>CM066329.1:159537344-159542344 GCA_033807585.1 Hydrophis major
CGGCGGAGAGAGGAGACCCACCAGACGGTCACCATCGGCCACGCCATCACCAACGACGCCCGGAAGGTCCACGTAGAGGTATGCATCGAGGGCCAGCCATGCAAAATGGAGGTGGACTCCGGGTCCTACCTCTCCATGATTGCATGGCATGAGATAAAGCGTTTGGTGCCTACCCTCCAACGGAGGAACGTAGACAGCCAGAGACTCATTGTAAAGGACTACCAGGGAAACCGCATCCCAGTAGTTGGCACCAAAAGTTTTAACATCACTTATAAGGGGCGCACCGAACGACTCGCCCTAACGATCGTCGACCGCGACCGCCCAAGCCTACTGGGACTGCAATGGTTTGCCCCGCTCGACATCCCCTTCATGGGAGTCGACCACGTCACCGACGACAGCTGGGAGCAGCAACTGGCCCGGGAGTTCCAAGAGGTCTTCGACGGAAACCTAGGCAAGTACCGAGGGCCCCTTATATCTTTCGACCTAGACCCTAACGTCCCCCAAAAACGCCTGAAACCAAGGCAGGTGCCATTCGCACTGAAACCCAAGATAGACGAGCAAATTGACAAGCTCGTCAAACAAGGGGTCCTGCAGCCCATAGACCACGCCCGGTGGGAGACCCCCATAGTCACCCTGATCAAGCCCGATGGGTCGGTGAGCATCTGTGGGGACTATAAGGCCACCCTAAATGGCGCGCTACAACAAAGCGCCTACCCCGTCCCAGTAGTACAACACCTACTGCACTCACTGGGAGGGGGCAAGGTTTTCGCCAAGCTCGACCTCGCCCAGGCATACCAACAGTTGCCGGTCGACGAGCAAACGGCAGAAGCGCAGACCATTGTCACCCACCGGGGAGCATTCAAATGCAACCGACTCCAATTCGGAGTCAGCGTGGCACCGGGCATATTCCGAAGCCTAATGGAGAGACTATTGCAAGGTATCAAGGGGGTGGTACCTTACTTCGACGACGTCCTAGTGTCGGCAGCCAACCAAGCCGAACTAGAGAGTCGACTAAGGGAGGTCCTAACTAAATTTAAAGAGACCGGACTAAAAGTCAAGAGGGAGAAATGCCAGCTATGCACGGAACGAGTAGAATTCCTGGGCTACCTCCTAGACCGGCACGGCATTCACCCCACAAGCAAAAAAATCAAGGCCATCAAAGAAGCCCCCACCCCCAAGTCAAAGACTGAGCTACAGGCGTTCTTGGGGTTACTGAACTTTTACAATGTTTTCCTACCCCAAAAGGCGACGGTGGCAGAGCCCTTGCATAGGCTCCTGGACAAGGCGGCGACCTGGACTTGGGGGAAACGGGAGCAAGCCGCCTTCCAAAGAACGAAGGACTTCCTCACCTCCGACGCCGTCCTCATACAATTCAACGAGACCCTACCTCTGGCAGTCACATGCGACGCATCACCCTTCGGCGTCAGCGCTGTCCTCAGCCATACCCTTCCTGACAGAAAAGAAGCGCCCATCGCATTCTTTTCAAGGACCCTCACCAAACCGGAGCGGAACTATAGCCAACTGGACAAAGAGGCTCTGGCTATAGTTGCCGCCGTAAAACGATTCCACGAATACCTCTACGGCCGGACATTCACCATCATAACGGACCACAAACCGCTGCTGGGAATCCTTGCAGGAAACCGGGCCACCCCGAACATTCTGTCTCCCCGAATGACAAGGTGGTCCGAGTTCCTGGCAGCCTACAACTACGAACTCATACACAGACTGGGTAAGACGATCTCCCATGCAGACGGCTTAAGCCGCTCGCCGCTACCGGAACCCGACACCGACCCAGCACCCACGACGACCACCCTCAGCATAGAGACTCTACCCAACCTGCCCATAACCGCGTCAGACATTGCCCGAGAGACTAATAAAGACAAACATCTGGCGCGGGTGTTGCATTGGGTGGAGAAAGGGTGGTCGGAAAGGGACAACAACGAGTCCGTCGAAATGTTCCGAAACCGCCAAACGGAACTCTCTTTGTTAAAAGGTTGCATACTATGGGGGGACAGGGTGGTCATTCTGGAAAAGCTACAGGGGAAGGTGTTGGAACTGCTACACGAGGGGCCCCCTGGCATCGTGAGGACTAAAGCCCTGGCCAGAAGTTACGCTTGGTGGCCAGGGATGGACAAACAAATAGAGGCCTGGGTAGCTAGGTGCCAACGATGCCAGGAAACTAGGCCAAGCCCACCCACAGCACCCGTCCTAGAGTGGGAAACCCCCAGGGGACCTTGGTCTAGGATCCATATAGACTTCGCCGGGCCCACAAAAGGACACACCTTCCTCATAATAGTTGACGCTTACTCCAACTGGCTGGAGGTAAGCAACATGAAGACGACAACCACGGAGGCCGTGATCAAAGAACTCTGCAAACTCTTTGCAACACACGGCCTCCCAGACGTCATCGTCTCCGACAACGGGCCCCAGTTCACCTCGCTGGAATTCGAAAAATTCCTAGCGGAAAGGGGCATCCGCCATGCGCTGACAGCACCGGCGCACCCGGCGGCGAACGGTAGGGCGGAACGGATGGTCCAATTCACTAAAAAGACCATCCGGAAAATAGACCACGGGGAGATCCAGGAGAAAATCAACAAACTACTCTTCACCCAACACATAACCCCAAATACCACAACCAATAAAAGCCCAGCCGAACTATTAATGGGCAGAAAGCTAAGGTCCCCACTCGACAGGTTACACCCCACGTATAACCCAGAGAGGCCCCCAGACTCAAGCACCAAACACCGAACCTTCGCACCCGGGGACCCCGTATACGCAAAGAACCTGACGGGAGACCCGCTATGGATCCCAGCCGTCATCACACAAGCAACAGGCCCACACTCGTACCAGCTACAAACAGCAGACGGACGAGCGTGGAAACACCACATCGACCAACTTAGGTCGAGAACTACAAACCAACAAAACGCCGATGCACAAACAAGCGAAACCAACCCCCACAACGCAAGCCAAGGGGGGAGGGAATACCCAGGGGACCGAATCCAAAGAAAAATAAACCAGCAGTACTCACCGGAAAGCAGCCATCACGACCCCTCGCCAGGAAGGAACAGCCAAGCCAGCTCGACCGACCCGGAAAGACTGAGCGGGAGTGGCGAAACCCGTAGCTCAACCAACCAGGAAGGCCCAGGAGGGAGCTACTGAGAAAGGACCGGCCCGATCGACCAGCCGGTTCCCACGACGGCAGCAGGAGCAGCGGAGATCCCGACCGAACCGGCCGGGATCCAGCCTACAACTGAGTTGCGCAGGTCAAGTAGGACCAGACGGAGCCCCGCCTACCTACGTGACTACGCAACGTAAGGACTGAACCAAGAGGGGAGGGGTGTTCTGTCCTTCATTAACATACTCGAGATCCCCGCGCTTTGATTGGCCAAAGCGCGGGGCTCTCCGATTGGTCAGGCGAGCCGCGCCGATTGGCTCGCTAAGAATCTCCCGCGATTGGTCCATTCGGACCGCGGGAGATTCAAAGCGGTGCCATTGGCCGCGGCCGCCACGGCGAAAGGAATAAAAGCCGCGGGCTTTTTTCCTTTCGCCAGTTCGGTTCCAACTTGCCAATAAAGAGCTTTGCACTAAGTCACTGACTCCTGGCATCATTTCGTGGACACAACAAGCTTTATTGCTCTTTCATTGTCTCCCTTCTTCCAGTCTTTGATGGGAGGATGTCTGTGAGATGCCAAGCTGAATTAGGCACACCTGACATTCAGAAAAGAAAAGTCATACTTTCCCCTAAATTTTGAATTGGCAATGTTTTTTAAGTTAACCAAGGATCTTAACCATTGCAATATTTCTGCAATGCTGATAAAGTGAGAAACACAAACACAAGAAGAAAAGAGATTAGCAATCACTGTCAGGGAAGAAAAGGTTGTCCAAAAGGATTATCCAGTGGGAGATCATGTTAACTTGAAGTCTTTGCAATACCTTGCAAGCTGTTGCCAACCTATCTCAGACCAAGTCAGATTTTTAAAGATTCAATGAGACTTTGATTAAGTTTCTAAAGCCAAAATTTAGACTAAGATTTTTTTTTAAACCAAACCAGGATCAATTCATGGCTTAAATGGCAAGTGTATATTTATTGAGAATTGGACAGACTGCATACAGATTCTAATCTGATCTATGGCACTTCTTTTTATTAATAGAAATCAGAGTGTAGCCTTTTGCATAACTTTGGAGATTTCATGCATAGACCAAGAGAACTTCTATTGTCTCACTGATTTAAATAATGCTTGGTTTGGCTGCTGAAAAGCTCAGGCACAATGCCTTTTACATATATCTTTTTAAGAATCACCCCAGTGCCTTGTTAAATATGTTTCATTGACATGAAAGGGCAACTAGAAATAAAAGAAGGATGGTGATAATATAACGGTACTACCCTTTGGTAAATTTATAATATCTGATATGTTTTGAGTTCATGATCTCCAAGCATTTCCTTCCCTAACAGAATTAACACTCTTGCCCTTTATGCAAAGTGTATACATAAAACAAATAGTCAAAGTGTCAGAACTTTGGCTATATACATTTCTAATCATGAAGTCACAATCCTAGTGAAGAAACCCATATTGCTCTAAATATAAAAATCTGGGAAAAAGTTTAACTGAACTCACTTCCCAATTAGGTTTTTTGGTTATCTTGGGCCTTTGATTACTTTTTCTGGAGGGGATCAATTAATTTTTTCCTCAGAAACTTGGTGATCTAGTACGTAACTAACTGGCACAAATTCAGATGAATGAAGGTTTATAATTATTCCTCAGAAGAAGCTTTTGCATCTTTTGTTTGAATCTCAGATTTTGGACAATCTAGCAAACTAGGTTTATATGGCTTTGGGAAAGACATGGCAGCTTGTAAGTATTAATTTCTTCCATACCTAATGATGGAAATAATCCATCCCAAGAGTAGAAGTTCCTTCTCAGTAGGGAGGAAGGGTGGAACAATGACTTTTATGACGAACATAAAATTCTGTTCTGTCCAAAGAAGAATTGAAATGAGAG
>CM066329.1:161347344-161719844 GCA_033807585.1 Hydrophis major
TGACAGACTCAGATAGCCAATTGCAGATAAATAGATCTCTAAATGAATCTGTGATTCTGTGAGCAACTCAATCAGCCTGCCTGCTTTGACTAGTTTTGGGTAAAAGTTGTTCTTTTATTAAAAAAAAATCAATATTTACATAAATATTTATAATATTTACATACAAATCATGACCACCCAGCTACATGACCACCAAGACCCCCCCAAAAAAATTTGGCCACACCCACAGAATCAGGATTGTTAAGAAATTTGAATCCCACCCCTGAGTGGGCTTGTTGGCTGGAAAGTTGGCAGCCAACATTTGAGACCCAAGCTCCACATGACAAGGTGAGTTCCTGTCTCTCCCTAACTCCTGAAAACATAGCATTTCAAAAGCATGGAAATACAAGTAGATAATTAGGTGATAATACAAGTAATACAAGTAGATAATTAGTAGATAATACAGTGATAAGGTAACAGTGTTCCATGACATCATGCTGGCCACATGACCCTGGAAATGTCTTTTGACAATGCTGGCTCCAGTGGTATATTAACCATTAAGTAGACTAAGCACATGCTTAGTGCACCAGGCATCACAAAGTTGAGAATATGGCTTCATTTGTACAGTATGTACAAAGGAGGAAGGCACCAAGATTTGTCAGTGCTTAGGGCACCAGTGAGCCTTAATCTGCCACTGGCTGGCTCAGTGGAGATGGAGATATAATCATCAACAACTAGCAGAGTAAAATCTGCAGGGACTCCTTTATCTTTATTCATAAAATTGGTGAAAATATGATGAAAATATACTTAACTTACCTGATCTTGTTGGAACCACTTCAGTTGTATTTCTAAGTCCAATAAATGAGAACTGATAGAGCCTCCAGGATCTTGTATCCCCCACTTCCACTGAACTGCGTTTCCACATATAGATTATTTCCTCCTTTGGGTAGCCATCTTCAAATCAAGGGAATCAGGATTACATCAATATATTTTTATGTGCTAGTGCGTCCTTATTTACATACTAGTACTTTCCTATTTATGTGTAGTATCTCAGTGATACTACAGATGCGCTTGTATGGCTTTCAGCCATTTTGCCACACAATGCTTATTGAATTCATCTAAAACCCAAAGCAACAAAAACTTCAGAAAAGGATTTTACATTTACAAACCATTATGGAAAAAGCATGACTATGTCAAATGTCTGACAGTTTCCAATATATCAAATTGAAAACATTCTTTTTCTCTAAGGAAACTTCATTCACTACTCATCCCCAACCCTCATAATGGCTTTTTAAAAGTGAAGGATTTTATCAGGAATATGTATGCTAATGTTTACGCCTCTCTGTAAAGATGAATTTCTCTGCTAGATATCTGAGAGAATCACTATTAAATTAAATAACCAAAAACATAAAATGTGCACTTGTGTATGCTTTATTCTGCAGATATTATGTGCTGTGAACCCTCCAATGGATTTGGCAGTGAGGATTTCTAGATGCCATTCCCCAGTTAGCTGTGAATTTTAATGAGTCAGTCTCATTACCCTGTTCAATTCACTTCGCTGACATACATGAGAGTAAAATAGGAGGAACCCAAGCCTTGCTTAAGACATTTTACTCTTGAACAAAAGGCATACGAAACCTTCAGCATTAATCATGTTTGGAGAAAGCAGATGAGTTTAGAGAATGGAGGGCAATGGCTACATAAACCTCTGTCATTTGAGACAACCTCTTCATTCCATTCAATCCATTGAATGGTAAAGTCAACTCTATTTAACCCTGGGCATCATAATCTCAACTATTCCTGAGCTTAAAGGAAGGTTGTGACAGATGTGATGAATTTATAAGCATGTGAGATTTGAATTAGCTTATTTTTTTGGCAGCAATGTTTCTCCTTAGTTGGAGTTCAACAGTACTTGGTAGTCTCATATTTATTTAATTATATAGCTATTGTTTGGAAATATTCCAGTGATTTATAGACAAATGCCCTAAATTTTTCATAAAAATCATGAACAATGGATAATGTGTGTTCATGTGAACAACAATTTTATTATTGATTGTTGTTGTACATTGACACAAAAACATACTATGTATTACATTGTCAGCTTTATCTGATTATTGTGATATTAAGTTTTTTGTTTTTATTATTATTACTATTTTCCTCTTTCATAAGGATAATTTCATTGTTGACTACTTACAGCTTGAAAATGCTAGGGGACAAGAGTGTTCATCCATTGGGAAATTGTGTAACTGTAATTGACATTCTGCATCTATTGTCAGTCTGAAAATAAACAAAGGCAGATGTTATTTCTATTTGTATTATTCTCAGCCTACCAATCCTTACTGTAACTATGACAATAGTCAATATGTGTTCATGCACAATACTTTTTCTCTGCTAAAACCCTGAGAAGTGTTCCTTGAGTACATAAAATGTTCTTACAGTCTTTGTTCTTTGTAGACTATTTCTTCACCTTCATTTTCTATAATTCTGAATCATCTGGATCAGAAATTTGTCCCAACTTTATTTTTATATTAGTTTGAAAATGGGTAAAAAGAAGCTTGAAAATCCATATGCATTTTGGTATGGAGTTCTCTTAATACAACTTGTCTTAATATATGCAATTTTTTTTAAAAAGAGAATGTATGTAACTCAGGGCTAAACTGTGGAATCCATGGTGTTCTCTGAGCTTGGTTGTTTGCTTACAGAGATTTCATTACCTAAACAGGTAACCTCATCAGTGCCATATACTTTTTAAAAAATTGTTATGTGATACATATATATGCATCATACATACTGTGTATACATTTTATATGATTTTTTTGCAAGTAATTGTCCATATTCTTATATTCTAACCATTTCACTACACAATTTCAGTACAAAAGAATTAAACCATGAATGACATTAAGTTCTCCATTATCATTCCTTCCTTCCAATGTTCGTTTTAATATATTTTGATTACTATATGGTGCACCTATCATTCTTTCTTGTACTATCTTTGTTATTCTATAATGGATGAAGGCTTCTATATATTTACTTGAGGGTAAAGACTTTTTAACTCTATAATAACTTCTGCACAGTCACAATTGGGATTTTACTATGAACTGTTCACTAGCAGGAACATGTTCTGCCTATCTAGGCTTTTTAGGTGTATAAATCATGCTTGTTTTCTTCACCTCCATGACTTTTGAAACTTACTGTTAAATTGGCTATCTTTCAGAGCTAACATGGCAAGCGTGGTTCTTATAGTGGGCTTCCAAGGAAATATCATGAAGGTCATGATAATCAACTTATTTCTAGACAAGAATCAACTGAATAGTTACTGCACAGCATTGTGTTCTGTCTCACTTTTCTTCTTTCCCAAAAGATGAAAGAATACAAACTCACACAAACACAGGCAGGCAAACTGGCTCAGACTTCACAGAGCTAATTCTTTGGAACTGATAATATCCTTGGTATTCCAAGGATCCTGAGATTAATCCTGAGATTAATCAGGAGGAAGGCATATCGGAACAGCCCCTGACAGGGAGTGAAGAGGAAGAGTGTTGGCTTGATCCTAAGCAGTGTCATAGGGAGAAACGTGAGCAACAATGTAGGAGGCGTGGGAGGGTCAGAGAGTGAGCTGAGTCATTGAGCCAAGTCCGAATTGATAACAAATAAAAATCTACTCACAGAAAATTACAAGGCAGTCCACAAAAATCATTCACGAAGAAAATCTGAAGTAAGATTAAATTTTGTCCCGTACAAAGTTCCAGCTGAAAACACACCCACTTTTATCCCCTGTGGGGTGTGGCTCAATAACTCAGCTCACTCTCTGACCCCCCCATGCCTCCTACGTTGCTGTTCACGTTTCTCCCTATGATGCTGCTTAGGATCAAGCCAACACTCTTCCTCTTTACTCCCTGTCAGGGGCTGCTCCAATATGCCTTCCTCCTGATTAATCTCAGGCTGTTCCTCTCAGTTGTCTGATGAAACCTGAGGCATTATCAGGGAGGAAGGTCCTGGGGAGGAAGGCATTGCCAGAGAGGAAGGTCCTGGGGAGGAAGGCATTCCCAGTTCCTCCTCCTCATCTTCCAGGTCTTCTTCCTCTGATAGCATATGCTCGGGAATCGGGGCCACAACACATTGTAACAGCTATGTTAAACTGTATTCCTATATTTACTTCTTATAAATCTTTTAGGTCTGTGGGTCTGTACTACTCTGCAGATATACAGGAATTGGCCATATTTGCTATTTGGAACAATTACAACTATTCCCATCCAAAACCTCAGACATTTTGATTTTTTTATAAGGTTGTTAGCATTGAGATTACTTTTTTGTTTACAGTGCTGCAAGCAGCCTGCAAATAGCTGCAGATCATGTGCTCTTTAGTTTCCTGTCAAGCAATGAGAGAAAGGAGATGGGCGCATACCAATGCTGCAGAGAAACTCTATTTAAAATGCACATTTTATCCTACTGATAGTTGTTTGCATACTAAGATAAGAGAAGGGGGGGGACTAGAGAAAAGGAAATGCTTTCAAGACTTGTCCACTCATATCTTTTTATTAGATGGTAGTGCATTGGTTGACATCATTTTATTCTCCTTAAAATGCTGTGGAACCAGTTTGAGAGATAGCAAATACTTTACTTCATGCTCTGATCCTTAGGTTCTACCTATTCTATCATTTTAGTTCTGCTTGAGCAACAAAAATGCTCATTTAATTTTGGCTGAAATATTTAAGACATTGGATAGTCACTATGTATGATGCCTTTTTTATTCACATGGACACAACCAATAAGCACTTGGAAATAATGCAATTAATGATGAAAATACCTGAGGGTGTAGAGAACCCTGCCATCATTCCAGATCCTGAGCATTCGATTGGGTGTTGTTATCCAGTGTGCATCTGCTTTTTTTGAGTTTCGAAAGAATGTATCAGGAATCCAGATCTTCCCCACCATGTTGCTATTCAATCTCAGAACTTTTATGGTGCTGTTGAATCTTAGTCGTCTATCATACCAGGTTTGGGCAAAAAATATATCAATTGTATATTCCTGCATTAATAACAGAATGTGTTAAGGGAAAATCTGCAAGATCTCAGTTCAAAGTATTTATGAAGATCTCAGTACAAAGTATTTATGACCTTCTAATCCAACCTTTTGCTCAAGCATGAGATCCTATCCCAATCTAGACAAAATGGCTGTCCAAACTCTCAGTGAAGCAGCACCTACAATTTCTGGAGGCAAGTTATTTCACTAATAAATTGTTCATTCTGACAGGAAATGTCTCCTTTGTTTTAAGTTGGATCTCTCCTTGATAAGTTTCTATCTGTTACTTCTTGTCCTGCCTTCAAGTACTTTAGTTGAGCCCCTCTTCTTTATGACAATATCGGAAGACAGCTATTATGTCAACCCTAGTCTTTTTTTTTTTTGTTAGACATTCTCAGTTCCTGCAACTATTCTTCATATATTTTAGCCTCCAATCTCCTAATCATCTTTATTGCTCTGTCTATTCAACTAGCAAGCATACTCTTATCTAACTTTTCAGAACCAGTCACATTTCATCTTGCTTTTAACCAAGTTGATCACAGAACAAAATCGATTAAAAGACATTTTATTTCCACCAATGGAATTGCCTACACTTCCCACTCAATCCCCAAAATAGCAAACTCTTACATCGAGAAATAGGCAAGAAAGATAATTTCTGCTCATTCTTTTTTTATAAATATGTCTAAGACAGTGGCATGTTAATATATATTATTTATATGTAGTAATGATCAGAATTCACTGATGACAAACAATCTTCAATAAACTCTGACAAAAATCAATGAAGAACTATGACATACCATGTTGATAGCATTCACTGGGCCAATGCTATTGACATACATATCAGTGTGAATTACTGTTGGTTGCACTGTAACAGAAACAATAAGAGTAAAACTGTAAATTAAATACAATTCCAACAATAATTAATGATTGTTAGCCATTCAAATTAATAAAGTAATGAAGCAGCCAACACTCCAATTAATGCTTTAAAAAATCTGTATTACTTCAATTAAAGAAAAGAAAATATAAACAATAATAAGAAAGGACTGCCTTTCAAACAGGCCTGACCTTTCTCATCATCCTGAAATCACAACATTCAGAATTTGTTCTAAATACTTAAATTTAACATTAGATGAAAGCCCTTGAGAAATGCAATGGTTTTGGAATATAAGATTGACAGAAGAATTTTTCCCCATGTAAATAATGACATTTCTTGATAATAAAAGGTTGGCAATTTGATCATAAAAGTTGATAATTTATAAAATTATATCATAATGTTTAATTTATACATGTACTTTATACATGTAATTTATACATGTATTACTGATATATTTTTAACTTATAAATGTGATAATTTTGTAATAAAAATTGGTAATTTAGTCCTGATTGCTTTTCTCAAACAACTGACAACATAAGTGAAAGAACCTGATATCCCTCTCAATAAACATGGTCAAAATAAAAGCACTTGAAGGCAGTTTTCTCTTATTTAACTTTTAATACTGTCAATATGATACACGGTTAGATACATTTAATGATTTACTAGTTAAGAGGCACTCACTGCAATTCTAAGCTCACCAGTTGGACTTCTATTCATAACTCAGATTTAACAAGCTTTGTGCCCAGTGTCGTACTGAACTAAATAGAAAATGTATATATAAAATTCTGAGACTAATTTAGTCCATAAACCTCAATTATGCACTTGGAGTTCAGTTAATAAGGAATCAATAGAAGTTAATTCCTCCTTAGATGTTCTACTAAATTCTACTATTTTCAAAACCATTACAACTAAGAAAAAAACTTTATTTCCCCCTTCTCTATCAAAACAAGCTGTCTAGGCAGAACATCCAAAGTAGCTATCTGCTTGTTTTTGCAAAGTCTTATTGCTATAAGATACAACTGGCCTTTCTTTCCCTTCTGCCTGAAAAGTCAGCAACCCATGGCTCTGGAGCTGCACGTGGCTCTTTCTGCTGTGGCTCCCTGTCACTGATCGGAAAAGGAAAGGACTCCATGCTAGGAGGAGACTATGGTGGGGTAACCAGACTTGTGGTCAGCAGAGGAAAAAGGACACCACACTAGGAGGAGATTCTATGGTAGGAGAACCAGACTTCTGATCGCCAGAAAAAAATGGATGCCATGCTAGGAGGTTACTAGACAATATACCACAGTAGTTACAAATCATTCTTCCTACAAATATCAACATTCATATTGCTTAAAAGAATATTAAATGAAACATTACTGTGTTCAAAAAATATAATTCCATGTTTTTTTTTAAAGGAAAGAAGAGAAAATACAAAGCTGAAGCATGTGAGATGTTATATTTTTCTGTCAGCAAATACAATATTAATATTGTAACATGTAAATTGGTTTCTGCACTAAATGAATGGGACGGATTTTCATCCGCATTATTGCATAATTAATTAGAATTAATAATTATAAATAATCATAGTATATTATTAATTAGACTAAAATCTAATATATCTGGGTAGGATGGATTTTCATCCCATTTGTATTATTGCATAATTAATTAGAAATAATAATTTTAAGTAATAATCCTGGTGTACCATTAATCAATCTAAAATAAATTATGTCAGGATTTATATTTGATTGGTAATAGCTAGAGTTCAGCATAAGATTGGTGGCTATATGAATGTTTTAATCAAATAAATAAATATTAAAATATAATATTTTGTTTCTATAATCTCTTTTAATCAATCACATTGTTTATTAACTTTCACAAAAGGATTTCAGTTTTGATTCACATGTAAGTCTCTCCTAAAAAAATGTGATACTGGAGTATTCCATTCTCTGCTGCTCTCATTAACACAGCATGACTGTCCCACTGATAGCAAGGAAAAGAGAAACCATCAGGAGAAACAGCCACCTCATATCTACCAATACTTCCCTACTGGAACACTATATGGCATCTTTCTGCTAAACGTGAATGAACAAGTCTCAATTTTTCATTTCTGGACAGCTGTCAATCTATTTTCTTATCCTCAAGTGGCTTTTTTAAAAACCTGGAATGAATTTTCTATAAAAATGTGAAGACAGGAATTTTCTCCTCTAGTCACAGTAATCACCACTTCTTGCCACTGAATTAAGATAACTCAGTCACAAATAAAATGTCTTCTTTGATCAGTCCCTCAATTTTTTTCAATGCATCATCTCATATTGTAGTTATGGCTCTTTAGTCTTCATTATTCTCACCCACATCCTGAATCCATGCTTATCATAATCCCATCATTACAATGAATTATTCATTTAAATTAAATAATTATATAGATCCTGCTTTACCAGAGCAGAAATCCTGATTTGAGAGCTGATTCTTCTAGTAGTTACCCAGGCAGCTTCATTTTCAGCTCTTATTGTAAAAAAATAAAACAAAACCCTGCTCCCCAAGCTTCCACTAGCACAGCTTTAAAAGACAACTTCTCTCCTAGTGACATCCAATAAGATAAAAAAAGAACCCTCTTGGGGAAGAAGGCGGAGCCTCCTAGTCGCAACTCTCTGTGACTATCGTTCGTGCTCTTTCGTCGGAGAGCCCCAATTATCCTGATTAGGGGCTGAAACTGCCTTGGATGGGCAGCAGAGTAAGAGGAAGCAGCAAACCTGTCTGTGGGGAGCTGCATCTCTCCCCCCCCTGGGCTTGGCTTTGTTCCCTCCCGAAGACGACTGCAGTGATGGTCTAAAATGGCCATCCCGAAGAGGATGACTCAGCTTGACTAAGATTTGTGCAGGAGGGAAGAAAGAGGTGGATAACATCTGAACTGGGACAACTGGGCAGTATAACCAAATAAAAGTACCCCGGGATTAAGGTAATATGGAATTTTTAAGAAAAGAAAAGTGAGCTGCGAAATTACAAAGGGACAGAGAAAAAGAAAAGGAAAATATTTTTGACAGCTAAATGTGGCTTCGAACCAGGAAAGGAAGAAGCTGGAATTAAAGATTTAACGAAATTGGACTAAAATAATTTGGGAATAATCAAGTATAAAATTAAAGCTGGACTTAATATTGCCAAAGAATAATAATAATAATAAAGTTTATAAATTGGAGACTGGATTGTCTTGGAATATTGAGGTTCGAAAAACCTTAAATAAAAATATAGGGGGAAAAAAGTGATATAATGAAGAGTGTCACCTTTTGATAAAAATTTAGTTCAAATCAAAAGGAAAGCATTTTGTTTTTGAATGAACTGGTATAAAATTACAGAACTATTGAAACAAAGTAAGAATTTTAGAAAGTGAAAGCAGAACCAGAATAAAGGAAAAAGCAAGGAAGGAAAGATTGTTTGTGGGACTGACTGATGTTTTTAGTATGAACCCTGAACTGGAATAGCTGAGAACTTTAAAAAATTGAAAGAAGAAGGAAAGTAAAAGTGGTGTTTTTTTTTTTTTGTTTTTTTTTGTGAACTTTGAGGATTATAAAATATAAGAATGATGATATCTCTTTGGGACTTAAAAATGGAACTTAAAAATATGAGAGAATTACTACAGGAAAGAGGCGAATCACTTTGCTCTGTGCTAGAAAAAATGGAAATGGCAATTGAAGAACAAGAAGAAAGATTCTCAGAAGAGCAGGAATTGACTCAAGGAGAAGACATTTTGAATGCACAATTAACACAAAGAACATTACAAAGAAGTGGGGAAAGAAGGAAGGTTAAAAAGTTGAATTTAAAGAAAGCAATTAAAAGAGGGAATAATTGTGAAGTCAGAAAAGGCAGGAAAATTCAGCAGAAAAGGGAAAGGGAAGATATTAAGAAGGAGATAAATTGGAATGAGAAAAGTCATGGGGAAAAAAGAGGGAGGAGAAACAGTAAGACTAGTAAAATGTTGAAAGGAAATTGTTTCTTTACAATTAAAAGAAGGAATACTTGTGAAATCAGGAAATGTAGAAAGAATGAGAAAAGACGTGGGGAAGAGAGCGGGAGGAGACTCCGGTTCACTTCCTGAACAATGCACCGGAGAAGCAGTAAGAAACAGGCATGTGACAGAAAGAACCACAGAACTAGTAAAATGTTGGAAAGAAATTGCCTTTTCAGAGATCATGGTTGATGAATTCAAAGGGGGATTCTGCAGGATGACAAGGGGTAATAAGAATATTTCTGCAATTAAAAATATTTAGAAAATAGGGTAATATAGATATTGATAACTCTTATTAAAGGGGGGAAATATGCTGTGGAATCCAATTGAGAAGATGTAATGACTAATGGTTTATTGGGAATTAAGATGAGGGAATAAAGGTATATTCTAATCATTAAGGTGTCACACTCAATATAGTAAAAGAGGGGAAACTTATACTTGTTCTTTTTTCTTTTTGTGTCGGTGTGTTAAGATCTGTATCAATTTAGAACTTATTAAATGTGTGTAATTGAAAGGGAATGTGACAGACTAAAGAACCAGCTAAATTAATAAGTTTAATATAGATTATTAAAAGCAAAGAGAGACATTGGTAACTTCATTATTACCACTATTAGGCAAATATATATTGTTTATTTGTATTTTTAAAATAAATATTAAGGATTATATTTGAAATAATTGAAACGAAATTAAATGTTTAGATTGGGATTAATGAAAGAATTTAGAATTAAACCTTATTAGTATTTATTAGGTAAATACATATTGTTTATGTTTAAAAACAAATACTAAAGGATTAATTTGAAATAATTGAAATGAAACAAAATTGATTGAAATTAAGGAAAGAGGCTAGAATTAATGTGTTTGTTTCTCTGCCTATTGAAAATTTGGAATGGAAAAGGTAATAATAGAATTAAGTATGCATATATCATTATATAATTTTTGTCATATTTGTATATAAAGATGATGACCCGGAAATATGTTGTCCACCAAAAAGAGATTTTTGTTTTTAATGTGAAAACTGAATAAAGTTTGTTAAAAAAAAAAAAAAAAACACCTCTCTTGTGACTTTTTACATTTTTTTGTTATATCATTAGGAAACTGTCCAGAACCATATAACACAGATACAATAATAACATTAAGCAACATTAAGGTATTCATCTCAATCAGAATGAATCTCAGTGTCTACAATGAACACGTGTCCTGAACTGAAGCTTCTTATAGAGTATATAAGCCTCCTTATAGGCACCATCCATTTCAAAATGTTTAAAGAGCCCAGCTCTTCCCCCTCTCTTGGCAAAATAACACACTACAATTGACTGCACAGAGTCCCAGGGTAGGAGTTTTCTCATTCTTCTCCTGGCTCCCTTCTTCTGGGCTAGAATGCCAAACCGCTTCTTTCAGCTTCTTCTCCTTTTGTCTATCCAAACCAGTTTATCCTATCCAATGTGCCATTAAACTAGCACTGACTCCTAGAAACTAGTCTCATCCTTTGGGTCTTCTACTAGTGCACTCATTGGTGTTATAATTATCTGTCCACCTTGCTTTTGGTTGTCCTCTTTTTCTTCCTATCTTTCTTAGCATTATGAATGTCTCCAGAGAGGTAGGTCTGCACATAATGTCTCTGAATTAGGATAATTTCAGGTTCATCGTTTGTGCCAAGAATGAAGTCTGGATTGATATGTTCAATAATCTGTTTGTTTGTTTCCTTGGCTATCCTTGATACTCACAAGAGTCTTTTCCAACACCAGAGTTCAAAGTGTTAACACTCTTCCGAAACTGCTTCTTCCAAATCCAACTTTAACTTCTACAGACTGTCACAGGAAAAACAATTTCCTGTATGATTGTGATTTTTTTATGCATAGACACAGTCTGGCATCTTAATGTCCTTTCCACGGTTTTCTACTCTATGGGATGCCAATCTGTGGCATATTTCTCGGTGGATGGTTGACTTTATTTTTGATCATAAAAGGCAGAAGTTACCTACTACTTCATTTTCTTCACTATAAAATCTAAGATTGTACCTGTTGTCACAAATCTGATCTTTATAGTTAATTTTAGTGTCATTCATTGTGCTCTTTTGACTTTTATCATTGACAAGTTATTGGAGGAGCTATTTATTTATTTATACATAGATAGATAAGGGGACATGGTGTCTCAATGGCTAAGATGCTGAGCTTGTTGATCAGAAAGGTTGGTAGTTCAGCTGTTCGAATCCCTCATGCCGTGTAGCAGAGTGAGCTCCTGATACTTGCCCCACTTTCTGCCAACCTAGCAGTTTGAAAGCATATAAAAATGCAAGTAGAAAAATAGAAACCACCTTGGTGGGAAGGCAACAGTATTCCATACACCTTCAGAATTTAGTCATACCGGCCACATGACCACGGAATCGTCATCAGACAGTGCTGGCTTTTTGGCTTAAAAACGAAGCACTGCCCCCTAGAGTCAGGAACAACCAGCACATATGTGCAAGAGGAACGTTTATTTTACATAGATAGATAAATACAATTCCTATAGCCTCCCATTTTACAGCAATGATTCTAGTTGATGCACAATAAAATATAACAAATATACACACAAATAGTTGAAAGCTCTGGCTTTTCTTTCTCTACTACTAACTCACTTGAAACTATTTCAACATCCCTACTCCTGCTGCAAATTCTTCTTGTTATCTTTGAAGAGTTGACCTCCAGAAGGGCATCATGCTGCAGAAAGAGGGACTGTTTTTTTAACCACATATTCATGAATAGATTTTCTACAAAAAAAGGCTCTTTTATCCTAATAGGATGAAGAAATGCCAGCTTTATTGCAGCCACTGAGCTGTAGTTAGTTGAGGTCATCTTTGCCAGGGACCAGCAATATGCAAGGCTTTGCAAAGAGCAGAATTAGATGTAAAAGACTTTCTACATTATTGCAGCTTATACAATAATGTGAAAGACACTAAGATACTGGCAGTGTTGAAGTAAATTCATCTGCCAATCACACTGGTTTTGAACATGAAATGGGAGAAAGTGAAACCCTTGTTAATTGCTTGGCAGCCAAAGATCCTAGCTTACCCCATTCTCATGTGTTTTGCATTGACTAATGGTTGTTTAGGATAATACATTAGTTAATAATGGTTAATAATCATTTCCTAGCTTTTTTCTGTTACTTACATCTTTTTGGAACAGATTATTGTAACAGTTCCTGTTTATCATCTGAGAAGCACCTTAATCTGTTCTTGGTGACTTTTCTGAAAAATATGTTTGTTATGACCATGCTATTGGCTTCCCAAGGCTGTCAGGACAAATACACAATGCTAGTGCATTGTTTCCTTGACAACTTTAGAAAAGATATTTGTTTATTTGGTTTTTTTTTTTTTTAAATAAAACTGACTTCATTTTGAAGCTGTGGTGGCAGAGTGGTTAGAATGCAGTACTGCAGGCCAACTCTACCCACTGCAGGAGTTCAATCCTGACTTGCTCAAGGTTGACTCAGTCTTCCTTCCATCCAAGATTAGTAAAACAGATTGTTGAGTGCAATATGCTGACTGTCAGAGAGTATTGTAAAGTACTATGGAGCAATATATAAGTCTAGGTGCTCTTGCTCTTGCTAGTCCTAGTGTTAAAGCTGACTTCATTTTCCCCCACGCTGCTATATGATCAATATAATCTTTTTGCCATGATTCCTTATTCTCTTCTATCCCAGACATTATATTATTATTATAGTCTAATACCACTGAGAGCATGTTGTTAAATTCAGTTAAATATTTCCCTGCGTACAGCATCTTTTGCAAAGATATATTATGACCAGTTATGGTTTGAATCATGAACTATGTCAGCTTTATTTGATGCAGTTCAATGGAGATAAAAACTGTTCAGAATGATACAATAACCTTCTCAAACCTATACCTTGCCGCTGAAGCCAATTCCCACTTTACTGTTTAGGCTCGAAGTCCTTAGATCAATGAGTGAACAGCAACATGGGTACAATAAGATGCTGTTAATATTTCAAAATCAATATGGGCTGTCACATTTTAGAGATATAAATGTATTAAAGAACACATTGATTTTTAACAAAAGATACTGATTGCCAAACATTTCATAGATAACATTTTACCCTTTTCCATATAATTACCTTTAAAATAAATAAATAAAACACAACACTCTCACCTCCTATATCTGGCCTCAGTTTGTTGTCATAGCCCTCTAGCAGGCCATTTAAAATGAGGGTAACATCACTCTCATGGACTTTGGGAGTCAACACCCAGGTTTTGTTGGTAGTATAATCTTCATAATCATCATCACTTTTTTGGCTAGTACTGTTTAGAAGAAAAAAAATAAAGGAAAAGAGCACTGGAATCATGTGATTGGAGAAAGTTAAAATTATGTTCCTTGACAGTTCCAGAAGAATCCATTATGACTACAATCTTCCCCTTTTAAAATGCTAGCAGTTCTGAACATATCTCTCTGTGTATATTCATATATATGGAATATGAAGAAAAATATGAATAATCCAAGCCATGCCTTTGAAAGTAAGATCGGTTAACTATAAAGTTAATACATAACATTGATTCACGTATTCTACTTGTTAACAAAACAAAATGATACTTCAGCTTAGCTTGTTAGGCTACTCTGTATTAAATCTTTTTTTCTGAACCTCTTTATTAAATTACATGCGTAAAATACTTCACAGCCTGCTTTTATCTTTAAAAGAATCATATTAGTTTAGGATATTTATAGACAATGAAATATATGATTTGTGCAAAAGTAGAAGAATGACTAACCCATGCATATATATTGTACAATATTCCACTGTCTGTGATACTCATTTGATAACTTTGTGCCAAATATATTAACTATTAAAACAAATAGTGACTCTAATAATTGGAACAACAGAAATTAGTAGATGCTTGACATAAGCAAGATACAACTGATACCATTGAGACATTATAGTGTATAAGCAAATTCAGAGCAGGTGTTTAGCAAGGTAACCTAAGTCAAAAGTCTTTAAAACTTGGGGGAAAAAAGCCTTTTAATTCTCCTTTATTGAAAGCTTTTTATACAACATAGCCTACTTCTGAGTTAAGATGACACACAAGATACAAAACCTATCAAACATTTGCATGCTTAGCAAAGTGGATATGTCACTTTAATGTAATGGTTCATAACTTTAATGGAGGAGTTATTTTTCATTTTAAAACAAAATTATCCAATGTACACTTTATCCCACAACAAAATAACATTTATCTCAGCAACTAAACTGGAAAAATACAACAGAGGTAAAAGAATAGATACAGTTTTAAGGTTCTGCATTAATATAACTGGAAACAAAGATAAAATAGGGCAATGTGCTGTTATGAGTCAGACTGCACTAAAATCCAATGTATTTCTACAGACATCCATTGGGAAGTGCTACAGGTCCAGTCAATGGAAAATGCTCTTAACTTGCTATGGAAACAAAGCTTTTGTATAAATAATGACTCTTTTTTAAATTATAAAACCCTGCTTTTGGATTTGTTCTATCAAAGTTATTAGTCTGATTCAAAAGGGTTTGAGGTCTTCAGAAGTAGAACAAAAGGCCTGGCTTCATGTTATCGTTGATTTAACACGGAAATCATTAGAGGGATTTGTAAACCAATGAAAGTAATAATATCTAGCCAATTTTGAATTATTTAAAAAAGCTCATCTAAATTAAATGAGAGATCACCTGGAAAACCCCAAATCTATAAAGTAAACAGGGAAATCTAGAGACCTTCCTGCAGAAGCAGTAAGAAACCATTTTCAAATGTTGCCCAACAAAGCTACATGATAAATGTGTTCATGAAATTGCCTGGAATAAACTTTGAAAAAAATCTTTACCTTTGGGATTTGCTCTGCAACTTCAGCATTGGGGGAGGAAATTCCAGGATAGGGGGAGGAATATCTAATCCTGTGCTTTCATCCCATATACTAATTACATGTGTAAACAGCAATACTGCCCATTTAGTACAAAGTAGAATCTTTTTTACTAATGCCAATTGTAGGAGTGCAGATGAGAGCTACTAGTAGTAGTGCAGATGAGAGATAGCAAGTGAAAGATGAAGGTTTTCCTTCCCATGGGTCCCACTTGTGGAATCCCTGAACATCCAGGCACTGGCTGCTCTGTCCACCACAGAGAATAGAGTCTAATCATTTTTGGAAAGCAAGGGGTAGAAATGCTCAAGTTGCCTCACTAGGCCAGAATGGCAAGCTCCAGGAGAAGTCAAGAGGGGACCTGTAGTTAAGTATTTATCAGCCTCAGCAGCTTTAAGATATATGGACTTCCACTCCCAAAATCCCCTCAAAGGAGAATTCCACATATCTTAAAATGATTTTGATCCACAAGCCTGTTTTGTTTTTTCCTTCAATCCTGCTTCATGTGTGAAGAACAGTAAGTATAGTTTACCTGTCCAAAGCAAACTGGAGGTGAACACTTGCATGTACTAACAAGCATGGATATGTAATAATTTGAAATAAACAAAGAATGCTGAAATAGGATGATATGAAAATTCATCACTGTCTCCCCAAACTGAGAGAATACACAGAATGAATGAATGGATTTGTATAATCTATAAACATCAAATATTGAAAGGCAGTGTGAAAATGTGTTTAGAGTTCTGGAGTAAAAGTAGGAAGCCCCTGATTCTCAATCATGGAAGTTAATTAGGTGACTTTAATCATTGTCTATCAGCCCAACTTTGTTCACAAAATTGTTGTTGGAAAAGGAGTGCTGTATCTTGAGCATTTAGAGGAAACACATGGTATCAATCTAATGAATAAATAAAACAAGCATTTCTATAAGAAGTTAACAGCTACTAAAAACTCTTGTTAAGCTCTAAATGAGGAAGCACATATTTATTACTTGAACAAATACTGAATTTTGCTCCTGTAGCTGTGACATTTATACAGGATACGAAGGCTTTTTCTTAGTGTCTAAGAGCTGCATGTAATTCTTTCAAAGCTGAGGAACATAATGATCAGTGCAGTAACACAAAATTTCCAGCTGGGTTCATTATGAATGTTATGATGATCATCCCAAGAAAGGAGGAGTTTAAAAAAAAATTCAAGCAAACAGAAAAGCCTCACTAAAAGACTGTCTTCTTTTTTTCAGAAGGTATGCCATTTTGTGCAAATGTTAACATATGGCTTATAGTAAATTGCAAGCATGTTTTATCTAAAATTGCACTATCAACACTAAAGGCTTCTATTCTCAGTTCAAATAGCAGAATGTGCTTGGGTGGCTGTAGAAACAGCTTTCTCCCTTTTTTATCATATGGTTCAAATGACACAATGAAAAGAATTCACACAATGCATTAATAGCCTTCTGCAGGAAAATGTATATACAAATAGAGCCAAAACCATGACATGGACTTACTTAGTAGTTTCCCATCATCAAAAAATTTCTATGCAACTAAAATGGTTTCAAACATACCCTGATCTCAGCATCTCTCCCACTTTCAAATGAATATGGACAGTGGTTTGGTTGTTTTGTTTGCAAGATAAGGAATATTTTTTAGCAATCTGTATAAATGTGGATCAAAAATGTAAAGTATTTGTGCAAAAAATGGGCAAATTTTGAGAGGGATCTGTGCAGGGACTGCAAAGTTAGAATAAATAGTACACCATAGAAAATCTAAGACAGAAATGGATGACAGATTTGGAGCAAACCACCCAGACCAGTATTTAGTGATGTTTTTTTTTTTTTCCAAGAGTGATCCAATGCTATTTCCTTGCAAGTCTTACTAGATCCATTGAAATTCCTTTACTTCCTGGATTTCTGGTAAAAAAGCATTGTCCACTAATTGGAGAGCAATGAAAATTATTCTCTGCCTTAAGTCCCCAAAATGACTATATAATAAATCTGGAGAAAAAGGAAACAACTTTTGCGGACTCAGTGTTCTAATCTTTGAGTTCTTCCAAATGCCAAATCATGAACATGACTACCTGATAATAATTCACTTCATTGACTAAGCTAGTTGGATAGTGTTGACATTGATTGACAACAATTTTTAAGATCTCTAGCAAGAAGCTTTCCAAGCCCTATGTCAGAGACTGAAGGCAGTCTCTGTGTGCTTCTGTGTTCAAAGTTGCTTTTTTGCCACATAATTGTTTGTCACTATTAAAATGTGAGCTATTCTTGTTGCTCCATAGCTCCACAAAGATCATCCTGCCATTTTAGTTTCTGAAATTTACACCTTATTTTTTGTAATACTAGAAGGTGGATTCCAATAGAATACCCTATGACCCAGAGAGTCTTTCCTTTGCTGGGTAGATAACAGCCCATGCCCCATTAGGTCATCATTTCAGATTTTTTTTTACCTAAACAGAGAAACAGAATGACCACCACTGCAAAAAAGCAATGGGAGTGACAGCAGCTTCATCTTTTTGACAGCTTCTCCATTGAGTTTTCTTGAGGGAACCTAGTAGGAAGCATCAGAAATCTTCCTTCCTTCCTTCCTTCCTTCCTTCCTTCCTTCCTTCCTCCCTCCCTCCCTCCCTCCCTCCCTCCCTCCACAGTTGGGAGGACGCCAGAACCCAAATAATACTTGACAAACAAAGATAATTCACGATTTGCTTCCAGCAAGGTGCTGTGCGCAAATGGTCTTTTTAAATCCTGTTTTCCAAGCTGCAGCTAATGAAGGGAATCAGGACCCTTTTCTCCCTCATAACTTCTGTAATTCACATTGCTCCCTTCTCCATTCCTCCTTGTGTGCCCTAGGATGAAGAGAGGCTGGCCCTGGGTCTTTCTCTGAATGCCCAGCCTGTGCCCTTCTCCAGTTTATTCCAAAGCCACCAGAGCCACACTCCCTGTCAGCTGCTCAACCTCCCCCTCGGAATCAGATACCACAGAGGCATGACACCTAGTAACACTAAAGCATCTATGACTTTCTCAATTTTCAGTCCCTTGGGAATCATGGTATCACTGATTTTGGGCAGATTCTGTAAGTTAACCCATTTGAGGTACCTGGATTCAAAAATTGCTGCCTTGTGATGCACCATTTTGCCCAGTTTAAGGACCAATAATTTTAATAGTATAGACAGCAATCTCAACCACAAGCTTCCTTCCTTATCTGGAAGCATTTTTCAGGAACATACTGTTATGAACTAATAAAAACGCTTAAATAAAGTTTTAACAAACCTTAAGGAAAAAGCAGGGTTCTAATCCTGCACTTCTGATTGGCCGATAATAGCGACATCGGATTGGTCCATTCTGGAGAATCTGATTGGCTGTTAACGAGCCACTCTCATTGGTTCAAGAGTTTAACACTTCCATGTTCTCATTGGTTAATAGGTCAGCAGCCTGCCCTATAAAAGGGCTCCTGCTGCCCTAGGGTTTTTGCTCTGTTCATGATGATTAATAAAGAGTTGAAGTTCACTGTTCACTGCCTCGTCTCCGTTCCTTGCACCCTTGCACAGAACTTAACACTGGCAACAAAAGTGGGATGCGGAGACATCAGATCTGACTGAACATTACAGAGCGCCAAACAGAGCACGTGGCTGAAGGCACATCGACAATGGAACCATGTCCGGCGGTGCCATACCACCCGCTCCATTTGACCCGGCACAAGAAGACTGGGACTCATACATAGACCGGTTCCAGATGTTTCTGGAGACCAACAACTTGAAAGACTTGTTTAAAGTGCCAAGAAGTCAGCAGTGCCCCACCAAGAGCAACTCCAACAGAATGGGAAACCCCCCGGGGGCCGTGATCCTGCATCCACGTTGATTTTGCGGGACCTACTAAAGGACATACGTTCCTCCTAACAGTGGATGGCTATTCCAACTGGCTCGAGATCCACAAAATGAAGAATACTACAACGGAGTCCGTCATCCAAAAATTGAACAGGCTATTCGCTGCCAGACGTTCTGGTCTCTGACAACGGACCCCAGTTCACCGCCCTGGCATCTGAACAATACTTAGCGGATCGGGGCATCCGCCATGCACTAACTTCGCCAGCTCACCCTGCAGCTAATGGCAGAGCAGAGTGCATGGTACAATTTGTTAAAAAAACTCTCCACAAAATGGACTATGGGGACATTGATGAAAAAATAAACAGAATACTCCTACTCCATCACTCCGCACAGCGTCACCAACAAGATGCCAGCGGAACTATTGATGGGACGCAAGCTCCGTTCCCACCTCGACTGGCCTCACCCGTCCTACGAGCCAGAGAAACCCTGTGGATCTAGCGGAAAATGCCGCGAGTTGAAGGTAGGCGACTTAGTTTTCACCAAAAACCTCTCCGGTGAACCATTATGGGTTGAAGCAACCGTAATTCAAACCACCGGACCCAGATCGTACCGTGTGCAAACCTGCGACAGTAAAATATGGAAACGCCATATAGATCAGCTTCGCTCTAGGCTACAACCCAGTTCTCATGACTCCCGTGACTCCCAAGCTGAGGAGGGAGGAGATGTTGAAGAAACCGAATTTGAGATGGTGGAAAACAGAAGCGAAGGAAGACAACAACCGGGCGTGCTAAATGAAGAAGAATCAAGGAGGAGAGTGTCCTTGCCACAGAGGAATACCTCAACGGAGGCTAGCCTGCAAAGATCGGAGGACAACAACAACGACAGAATTAGCGGCACCGAGTCGTCCAGTGAGAATACGGAACCGCCTGTACCAGATATGTCCAAAAACATCCCACCGAAATCAGAATACAGACAGGAACCGGTGGGACAGCGCAAATCGAATAGACAGTTAAAACAACCTATATATCTTAGGGATTACGTCACCGCACCCCTCAAACGGAACCCGGGGGGAAGGGGTGTTATGAACTAATAAAAACGCTTAAATAAAGTTTTAACAAATCTTAAGGAAAAAGCAGGGTTCTAATCCTGCACTTCTGATTGGCCGATAATAGTGACATCGGATTTGTCCATTCTGGGGATCTGATTGGCTGTTAACAAACCACTCTCATTGGTTCAAAAGTTTAACACTTCCATGTTCTCATTGGTTAATAGGTCAGCAGCCTGCCCTATAAATGGGCTCCTGCTGCCCTAGGGTTTTTGCTCTGTTCACGATGATTAATAAAGAGTTGAAGTTCACTGTTCACTGCCTCGTCTCCATTCCTTGCACCCTTGCGCAGAACTTAACACATACTGAACAGATTTCCAAATGAACAATCAGAGACCCCATCCGATCTTTATCAACTGCATTTTTAACTAAATCCCTACATCTTCCCTTCACCTTTGCTGGCTTTGCAATTTTGCATTCTTTGCCCATTTTTCACTTCCTGAACTTGTATCAGTAAGAGGTCTATAAACATAGAAATCATAACATGACTCAGTCAACATTGTTTCCCTTCTTTTTCTTTGTCATTTTATATTCTTTCCCTTCCATTTGCTCTTTTATTTAAACTAAGAAAATATGAATATCACCGGTTATTATCTATTAGGTAGGTAGAAAACAGTAATTCTGGTCCTTTTTTAAAAAAAGCTTCTTACGTGGATATGGTCTTGAGTTGACGTGAAAAAACCCGACAGACTTGTCAAATCCCTATAAATGACCGTGATATCAGCTATAATGCTTGGAGACATTCCAGTATTTCGACTTAGACATGCTTAGAATCAGAAGTAGTACTATGCCTGAAATTCAAAAATCTGGCATAGAGGAGGATGAGCATCAGATTGAAGCAAATTTCGTGCTATTATTTGTTCCTTCCCACCAAAATAATGCAGATTATCCATGTGCAAAGTGGATTTGATATGCTTTGCTAAGACATTTCACATTGCAAAGATGATGCAGTGATTCTTATTGAGGTAAAAAGGTAAATGCAGTTCATTTCCATGAAGGTGTTTGTATTTTCTAATTGCTCCGCTGAGGCTCCAGCAAAGGTGCTCTTCAGAGCAAAAGGCCAACATACTTTTATGTGTTTTGACACTCAAACCTTCATGAAGGGAAAAGAATTCACATAGATCTGCACAGCTTGATTGAAATGAGCTACTGCAATGTTAGATATTAACTCAGAAATCTAAGCTGACAGCTCATGGAAGAGGGGGAATGAGTTTTTTTTCATTAGTCTAGCAAATATCTGCCATTCTCTGTCAACTACTTAAACTGGAGATTCTCAGTTGTGAATAAGGATTTCCTAGGCTGATCGTAAGTAAGTTTAAAGAGAGGAACTTGCATTACATTACATTAAAAAAAATCTTTTTATTTCTTTTATTTAGTTTTTCTTTCTGTACTTTAGCTTTCTTTTTCTTTTTTCCTTTCTTTTTGCTTCTACTTTATGTTAGTTTGTGCTAGCTTTTATTTTTTTGTAAAACATTTCATACAAATTTATTTTGTAAGTCAGTCTTATGCAGGAGAAATGGAAGCATTTGCTGCTGTGATTCCTCATCAGATTGTGGGTAGTTCAGACCAGTGGTAGGATTCAATTTTTTTTTTACTACTGGTTCTGTGGGTGTGGCTTGGTGGGTGTGGCAGGAGAAGGATACTGTAAAATCTCCAGTCAGAGATATTTGCCGGTTCCCCAAACTACTCAAAATTTCTGCTATCGGTTCTCCAGAACTGTTCAGAACCTGCTGAATACCACTTCTGGTTCAGACAAAAAACACAGTCAGGAATACTACATCTAGCTTTATTGTAAGATTACATTAATAGGAACTTGCAAGTCTGAAAGTACATTCCTATTCCCCTTTGCTTTATATTCAAAGAACCTAAGAAGAATCCCTTCTGAGATGTTTCCTACAGCCTCATTCTTTTTGTGGACTCAGTTACTATTTGTCTGACTGTTGTTAGTCTGGGCCTCTTCCTCCAGTCTCCCAAGGTCATTCTGCTATACTATTGCAACCAGAGGTGGTATTCAGCAGGTTCTGACCAGTTCTGGAGAAGCAGTAGTGGAAATTTTGAGTAGTCCGGAGAACTGGCAAATACCAGCTCTGACTGGAGATTTTACAGTATCCTTCCCCTGCCACGCCCATCAAGCCATGCCCACAGAACTGGTAATAAAAAAAAAATTGAATCCCATCACTGATACAAACACTTTGCCTGTTCATGTCCACAATGAGCAGCTGCAATATTTTTGACAATCCCTAGAAATATACACATTAAAATTGAATAATTAAAATGAATTGAGATATACATTTATTTCTGGCCCAACTGTAATCTCATCAAAACTATTAGGAAGTGGGGTTGTCATGTAAATTCATTAAGCATTTAATAGATCATTCTTCTGATAATTCCATCTTCAACCTAGAAATATGACATTTTACTGCCACAAAATGATGCTGTGGCATCTACAGAGATTTTATGGCTTTAAAGGACATAAAGGCATCACTCAAGTTTGGGAAACAATAATCTCTCAAATATAGATTTCACAGATTTCAAAGATTAAGGGACCTAGTCATCTAGTCCAATCTCCCTGTGATGACCCAGAGTGCATAAAAAAAAAAAATAACAAAAACCAAAATGTAAATAAAGGTGCCTTTAACTTGGCTTCACTGTTTAATTGTCCACAGCTGAAGATTAAACTATTTTCAAAACAACATTCCAAACGAAAGAAATACAGTTCAAATTCAAAGAGCAGATAACGATGCAAAAACCAAAACCAAATCGCACTGAAGAAAGTTCCATGACAGATCAGGATAAATAATTACAAACTTCAGGAAGATGACCAGGTACAGTCCATTGGAAGAATGCCAACCAAGATAAACTTCATCCAGGAATAAAACACTAATTTGTCTCCAGCGTTTGTTAGCACGCAGGTCCAAACTCTTATGCAGATCTCACACCTGTAACCCATGAAAAGGATCATGGCCCTCTCCTCTGACCACATTTTCCCTGAGCCTCTCCTCCCTGCATGCCCTAGGATGGAGAGGGGATGGGCCTGGGTCCTCCTCTGACTGCTCAGCCGGCTTCTGCCCTTCCTCAGGCTCCTCCACCACGTCTGGAGCCACACTTCCACTTCCTGTTGGCTGTTCCTCCTCTCCCTCAGAATCAGTCTCCACCAGGGGCAAGACACCCCCGCCCAAGCAGGAGAGCCTACACCATTTCTGACAAATCTCTTCTTGAAAGTCTCAAGTGATGAAGCTCTCACAACTTCCGAAGGCAAGCTCTTCCACTGGTTAATTGTTCTTACTATCAGAAAATTTCTCCTTATTTCCAGGTTAAATCTCCCCTTGTTCAGTTTTCATCCATTATTCCTTATCTGGCCTTTGGGTGCTTTAGAAAATAGCTTGACCCCTTTCTCTCTGTGGCAGCCCCTCAAATATTGGAACATTGTTATCATGTCTCCCCTGGTCCTTCTCTTCACTAGACTAGCCAAACCCAGTTCCTGCAACCGTTCTTCGTATGTTTCCAGTCCCCTAATCATCCTGACTGCTCTTCTCTGCACTTTTTCTAGAGCTTCAACATCTTTTTTATAGTGTGGTGACAAAAACTGGATGCAGTACTCTAGGTGTGGCCTTATTAGAGTGCTATTAATACCTCATTTGATCTTGATTGAATCCCTCTATAAATGCAATTTAGGATTGCATTGGCTTTTTTGGCTGGCGCTGCACACTGCTGGCTCATATTTAGCTAGTTGTCCACTAAGACTCAAAGATCCCTCTTAGAGTTACTGCTATTAAGACTAATTTCACCCAGTCTATATCTGTACTTCTGTTTTTTCTTGCCTAAGTATAAGACTTTACTCTTCTCTATGTTGAATTGCATTTTGTTAGATAGGGTCCAGTGTTCAAGTCTGTCAAGATCCATTTGGATCTTGAGCCTATCTTTTCAGGTGTTAGCTATTCCTACCAGCTTAGTATCATACGCAAATTTGGTAAGTTCCTCTTCTTTTCCATCAGCTAAGTCATTTATAAAGATATTGAAGAGAACTTGGTCTAAGATGGAACCTTGTGGCATTCTACTGCTTACTTTCCTCCATGTAGACTTAGACCCATTAAGGACTACTCATTGAGTATGGTTTATTAGCCGGTTGCAAATCCATCTGGGGGTGATCCCACTTTTTTAAAGTGGGTCTACTTTGTCAAATACTTTGCTGAAGTCTAAGTATATTATGTCCACAGTATTTTGCTGGTCTACTAATTGAGTCACTATGTTGAAGAATGAAATAAGATTGGTTTGGCATTATCTGTTTTTAATAAACCCATGCTGACTGCTGGTTATTACTTTACTTGTTTCTAGATGTTGGCAGATCTGGTTTTTTATTATCTTTTCCAGTATCCTTCTGGGTATTGATGTTAGGTTGATTGGTCTGTAGTTTCCTGGATTAGTTTTTTTTTTTCCTTTTTTGAAGATGGGAAACATATCAGCTCTTTTCCAGTCATCTGGTAGTTCCCCAGTGCTCTAGGATTTTTGAAAGATGTGGTGCAGTGCTTCTGAGATGACCTCTGCCAGCTCCTTTAGAACTTTGGAATGTAATCCCTCAGGTCCCAGTGATTTGTATTCATCAAGATCAGATAGGTATTCTCTCACTATTTTTTAGTTTATTTGAACTTTTAGTTCTAGCCTGTCTTTTACAGTTATGTTTTTGGTAGGTTGGGCTATAGTTTCATTTTACGTGCAGACCGATGCAAAGAACGAGTTAAGCAAGTTCTGCTTTCTCTCTGTTGCCTGTTACTTCCTTGCCATCTTCTCTCTTTAGTGGACTGTTTCCTTTATTTTTTCTTGTTATTTATAAGTTTTTTTTTATTATCTTTGACTTTTGTTGCAAGTCTTTGTTCATCCTGAGCCTTTGCTTTTCTGACTTTGTCTTTGAAAATTCTGGCTATCTGCTGATATTCTGCCTTAGCTGTGTGTCCCTCTTTCCATTTTTGTACTTGTTCTTTTTGTCTCAATTTGTCAGAGAGATCTTTGTGCAGCCATGTTGGTTTCTTACTGGATTTCTTATTTTTCTTTCTCAGTGGTATTGTGCTGGCCTTTTGTGCTGTCTTTTATGATTGTACTTTTCAAAGTTTCCCAAGATTCTTGAGTTGTTTTACCCTTTAGGATTTTCATCCAAGGAAATCTATTGCTTTCATCTATCACTTCTCTATTTATAAGAATTAAGTCCAGTATGGCTGTCCAATTCCTCCTCTACGTTTTAGACAACAAAGTTGTCAGCTAGGTTGGTTAGGAACCTAATTGATTTCTCACTTGGTGCAGAATTAGTTTTCCAATTGATACTAGGGTAATTGAAGTGCCCCATTTCTATTGTAGTGTATTTCCTACATATATTTGTTAGTTGGTTGGCAAATATAGTACATACCTAGTTTGTTCCCTTTATGTGAAAGCTAAATGGCTAAGAGAAGAAACTGGGGAATGGTGAAGGAGAAAAATATGTGTTTTCTCTTAAATTGCCATAAATATCATGGAAGGGCAGATGAGTGTGGTACACATTATAATAAGCGAATGAGTTTGATCAGCCAACATTTTTCAAGCAAGCCTTTTAATATTATATTATTATGTGCACCATATACATCACTGAGTACTTTTATTGTTCATGCTCAAGAGAGTAGTGAAGAATGTTGAATGCTGATTATTTCAACGTCTCTCCCTTAGAACACTATTAATTATGATTAGAAGCAGAAGCTGACAAGATTATGTTCAGTCTTTTCCCTTTTCCTTTTCCCTATCCTAATGTTCTACTGAAACTGAGAGTTTGATTGAAATCATATTGAGTTTTCTGGACCCACCACTGAAGTTCTCCCAAATAAACAAATAACAGAGTTGAAAGGGACCTTGGAGATCTTCAGTTCATCACCTGCTCAAGCAGGAGACTCTATCATTTCAAATGGCTGTCCAATCTCTTCTTAAAAACCTTCAGTGATGGAGCACTTACAACCTTTCTGAAGGCAAGCCTTTCCACTGGTTAATTGTTCTCACTATCAGGAAATGTCTCCTTAGATCTAGATTGATTCTGTCCTTGATTAGTTTCCATCCACTATTTATTTTGCTGACTTCTGGTGCTTTGGAAAATAGATTGACCTTGTCTACTTTGTGATACCCCCTCAAATATTGGAACATCACTATCATGTCACCCCTAGCCCTTCTTTCCACTGGACTGACATACCCAATTTCTTAACCGTTCTTTATATGTTTTAGCATCCAGATCCCAATTCATCTTTGTCAGTCTTCTTCTCTGCATTCTTTCTAGAGTCTCAATATCATTTTTATATTGTGGTGACCAAAACTCGATGCAATATTCCAAGTGTGATTTTACTAAGGCATTATAAAGTGGTACTAACATTTCATGTGATCTTGATTCCATCTCTCTGTTAATGCAGCTTAGGACTGCATTGGCTTTTTTGGTCACTGCAGTGCACTGCTGGCTCCTATTTAAGTGGTTGTCTACTAGGACTTCTAAATCCCTCTTGTAGTTATTGCTATGGGGCCAGGTTCCACCTATTCTGTACATGTACATTTGTTTTGTTTTTTTTCCTGCTTAAGTATAAATGTTATACTGAATTTCATTTTACGAAATAGGTCCCAGTGTTCAAGTTATGTCTTGCATCAAATCAGTGATGCAAGTGGAGCTTGTGCCTAAAATTCACAAATGATACCTAGAGAGCATTGGGAAATAATAAACATGTGCAGCATAATCAACTGAGTAGAGTCTACTTAAGCCAATACTTTCATCGTAGCAACCATCTCTTCATTTTTAAAATTATACTTAGGAGAAGGAGGAATCATCTGGGCATGTACATAGTTACAGATGTTTGTTTTATTATTGTACTTTTAAATATATAATCCTGTTCTTGGATAATCTAGTGCTTAGTAAATGTATTTAGTATCAGAATAACAGAAACAAACTCAGTTGCAACTATGCTGTTATTATGATCTAAGAAAATTTAAAATGCAAAACTACATACAGTCTAAGTACTACTATTTAAAAAAAATTGGAACTTCTTATACACTTTCTCTCATATATTGAGAAGATAGAAACAGTTATGAAGCATGAAATATTAGGGGAGAGATACATCTGAGTTGTGTTCTTAAAAATGGAGAAAAGAGACATAGCCATTTACAAGGGATTCCTAAGTAGGGGCTAGGGGCTTTAATTACTTCATTATAAATGTGGCTCTAGATGGATTTCTAATTCTTTCTAAATCAATCTCTGTCAAAGCTTTTGCCTGGGGAATATATATCTCCAGCTTAACTTCTCATTTGCAGTAAACTCAGAATTTACAACAGGTTAGCAATTAGTCTTTCTGCCATAGCCCATCTCCAGACTTACTGACAACTACACAGCTGGAGATACATTTGTAAGCAGGGAGTGCTGTTTATGAGAGAAGTTCTCCATTACTCTATCCCTCATATGACAGACCTGAGAATGAATATGAATACAATTGTCCCTCTTCTTTCTCAATTAATTGTCATGACATCTGGAATTTGAATCCCCAAGGAGGCCTGAAAGTATTTATTGTTTTATGTAAAGTTGCACTAGTAAATTGGGTTAGATCAGTAAGAAGTAATGGTTTTCATTGTTTGCATTGCGATTAACATATATAGTTCTGCACATGCTCTGCAGTACAGGTGATCATTGACTTACAACCATTTGTTTAGCAACTTGAGAAAAATTATTTGCAACTAGTCCTTGTACTTTTGAATGGTGCAGCATTGTCATGGCCATACAACCAAAATTCAGGTGTTGGGTAACTGGTATGTATTTATGACAATTGTGGCATCCTGGGGTCGTGTCATTGCCATTTGTGATCTTCCCAGCTGGCTTCCAACAAGCGAAGACAATAGGGAAAGCTGGATTCACTTTACAACAGCATTGATTCATTTATTTAAAAAAAGGTTGTAAAATTGGGAATGAGTCACTTAACAACTGTCTTGCTCAACAATAGAAAAGCTGATCTCAATTGTGGGCATAAATCAAGGACCGTTATACCATTAATTGATAGATATCATTCTAATTTCTCCAACTGTATGGAAAGTAAACATATAGAACAATAAGGGACAATGTTTGATATTACTAGAGGAAGGTAGGGCAAGAACACAGGGTGAAGATATAAAATGTTAAGTATCATATGCATAAAGAGGCAATGATTTCCCTTGCATCTGGGGGCAAATTGCATCTATCTATCTATCTATCTATCTATCTATCTATCTATCTATCTATCTATCTATATCGTAGATTTTCATGGGTACAGGTATGCAGGTTTTGGTGTGTTCGGGTCTTTTCCTGTGTAAGATTGAGAGTATCTTGGTGATGTTTCAACAAGGTCCCACTCGCCATCTTCAGATTGGTGCTTTCAGCTTTGTGTTTGTCCAGGATTGAAAGGCGATTGGCTGAGGCTTGTAAGTGGGCCAAGAACAAAGAAATGCCAAGGAGAGATGGCAGCTCCGATCACACTTTGCTTGCACAAACACAAAGCCGAAAGCACCAGCCTGAAGATGGTGAGCGGGACCTCGTCGAAACGTTGCCAAGATACTCTTAATCTTATACAGGAAAAGACATATATATATGTTTTCTTCAGTTTTCATAGGTACTTACATGTATGGTATTCAACTTTGTTCGGTTATTTTCCCACGTCATTATAGTTGTGCTTTTAAACTTGTAGCAACGTTTCGGCAGAATCTCATCTGCCATCATCAAGATTGCCAATAATTATTGAAATTTCAGGAAAACAGGAAAGTGAAGGAGGAGGTCTAACCACTATCTTTTGCATTGCAGTCCAGAATCAAAAGTCTTTTCTGATTGCTTGCATTACTGGGGCATGGGTGGGGTATCCTATTTAGCCCCTTAAAACAAGAATCAACTACCCAAAAAGAGTTTTTGCAACAGAGGAAAACATTCTCTCCTAAATAAGTCTTCCATGAAGTTAATTAAATGTGGCAGATGAGATCCTATGCAAAATTATTCAAAAAGTGTCTTTCCTTTCCTTTCCTTTCTTTTTCTTTTCTTTCCACAGTTTTATTATCATGATGCTCAGTATTTCCAGTTACATTCACTTCTATATGTATCATCCTATAAGGTTTTAAAAATAAAATTTCAGCAGTTTAGGTAATATTTTAAAATTGGTTGATATATTACATCACATTATGATGTTTTAGTGATTTCTTCAAAAATCCTGCCATGCTCATAATTACTACCTACTGGTTGTGATTTGCAGTCTGCCAGACAGCTGCTGTTGAGGCAATGGTCTGTATCTCTCACAAACTACACCCAATTCTAAGAAAAGGTATATTCACTATGTTTTCAAAATGCAGAAACACTTATTGTATTTTTTTTATTGTAGTAGCTTTGTGAATGACAAATAATCTTGGCATTGCTTTTTCAGTTATAATAAGAAATCCATGGAACTCTCTGTCCAAAGTTAGATTTCCAAGAAAAAAAACCTTGATAGGTACCTTTATTTAAATATTATGGGTTTTGCATTCACTCTGATTTTTCTTTTAAGAGTCACTCTTAAAATATAATATATATGAAAAGTGTAATTGAAATAATTCAATCATTAAAATGTATTTGTTCATTGTGAATGTATAGTACAATAAAGGTCTGTAAATGCTATTAATATAACATGAAGAAAGGGATATAAAATAACAGGTAGAAGGTATGTGATTGTGAAAACATTCTTTTAAAAACAATGTCCACTTAAAATAAATTATATTTTTTCATGCTCTTTATATAAAATATATATCCAGATAATATTTTCTTTTCTTTCTTTTGATATTTAGAATTAGAATTAAATATTGGAGTAAGCATGTTATTTTTTTTTAATATTGTTTGTAATATGTGTAACCTTTTTGCATATGTTCAATCTAAATGTATACTAACCTTTTCCCTCAAATAAAATACAGAAAGTGATTTTGAACATGATGCTTTGATTTTAATATGACAATATTATGATAAAATATGACAAAATTTAGAATATTTAATATACATTGCATGGATAATATTTCTCTGGATAATTTATCCTTATTGAAAAAGCATCAGAAATATAAAATATTGTTTTCCTTATCTTGATTCATAGAGATTACTTGGAATCCAATATCATGATAGTGGATTTCTACAAGCACAATGCAAACCTTTTAAAATCTATCTGGAAAGTCCACTTTTTCCATTACTATTTCTCCTTAAGTTGGTCCTTTATCTTGAAAAAAACTGGTTGTCAGCCCTGCTGTCAAAACTTTCTTTCCAAACTGCATATCATTCAACTAAAAGGGACAGTAGTATTAAATTGAGAATATATATTTTCTTCTTAACTGGCTCTTAAAGGATAGTTATTGTAACCCTGCAAAAGAAACATATGGATGTCAACATCTTCTTGTATGTCAGTGACCATGGATGGAAATTTTGTCACTATATGATATATAATTATTCTGAAATGTTAAAAATTACTGTATTGTAAGAACATAAATACCTTGCTTGTCAATTATGTTCAGCCGTTGCTGAGATAGGCTGGGAAACGTTGTCAATTCTAACATGAGGGTAGAGGTTCATTCTCTGAGCTTGTGGGTTGGTTTCCGAATGTTTTGTTCGTAGGCCTGATAATGAAACATTCAGAAACTAAACCCACAAGCTCAGAGAATGAACCTCCATCCTCATCCTACAGCCAAGGTATAGATATTCGCCACCATTGCATATTCTAACATTTCCCACTGGCCTTCTACATTATAATGTAGGATTTACCAAGGAATGTCAGCATTCACAGACTTTCTGACCTTGCTGTAATGTGTATGTGTGTGTGTGTGTATCAACATAAAGCTTGATTAACTGTTCATAAATATTACCATCAAATATGCAAAAAGCAGCTCCAGACCTTTATTAATAAATAAGTAGATTTAATTATAATTCTGGCAAGCCAATTTGACAATATTTGACAGAGAGATGCTTCAAAGAAGTACAAAGCAAGACAATTTGACAGTTTTTAAACAGTCCCTTTAACATGAAACTTACATTCTTCTCAACATCTAGTCTTTTTACTTTTATTTAATCACTATGTAACTCTCTATTTGATATTATTAGTATTTGTATATCCAGGTCTATTGATGTCACCATGAACTAAGACAATTGGCTCTGTCCCTGGTGGCAAAGTTTGGTGATATTCTGGAAAATTGTCCTGTTTTTCAAAGCAAAGAACTATAGACTTTTCAGTGCAATACAAACTTTTTAGTAATGTTTATGTATCACAGCTCTTCTAATACTTGCATATATGAAATACAGAAGGAACAAAAATATACTATTTTCCACTCATAACCCTCAATTTTATTGTTAAACAAGATCATTTGGAACAGTTTACATTTCTCAGGAAGAATATGACATTCCAATTAATTCACCCACTGTACCTGTCATTTTTATATTTAACAAGACTTGATAAGTTGATATTATGGTAAAAGACTAAGCAATTGGAAATGCTTGTTACCACATATTCTTAGCCTGCTCAAGAATAAAGACTTTTGCTGGAGATACTTGATTCAGCTTAGCAAAAGAATAACATGCCTATTTATGCTGTCAGTCTGTGGTATGCATGCACACACATAAAAAGCGATGAAGTGAAAACTGACTCTTATTTTTTTCTCAGTTAAATCAGTAATTTTGGGGTTTTACTATCTTCTCTCTCATCCATTTGAAAAGGGAAATATAATAGAGGGAAGACAGATATAGATAAAATATAAGGCTATTAATTATTGAAGGTCCTGCATTCTCTTTTATGTTCTGTGTGAAGAATTGTTAGAAGACAGTCCTATATTGAAGATCTGTTCAATCTAAGTATGAAGAAAACAAATAAAAGAGCCAACCAGACTCCAGAAGTCTTGAAATCTACACCCAGATTTTTAGACTTAAATGAAAATCTACATCCTCTGTTTTGGGGAGGATGAAAAATTTCTCCTTTTTTGCTAATATTTAAGTGACTATACAATACTTTTCAGCTCCGCTTGTGGAGGACTTAATGAAAGTTGAGAGTAAACATGCTTAGATTTTCCTGTGATGAGGAACAGCAATAAACAAAGCATCTGATAACATGTTCATTTGCCTAAACATGCTTATCAACCACTTCTAAAAGGATTTGCTATGTATGCTAAATGTGTGTTTACATATGCATCATTACCTGTCTTTGCTTCAATTTTGCACATATTTATTCCAATAAGGAACAGAGGTAGAATCTATTGTTTAATATTCTTTTTCCAAGGACCTAGAGAAGATAATTATATGAAACTACATAATACATCTGTACAAGTTTGTGCGACATGTAAAACAATTTGCACATCCATACAAATTTAGTCCAATGGGAGTCTAGTTGTGCCTTCAGGAGAGTGGGGCTCCAGTCTCCTGAAACACCAAGAATTTGGCCTTCTTCAACCGCACGTGGCAAGTGGCCATTTTGAAAGCCTCTTCTTCTAAAGAAAGTAGCGAGTGGCCATTTTAGGTGGCATCATCCCCCAAAGGCCAGCTTCTACCATTCATAAGCTCCTATTCAGGCTACTGCATATACAACACATAGTGAGGATCGCTTCCAGCACCTTTGTGTCTGTTTATGCATACTATGGATCAAAACAAGGTCCACACAGAGCCTTCAGGCCTGATCTCTCAAGGCTCCCAAGCTGGCAAAAGAAAGAGAAGGAGACAACACTCTCAGTCTGTTCAAAGGGAGGTGGTGGCCACGATTAGGGCCAAAGCTTTGGGCCCCAAGAAAATATCTCAGGCCAAATTAAAGGCAGAGAAGTAGCCTTAGAAAGGCAATTCAACAAAACTATTGAACAAATGAGGGGTCAACTACAACAGGCTTCCCAATCAGCCAATCCTCTAGTGGTTCAGCCAGCTACTTCTAGGAAGAGGAAAGATACATCAGCTCCTCTTAGCCACCTCCAATCCTGGTCCCCAGAGCAACCTGAAATCCAACCAGGACCTCAAGACTTGAGCAGGTCAGGTGCCAACTTCGCCCAGACTCCTTGGGATCTTTCTTCTTCATCTATCCCCTCTGTGGTCCAAAGCAGCTCTTGATCAAGACCAGAGGCCACTTTGGAAGAAGGCGGAGCTTCGTCGCCGCGATACAGCTGCGATCTTGGGGCTCCAAGATCACAGCTGATATCTTTGCCCCTGGTCGGTCCCAATGGACCTAAACTGTCTCGTAGTGATGGTGACAGTAAGGGACGCATTCTGTAGATTCCGGGGACATCACAACTCCCTGGTCGATCCAGAAGAAGCCCTTTTGCCAACGGCGGAGAGGCAGCCATTAGGCTGCTAAAGCTGGGACAGCTCCGGAAGAACGGGATAGAAAGAAGTGTATCGGCTGGTGAGGATTTTTTTTTTTTTTTGCTTGGGACTTAAGAACACTCTAATATGAGAAGAAATCTGTAAACTTATTGACAGAATTTGATTTAGCAGCAATTTTTTTTTTGAAGGAGATTTTATTAATTTTCTACAAACAAACAAGACAAACAAAACATGAAAACATCAACTCTCATATGTACATCGAGTGTGTCAGTTGGTTCATCAGTTTTGTGCATTCATTTTGTAGTCTCAATTACAATTATGTTATATAACAACTCATATTGTCAATCCAAACATATATCCTAATATCACTAAATAAAAAGAAATTTTTGACTATACTTTTAATCATTCATGCTTTATGAGATAACAATACTTTAACCAGTTTATTCTATAACAAATTATATAATCATACCAAATCAATCCTAAAAAACCTTTTATAAATATAATGTCAAATAACAAAGTAATAACAAAATAGCAAAATAAAGATATTCCTTACGGTCTAACATTCTCAATATTCTATTATCGTATGTTATCATCTAGCCATTGATAACACACACCCCCCCAAATTTCATAAAATTGTTTATCCTCTTGCTCTCTAATTTCAAATGTCAATCTACTCATTTCAGCACATTCCAATATTTTCTTAATAATTTCTTCCTGTAATGGTATTTTCTCATTCTTTCAATTTTTAGCAAATACAATCCTAGCCGCTGTTAATATATTTACAATCAGGTATTTCAAATCTTTACAATATATATCAGGTAAAATTCCCAATAAGAAGATCTCTGGTTCCAAGTCTATGTGTTTCTTTGTTATTTTTTCCAACCACATGTGAATTTTAGTCCAATATTTTCTAGCGTCCTCACAAGTCCACCACATATGGTAATATGAGCCGGGTATCTGATGACATTTCCAGCATTTTTCAGATTTGTTCTTAAACATTCTTGCTATTCTTGTCGGGGGAAAGTGCCACCTGTAAAACATCTTATACAAGTTTTCTTTATATGCTGTTGACATTGTCATTTTATAATTTTGAGACCACAATTTTTGCCATTTCTCTAGATCAATACCATATCCAAAATTCTTCCCCCAAACAATCATAGTTTCTTTAAGTTGTTCTTCCTCTAATTTCATTCCCAGTAAATAACCATATAATTTTTTAATCACCTTCTCATCAGTACCCATCAAGATCTTATCTAAATCAGTCCGCTTATCATAGAATCCCTCCGCTTTAGAATCTTCCTCATACCTTGAATGTATTTGCGCATATGAAAACCAATTCATCTTTATACCTTGTTCCTCTAAGTTTTGGATCGATTTAAGTTCACCCTTTTCATCCAATAGTTCCCCATATATAACTGTTTGTTCCTTCTTATAAATTATAGGATAGGAAAATGCTTCAATAGTTGATAACCAAACTGGAATTTTCAAATAACATTGTCTTTTTATCTTCTCCCAGTTTAACCACAAAGACTCCCGTACATAATGTCTTCTAAAATAACCCTGTGTTTTAGTTCCCTTGTACCATAAAAAAGCATGCCAGCCCAACAGCAAATCATGCCCTTCTAATGTCAACAATCTATGCTTTCTTAATGTTATCCATTCTTTGACCCACATCAAACTTGCAGCTTGATAATACAATTCCCAATTAGGCAGGCCAAAACCTCCTCTAATTCTAGCGTCTTGCAAAAGCTTTAGCTTTATTCTCACTTTTTTACCTTGCCATATAAACTTCAACATGATTTTATTTAAATCTTCAAAATAGTCTTTTCCAATCCTAATTGGTATTGTTTGGAACAAAAGTAAAATTCTGGGTAAAATATTCATCTTGATTGTTGAAATTCTCCCTATTAATGATAATTGCAAGTTTCCCCACTTCTTCAAATCTGTAGCTATCTGTTGTTTGAGTTTAATATAATTATTCTCTTTTTATGTGCTACATCTTGCTGTCAAGTATATCCCCAGATACTTCACCTTATTTGTAATTTGGATTTTCAAAAGATCTGCCAGTTCTTCTCTCTGTCTCAAGAGCATGTTCTTTGTCAAAATCTTTGTTTTATCTTTATTTATTTTCAAACCAGCCATCTCACCATATGTCTCTATCTTTTCCAATAACCTTGGAGCTGTTTCTAACGGGTCTTCCAGAATAAAAGCTAAATCATCAGCAAAAGCTTGTAGTTTAAATTCTTCCTTCTTAATTTTCATTCCTTTTATGCTTTTATCATCCCTAATATTTCTATTCAACACTTCCAAGGTCAACACAAATAGCAAAGGAGATAGGGGACACCCTTGTCTTGTGCCTTTTCTTATATTAATAAAATCTGTAAGTTCCCCTTCCATCATTACCTTTGCCGTCTGTTTATTATATATGGCTTCTATTGCTTGAGTAAATTTTTTAGCAAAATCCATCTGTTCCAATAGTAATAACATAAATCTCCAGTTCACGATGTCAAATGCCTTTTGAGCATCTAGGATATCAAAGCCATTTGCTTTTCAGGATGAGCCTCATAGTATTCCAAAGTATCCAAGATTACTCTCATATTGTCTCTGATTTGTCTCTTTGGCAGAAATCCATTTTGATCTGGGTGGATAAAATTATTTAAATATTTTTTAAGTCTTTCTGCTAAAATTGAAGCAAAGATTTTATAGTCTACATTCAATAAGGAAATAGGTCTATAGTTCTTAATTTGCAGTGGGTCAGCCTCTTCTTTTGGAATAAGTGTGATATAAGCCTCTGACCATGTTTTGGGTATCATCTTCTTTAACATAACTTCATTCATGACTTCTAACAATGGGATGCTCAATGATTCTTGAAATGTTTTATAGAATTCTGCCGGAAGCCCATCTGGACCTGGTGCTTTCCCATTGTTTTGTCTCTTAAATGCTTCATTTAATTCCATCATTGTTATATTGCTTTCTAGCATTTCTTCAGTCTCTTTAGGTATCTTCGGTAAATTAGCATTCTGTAAATACTGTTTGACTTTTTCCTCATCAATATTCTCTTCTTTATATAGTTGCCCATAAAAATCTCAAATAATTTCCTTTTTCTCCTTATTACCATAACAAACTTGGCCTTGATCATCTATTAGCTTCAATATTTTTCTTGATTCCTTCTCCTTTCTCAATTTATATGCTAGCCATCTACCTGGTTTATTTGCATCTTCAAAGTAATTCTGTTTAGAATTTCTGATTTTCTGTGCCAATTCTTGTTTCTCTAATAATTCCATTTTATGTTTAATTACATCCAGCTTCAATTTAATATCTTTTTTCTGTGGCGTTTTCTGTAATTCTTTTTCAAGTCTTTTATACTCATCTTCCAAGGCCTTAGAAGCTTGCCTTTTCCTAATATTCTTTTTTCTTGTATAATCTATTATCAGACCTCGAGCATATGCCTTCATTGTATCCCAAACTTTCTGTGTTGAAGTATCTTCTTTTTTATTTTCTCTGAAGAAAAAAGCCAATTCCTTCTCCATCCATTGTATAAAATCTTTCTCCTTTAAAACAGTATTATTTAATGTCCATCTCGATCTTTTTTTTTTTGTCCCTTCCATTTAATTGTCATTGGGCTATGATCTGCCCAAGTACTTGTTTCAATATTTGTTTCTTGAATATTGGATATTAATTCTGTTGAGATCCAAATCATATCTAATCTGGACCATGATAAATGTCTATTTGAATAAAAAGTATATTGTTTAGCTTTAACATTTCTTTCTCTCCAAATATCTTTTAAAATTAGTTCGTCTGTCATTTTAAAAAAAGATTTAGGGAGAGTCTTTCTATTTTGCTTTGTTGTTGTTGCTATGTAGTCCAATTCATTGTCCAAGATTCCATTAAAGTCTCCCATCATAATTATATTAACATAGTCCAGTCCAATTATTTTCATATGTAGCTTTTTATAAAACTCTTCTTGTTTATCATTCGGAGCATAAATTGCAATCAAGAGTATTTTTATATTATTGTCCATTATTTCCACCATTAATACTCTTCCGTCTTCATCCGTGTAGATCAGTTTTGCTGGGATAGCCTCTTTTAATGTATAGAACCACTCCTCTTTTCTTACATTGAGTCAAAGAAGTAAATATTTTCCCCAATTTTGGCTGTACTAACAATTGTTCATGTTGTTTTTTAATATGAACTTCTTGTAGACAAATTATATCAAATTTTAATTTCTCTAATTTATGAAAAGTTTTCCTTCTTTTTACAGCTGAATTAAGTCCATTTATATTCATTGTAATCATTTTTTTTTTCTTCCATGATTATGCTTTATATTTAGGTCTAACAGCTCTCATGGATCTCACTTCACACTGTTCTTTACTATCCACCTGTCCACCTACAGCTCCTTTCTCTTTTTTCAGTCTCCAGTTGTTCCTCTTGAAACTCAATTAATGAGACCTCTTTCTCTGCCTCCTCTCTTCTTCTTCCAAAAAATTCTGCATGGAAAAGTTCTGCTTTCTCAATTGAATCAATTCTATGTCTCTGCTCTTGCCACGTAAACATTAATCCTACTGGAATCAGCCATCTATAATTCACTTCGTTTTCCAGTAGCATTTTGGTCAGAAATCGATATTCTCTTCTCATCTCTCTCACTCTTCTGGGTATTTGTTTTAAAACCACAATCTCTTTACCTTTGTATTTCAATGTTTTCTCTCTTACCACTTGTAATATTTGTGTTTTAATGGATTTTTTGGTAAATCTAATATGGACTTCCTTTGGTAATTTATTTCTCATCGCATATCTTGTATAAACTCGATATACCTCATCTACTCCATCTATCATCTTTTCCTCTGAAATTTCCAAAGCATCTGCCAAAATTTCTATCATTATCGCAGCCAAATTGTCTCCTTTTTCCTCTTCCTTCTAGGAAGAAGGAAAACAAAGAGAGGAGAAGATTGGAAATATTGACAGTAGATTAACAGTGGTTGAACAAGAGAAAAGTGGGATGTTGAGGTGGGAGATGGAAAGGTCCGAATTTTATCTCAGATTTCAAAATATAGAAGAGCGATTTTTTTTTGTAATGTCAAAGTGAGGCTTGGCTTTTTATTTTTACTTTTTTTTTCTTTACTGAATTTCGATTGCGATCTAGTTAATCAGACTGGTTTTTTTCTTTTATATTTTTATATTTACTTGCTTTCTCTTCGCCTTTCTGACTGTTTATATTTTTTAAAATAGAGGCCCCCTTTAATTTTTTTTTTAATATATATAAATATACATATATACTTCCCCCCCCTCTTTTTAGGCTTTTTTCAGAGGGGAAGAAGGGGGAGTGGATAGAAGAAACTTTGTAACACTGCCAACTAGAGGCTTGGAAATATTCTGTTTGAAGTTGAAAAATATTCTGTTTGAAGTTGAAAAACTTGTTTGAAAACTTTTCTCAAGGCTACTGGAAATGATAAGATAGAGGGAAGAGTACTGGAGGATGTTTACACAGGTGTTCTTTGGAACTTCTATTATTAAATGAATTTCTGAAGTTTGGCTTTGAAATTTGTGGAATAAGAGCCTTGGATAAATAAAAGGCAGTGTGTGTCTTTTTTTTTTTTAAACTCCTTATTAGTTGTTTCATCCCTCCCCTCCAACCCCACACTATTTTGTAATATTCATATATTTATTTTTATTTTTTATTATATCTCATTTTTATTTATTTTTAAAGGGGAAGCCTCAGAATATTCTTTTTTTGCTTTTTTTTTTTTAATGGGGATGTCTGCCTTTTGATTTCTATTTTTGACTTATTTTTATGGTTTTTTTTCATCTTCTGAGGTTTTTCAATTGGGAAGAACTTGAAGAACTCTCTTTTTCCTTTTTTTTTCTTTTTCTTTTTCTTTGCTTATTACTTTTTGATATTATTGGGCTTTATTTTGCTTCTTTTTTTCCTCTTCATTTTTTAATTTTTACTTTTGAATTATATTTGCATATTTCACAATTGGATTAAGGTCTTGAAGAACCTGAAGAATTTTTTCTTTTTAATTTTGGGCTTTTTACTTATTACTGGTTTTGTTTTTCGTTTTTTATGGTGTTTTTCTTTTTCTAAATTGGATTATAATTGACTACTTCACTAATTGGATTAAAAGACCCAGAAGACTCTGAGTTATCGAAATGAGTAAGAAAATTTTACCTTCGGGCATCTCAACTTCTGCTCCTGTCTCCCCGTCATCTGGAGGACGACTCTCAATAATGGTGAAGCAAGACAAAGCGCAAGTGGATTTAACGATGGTTATGCAAGGAATACAAGATCTTAAAATGAGTATTGAACAAAGAATGGAGAGTATTGACCAAAGAATTGGAAAGATGGATGAGAAATTTGAAAATTTTCAACAAATAGTGGTGAAACACGATGAGAGAATCCAAAAAATAGAAGAGAAAGACAAGCAAAGAGATGATACAATTGGAAATATTGATAACAGATTAACAATAGTCGAACAAGAAAAAAGTGGGATGTTGAAGTGGGAGATGGACAGGTCAGAATTTTATCTTAGATTCCAAAATATCGAGGAAGAAAAAGGACAAAACTTGGCAGCAGTAATGATTGAAATTCTGGCTGGAGTCTTGGAAATAACAGAGGAAAAGATGATGGACGGAGTAGATGAGATATATCGAGTCTTCACAAGATATGCGACGAGGAACCAATTACCAAGAGAGGTCCATGTTAGATTCACCAAAAAAACTATTAAAAACCAAATATTACAGTGGTAAGAGAGAAGGGGTTGAAATATAAAGGCAAAGAGATCCTGGTTTTAAAACAAGTACCTAGAAAAGTGAGAGAGATTAGAAGAAAGTATCGATTTTTGACTAAAATGCTATTGAAAAAAGAGGTGAACTATAGATGGCTGATTCTAGAAGGATTAATGTTTACATGGCAAGAACAGAGACACAGAATTGATTCAATTGCGAAAGCAGAAATATTCTATAAGGAATTTTTCGAAAGAAGAGAAATGGAGATAGAAAAAGAAAAGATTTTAACTGAATTTGAAGAGGACCAAATGGAGATGGAAAAGGAAGAAGGCGCAATAGGTGGACAAATGGAGATCAAAGAACAACGTGAAATAAGATCCACGAGAGCTGTTAGATCTAAATATAAAGCATAACCATGGGGGGAAAAAAACTGATTTCCATGAATATAAATGGACTGAACTCAGCTATCAAAAGAAGGAAAATTTTTTATAAATTAGAGAAGCTAAAATTTGATAAAATTTGCTTACAAGAAATACACATTAAAAAACAACATGAACAATTATTGATACAACCAAAGTTAGGGAAAATATTTACTTCTCTGACTTATTGTAAGAAAAGAGGAGTGGTTTTGTACATCAAAGAAACTACTCCAGCCAAATTGATTTATACTGATGAAGACGGAAGAGTATTAATCGTTGAAATAGTGGATAATAATATAAAAACACTCTTGGTTGCAATCTATGCCCCAAATGATAAACAAGAAGAATTTTATAAAAAATTACATATGAAAATAATTGAACTGGACTATGTTAATATACTTATGATGGGGGATTTCAATGGAATTGTAGACAATAAACTGGACTATACAGTAAAAACAACACGACAAAATAGGAAAATTCTCCCTAAATCCTTTTTTAAAATGACAGATGAACTAAATTTAAAAGATACATGGAGAGAAAGAAATGCTAAAACTCAACAATATACTTTTTATTCAAACAGGCATTTATCGTGGTCCAGAATAGATATGATTTGGACATCAACAGAATTATTATCTAATATTCAAGAAATAAATATTGAAACAAGTACACGGGCAGACCATAATCCAATGACAATTAAATGGAAAGGACAAAAAAGAAGATCTAGATGGACATTAAACAATACTATTCTAAAGGAAAAAGATTTTACACAATGGATGGAAAAAGAATTGGCCTTCTTCTTTAATGAAAACAAAAAAGAAGATACTTCAATACAGAATGTTTGGGATACAATGAAGGCATATGCAAGAGGATTAATAATTAACTATACAAAGAAAAAGAACATTAGGAAGAGGCAAATGATTAAAGCTTTAGAAGATGACCATAAAAAACTGGAAAAAGAATTACAGAAGATGCCACAGAAAAAAAATATCAAACTTAAAATGGACATAATTAAACTTAAAATGGATCAAGCAGAGAAAGAAGAACTGGCACAAAAAATTAGAAGTGCTGGGGAACTTCCGGTTTGCGTGGCTTCGGAGCAGCAGGAATTCGCGACAGCTCGCGATTCCTGCTGGCTAGCTGCCGAGGTACCCCCGATCCAGATGGGTCAGGGGGTTATGGCTGCCCTGTAGGGACAGCTGAAGATAGAGGGGAGCCGGTTAGGGAGGTGGGGGCATCGCAGACCCCCCCCTTCTCCGGGAAAACCCCTTTTTCCCAAGGCGGTGGAGCGGCGGTCAGCAATGGCCGCCACGAAGAAGCCAGCAACCGGGTAAGAACTGTGCTGGAGGAAGTGTGAAAAGTGAAAGTTCTGTCTGAGCCGGGTCAAGTAACAACTTTTAAATCTCCTGGAATTGAGCTGCTTGTTGCTGGAGGATACATTGTATCCCTAAGAAGATCGAAAGCGGCGGAGAAGCTGTTAAAGGGAACTTTTTTTTTTATTTTTTTTTTTACTCTCTCATCCCACGGAAAAAGCAGAAATATTTGGATGTATTAGACACTGAAAGTGGATTGCTTTGAAAGCTAAGCTAAGAGACAAAGGGATTTTTGGACATTGAAAAATTTAAGAAATTGGAAAATCTCTGCTGGAGGTATGGATTTTTGATTATTTAAAATTGTTATTGCAAGTGGGAAGGGAGAAAGAAAAATTGGAGCAGAAACTGAAAAAGGAGGAGACTGTCTAGAACGTCTTGGTGGATCCCAAAAGAAGATATATGGTAATTGGACCTCTTTGATCAAAAATTAATTTGGAAAGAGAAAGAGAAGAAGGAAGAAAAGTATTAACTTTTGGAACTTTTTTCTTTTTTTCCTTTTTTTAATTGCTTTTGATTGTCTTGGATTAAAAATACTTGTGGTTGTTTTGGAAAAAGTTTCCCTTTTCATAATGGCATTCTCTGTGGATGAACTAGAGATTGAATATCAAAAATATAAAAAAGAAGATACTTTGGGCGCTTTGTTCCAATTCTTAGAAATGGCGTTATGTTCCTTAGAAAAGTTGACGCAGCAGAAGGACTGGGACAAGGAAGAAGAAGAAGAAGCCATCTTTGATGAACAATGGGTTCCTTCCGGAGAGGAGGAGAAAAACGATAAGAAAAAGGGGTTTTTAAGAATTATAAAAACAACCAAAAGAGAGAAAAATGAGCGAAGAGATGGAGGCAAGGTTAGAAAACAAAAGAAAAGGAGCAAGAAAAGCGAAGGGAAAAAGCAAAGGGGTAGAAAGGGCAAGGAGAAGAATAAGCAAGAGAGAAAAGGGGGGAGGAGAAGCCTTAATGGGGGGAAGCAAGATTTAAAGAAAAAAAGTTTATTTAGAGACAATGGGTGAATTTAATTTAGATTAAAAGAGGGATTCTGGAGGGTATTTAAGAGTGTGTTTTTATATGTATGTATATTTAGAATAAAAAATTTATTATGTAATTTTAAGAATTTTTTAAACAGAATCCCAAGAAAGATTTATATGTAGTATTTTTAAGTTAGGTAATGTGTTATAGATGCAACTCCAATTGGTTTACAGGAGAAGTATAGTAAAAGAAAAAAGATGAATGGATGTTTGGAAATAGAACAGACAAAGAATGTTGTTGAAAATGGTAATAATGGAAGGATATATATGCTTTTTTTTTGATTTTGTATATTGATAAAAGGCAATAAAATTTTAATTGATAAATAATTTGGATGGAAAAGAGAAGTAGGGATAAGATATGAAGTTAATATTATATGAAATATTGATATTATAATCTGGAAATGTTATGTTTTATTGGTCTATCATTATTATTATTTTTTTAGAAAAGAATTTATAAGCTGTTATGCCTTGATTTTGTGTGTATTGATTTTAGAAAACTGATAAAAATGGTTTTTATATACATATATAAAAAAGAAAATGATAATAAGATATAGAAGGAGACTTAGGTTGAATATGATGTTTGAATTTGTGTCTGTGTAAAGAGTTTTTAACCCGGGAACAGACAACCTTCAGAAAAGATCTTGTAGTTTTGTCTATGTTTTGTGTTTGTATGTTTGTGTATTATGCTTATGATAAAACTAACAAAATTTGTTTTTTATTAAAAAAAAGGAAAAAAGAATCAATAAAACCTTGGAGGAATGTTAGATGAGAATAATTTAAACAAGTCAGAAAGAAAAGAATATGATGATTATAAAATGGATAAATATGGAAGAGAAATGAAATTGAATTGGAGTAAAGAGAAATAATGAGAAACTTGATGAAAGATATTTGCGTGTCCATATGGGGATGGGATAAATTGGAATTATGTTGTATAAAAATATTGTTTTGTTTGACTTGTAAGGATTTACAATATTAAGAGGTTTTATGTGTTTATGTATTTAATGGTTAATGATGTGTTGTTTTATCTTTAAAATTAATAAAATTTGTTTCAAAAAAAAAAAAAAATTAGAAGTGCTAAACAGAACTATTTTGAAGATGCAAATAGGCCAGGTAGATGGTTAGCATATAAGTTGAGAAAAGAGAAAGAATCAAGGAAAATATCACAGTTAATAGATGATCATGGTCAAATTTGTTATGGTAATAAGGAGAAAAAGGCAATCATTCGAGAATTTTATGGACAATTATATAAACAGGAGGATCTTGATGAGGAAAAAATTAAACAGAATTTACAAAATGCTAACCTACCTAAGATACCTGATGAAACTCAGAAAATGTTAGAAAGTGCTATAACAATGATAGAATTAACTGAAGCACGCAACAGACAGAACAATGGAAAAGCACCAGGACCAGATGGTTTCCCGGCAGAATTTTATAAAACATTGCAAGAATCGTTGAGCATTCCACTGTTAGAAGTCATGAATGAAGTTATGATAAATAAGAAAATACCTAAAACATGGTCAGAAGCTTATATTACACTTATTCCAAAAGAAGGGGTTGACCCATTACAAATTAAGAACTATAGACCTATTTCCTTATTGTATGCAGACTATAAAATCTTTGCTTCAATCTTGGCAGAAAGGCTTAAAAAATACCTAAATAACTTTATTCACTCTGATCAGAATGGATTTTTACCAAAGAGACAGATTAAAGACAATATGAGGGTAATCCTGGACACATTGGAATATTATGAGGTGCACCCGGAAAAACAAATGGTTTTGATATTTTTAGATGCCCAGAAGGCATTTGATAATGTGAACTGGAGATTTATGTTATTATTATTGGAACAGATGGGCTTTGCTAGAAAATTTATCCAAGCAATAGAAGCCGTATATTATAAGCAAACGGCAAAAGTAATGATAGATGGAGAATTCACAGACTCTATCAATATTTAAAAAGGTACAAGACAAGGATGCCCATTATCTCCTTTGTTATTTGTATTGACCTTGGAAGTCTTAAATAGAAATATTAGAGAGGATATAAACATAAAAGGAATGAAAGTCAAAAAGGAGGAAATTAAATTGCAAGCCTTTGCGGATGACTTGGTCTTTATTTTGGAAGACCCTTTAGAGACAGCTTTAAAACTATTGGAAAAGATAGAGACGTATGGTGAAATGGCTGGTTTGAAAATAAATAAAGACAAAACAAAGATTCTGACAAAGAACATATTATTAAGACAAAGAGAAGAGCTGGCAGATTTATTGAAAATTCAAGTTACGAACAAAGTTAAATATTTGGGGATATATTTGATGTCAAGATGTACTACACTGAAAGAGAATAACTATATTAAACTTAAACAGCAGATAGCATCCGACCTGAAAAAATGGGAAAACCTACAATTGTCATTGATAGGTAGAATTTCAACAATTAAGATGAATATTTTACCCAGAATTTTATATTTGTTCCAAACAATACCAATTAGGTTAAGTAAGGATTACTTTGAAGAATTTAATAAAATTGTGTTGAAGTATATATGGCAAGGCAAGAAAGCGAGAATAAAATTAAAACTTTTACAGGATGCTAGAATTAGAGGAGGATTTGGCCTTCCTAATTGGGAGTTGTATTATCAAGCTGCAAACTTAATGTGGGTTAAAGAATGGATAACGTTAAGGAAGACTAGATTGTTGACATTAGAAGATCATGATTTATTATTGGGGTGGCATGCTTTCTTATGGTATAAGGGAACTAAATCACAGGGTTATTTTAGAAGGCATTATATACGGGAATCGTTATGGTTGAATTGGGAGAAAATTAAGAAACAATGTTATTTGAAAATTCCAGTTTGGTTATCAACTATTGAAGCTTTTTCGTATCCTATAACTTATAAGAAGGAACAAACAGTTAGATATGGGGAAATATTGGATGAAAAGGGTGAACTTAAAATGATGCAAAATTTAGAAGAACAAGGTATAAAGATGAATTGGTTTTCATATGCGCTAATACATGCAAGGTATCTTAAAGATTCTAAAATAGAAGGATTTTATGATAAATTGACTGATTTAGATAGGATTTTTTTCATCAGGTACTGATGAAAAAGTGATTAAAAAACTATATAGTTATTTGTTGGAAATTAAATTAGAGGAAGAACAAGTTAAAGAAACAATGATTGCTTGGGGGAAGAATTTTGGATATGGGATTGATTTAGAGAAATGGCAAAAATTGTGGTCACAAAATTATAAAATGACAATGTCAACAGCATATAAAAAAAATTTGTATAAGATGTTTTACAGGTGGCACTTTCCCCCGACAAGAATAGCAAGAATGTTCAAGAATAAATCTGAAAAGTGCTGGAAATTTCATCAGATTCCTGGTTCATATTACCATATGTGGTGGACTTGTGAGGAGGCCAGGAAATACTGGACTAGAATTCGCATATGGCTGGAAAAAATGACAAAGAAACACATAGATTTGAAACCACAGATTTTTTAATTGGGAATCGTACCTGATATATATAATAAAAATTTAAAGTATTTGATTGTAAATGTATTAACAGCGGCTATTATTGTATTTACTAAACATTGGAAAAGTGAGAAAATACCATTAGAGGAAGAAATTATGAAGAAAATATTGGAATGTGCTGAAATGAGCAGATTGACATTTGAAATTAGAGAACAAGAAGATTTTTAGAGAACAAGAACAATTTTATGAAGTTTGGGATCTTTTTTATCAATGGTTAGATAATACAATATAATAATAGAATATTTAGAAATTTAGGAAATAATGAATACATACCGTATATACTCGAGTATATACAGCACATTTTTACAGCACGAGTTTTTCAGCACATTTTTTGTGCTGAAAAAAAACCCCTCGGCTTATACTCGAGTCAGATTCCCCTCTGAAAAAAAAATGGTGTGGAGCTCCGAAGCTGGGCAGCCGCTTCCCTGCTTCCGTGTTTCCTTTGCAACTTTTAAGCATGGGAGGGGGAGGCTTTTCTGAGCTCTAGGCCGAAAAAGCAAGGTGAGCCGAGGTCGCTCCACTCAGTTTCATTTCCTCAGCTCCAGCTGCTTTCAGTCCACTCGGGAGGAGGGGGAGGAGGGGGAGAGAGAGAGAGAGAGAGATATCATAAGAACGGCTCTTGGTTTTTTCTTGCAAGGGAGAGAGTGACTCCTGCCTACCACTGTCATCATCATCATCTTTTGGGTTAGTGAATCAATCAAACCTTTCATGATAGTGAGATCGTTTCCCAAATTTCCCTTAAATCAGGGAAGAAATCAGAAACAAACCTTTGGGCTGAGAATAAGCTTGTTCCTATGATGCCATTTTTGTTCACTTCAGTGTGAAAAGTGTGAAAAAACACACTTCTTTTTCTTCATCTTCTTGTTCCCTATTTACTGGTCTCTTTCAAAGAGGAAATTGTGAACATCAAACTTATTCTCAACTGTCCTAGTGAAAGTTTTTATTGGCATCTATTTTTATTTTTGAAATTTACCAGTAGCTGCTGCATTTCCCACCCTCGACTTATACTCGAGTCAATAAGTTTTCCCAGTTTTTTGTGGTTAAATTAGGTGCCTCAGCTTATATTCGGGTCGACTTATACTCGAGTATATACAGTAATTTTTCTTGGTTTTGATAATTTTTTAGAATATTTTATTAAGATAGATTTGGTATGATTCTATGATTTGTTATAAAATAATTTAACTTAATTATAGTTATCTCACTTAAATATGAATTAGTAAAATTATAGTCAAATGATTGTTCAATAATGATATTGGGATATTTTACTGATGATTGATAATGGGAGTTATTAAGTAATATAATTATTTTGATGACTATGAAATGGATGCACAAAAGGGAGTGGTAAACCAACCGATACACTGTAAATTTATGAAGAATGATATTTTTTTTATGTTATGTTTTATATCTTATATGTTTTTTGTTTGTTGTTAAAATCAATAAAACTTTTATCAAAAAAAAAAAAAAAAAGACCAGAGGCCACTTTTACTCCAATCTGCCCCTGGATCCTCCATCGAGTGGCAGATCTTCTGACATCAACGAAGTAGTCTCCTTAGCCATCAGACAGGGTCTGGCAGAACGGCTTCAACACATCTTCAAACCTTCAGACAGACTTCAGACTTCCTTCGCAGCTTTTCTTCTAGCGCAGATTCCCAAAGGGACTACCTCGCTGTGTAGAACAAAAGGCCCATCTTATCTATGCAGAAGGAGAGGACCTCACTCAGAGAGAGTATGAGGAATCACCTGAGTGCAGCCCCTCCCATAATTCTGATCTGGAGGAGGGAGAAATCTGGGGCCCCAACCTCTTGGAGGAAGAGGAAGGTCTGAGGCCTGATCAGCCTCTTTCAGCTTCTGTATTCAAATCCACTTTATTCAAACCTCTCCTACACAAGGCACTGGTAACAGCCCAGTTGTCAGTGGAGGAAATTGCCTCCAAGCCTCAAGTGGTACAATCAGGGCATGGGGATTCCCTCTTCTCCAAACCCATTGTTCATTCAGAGGTCCTTCCTTTCCCCATCATCTTTCTTGACTTAGTCAAGGAACAATTTGCCTTCCCCACTGCAGCCCCTCCCCCCATCGTCCCAAGATAGGTGGTTCTACCATGTGGGTCCTTCCTTAGCTATGGCTCTGGCAGTCCCCCCAGTAGATGCCCCAGTTGTGGCCTCCTTCTCCTCAAGCACTCCAACTAAGCCTGAAGATGTAAAGGCAGAGGACAAATGCTCCGAACAAACACTGAAGCGTAACCATCAAGTCTTGGCTTGGGCCATCCGGGCCTTGACTGCTGCATCATTTTTACAAGGTCTTCCATTCACTGGCTATGCCAACTTCACGGTCGCATACCTCCATCAGACTGTAGGTCGCATCAAGACCTCAATAAGATCATAGCAACAGCAGAGTTCTTGGCGGACGCCACCCTCAACGCTGCCAAGTTCTCTTCCAGGGCCATGGTGTCATCAGTGGCAGCTAGGAGACTGCTATGGCTACGAAATTGGCAAGCAGAGCCTCGACAGAAGTGGAAACTAGCTTCTGCCCCATGTACCAGTGAAAAGCTGTTGGAGATGCCCTTGACTCATTTGTTGTTGAAACAAAAGACAAAAGGAAAGTCCTTTCATCAACAGGAAAGAGGGCAGACTTCCATCCTACCCCATACAGGCCTCCCTCATTCAGTCCTGAAAACACTTCTCACTTCTCCAGACCTCAGAGAGCATATTATCAGCATCAAGATCAACGCTATGAGGCTACCAGCAGACAACAAGCTGTGGGTAAATGGCCCTTTCATGGGGGAGGGGGTCACTCTTAGAATTTATATCAAATGTACTTCAATGTTTCGGAAGATAGAGGCTATGTTTGTATCCTTTTCCCCTTCCCACTGGAGAAACAAGGCCTCTCCCACCACCTTAAGCAGGTGGATCAGGGCTTGCATCTCACAGACCTACAAAGCCAAAGCTCTGCCAGTACCACACAGCTTGACAGGACACTCCACTAGAAGTGCTGCAACTTCAGCTGCCTGGGCCATCCAGGCACCCCTGGAGGAGATTTGCAGAGAGGCTACATGGACATCCCCATCTCTGTTCATCAGATACTACCGCCTGGATTCCTATGCCTCCACAAGTGCGGCTTTTGGCAGATGGTTTCTTCAGCTAGTGGTTCCTACTTCGGAGTGAGAGACCGGATGAGGATCCTCCTGAGGACATGAAGGCTTTGGTATGTCCCATCCTGGGCTCTCGCATGGAGGAGAATGGGCGTTGGTAAATTTACCTGAGAATGCCCTTTTTATCTATGCTGCTAGAGAGCCCAGCCCCTCCCTTGATGCATCCGGATTGTGATAAGGTATGTTATGGTTCACAATTTGTTTTGGCTTTCAGAGACACTCACTAAAGTCTGTCAAGTATCTTCGCCAAAGCTGGAGGATTTCTCCCACAGGCTGCTACTTTTATACTAGACGGACTCAGCTTGATGATGTTATCAGGAGGAGTAATACCCATCCTGGGCTCTCTAGCAGCATAGATAGAAAGGGCGTTCTCAGGTAAATTTACCAACACCTAATTCCTTTTTAATCAAAGTATCTTGCAAAACCATATGGCATGTATCTCATAATGTGCAACCATGACAATAACCAAGTATCCCAGATATGTAAACAAACTACTATGAACATGATTTTTTTAAAAAAAACAAAACTAAAAATAATGCATTTTGATTGTCTTGGCAACTTGTTCCTAATTTGTCTCACCATAGTATTGGACTATGTGCATTTGAGTATGTGCATTTCAGATGTGTCTTTCAACAAGTATGTGAGTGTTTATATTTCTCTTCTGGGCTTTGTTTCTCTTTATGTGTATTCTACACCACAATTAGAGCTGGGTGATTAAAGCTATCAGAAATTCAAAGGGAGGACATCAATCTTTCATTTGTTCCCACTCATGTCATCAGTCTCCAGGGAGCTCCATAATTCTATGATATGTTAGCATTCATAGTGTGATCTTTTTTTCAAGTAGGATCACCTAATGCAGCAGATTTTTTGGGGGGTAGGAACCATTTTATTAGGGTTAAAAATGGTATAGGGAGCACAACTATTTTGTGAAATGGCACACAAATTTGACAGATGTGAACAATAGTGGATGAAAGATTTTTTTCATTATGTTTTGAACTATCCTGCATTTTTTTTTTTTTTTTGGTGCAAAAGCATTAAACATTTTAGGAGGCTTTAGTTTGAACTCAAGACCTTCTTTTCTATCAGCTGAGCACCTCACCCACTACAAAAGAGTCAGAAGTCAAGAACTTGGTTGCTTACAGAGTTCATTATGTAAATATAATAAATGAAGATAAGTAGTCATTAATATTTTTGAGATTGGGTCACTATAATATGCATTTGAATGGCAGGATTCAAATATGAACTTTTAAACTGTTCTCACCTTCCATGTTCTAGAATATCTAGCAAATAAGCTATTTTGCTTAGAATTAAACCTTGTTCAACTGTTTTTATTAAATATGTCCAGTGAGCCAAGAAATGTGAAGGAATTACATCTGCTGCTCACATCCACAACATCAGGATATCTGTGGACTATGCATCAGCCAATGAATTTTTTTTTTTTAAAAAAAGATGAAAAGCATCTGCATGTGGATGACTCTGCTGCAACTCTGATTGCAAAGAAACAATATTATGCATACAGCTGTACAAAAGGAAAATGTATCTCAGACCTTCATCCAAAGGAACTCAACATTTTCAAATGTTTCTGAAAGTTAACTATTCCTGTGCATTATAAGGTGAGTATTGCAGAAACTAAAGATGAAATAGTTCAATTCATATATAATAAGGCCATGTAGAGATTGTGCAATACTGAATTAAACTTTAATAAGAGTTGAGGTTTGGGATAGTAATTAAGGCACCAGGCTAGAAATGGGAAGATCCCGAGTCCTAGTATTCCTACCAGCTGACCTTAAACTATTTCTCAACCTTAGGAAGGAGTCAATGGCGAACCGTTTCTGAAATCTTGCCAAAAATACTTCAGGACTTTTTCAGTTTAACATCAACACTAGAAGACAACACTGACTCAAATGCATCAAAAATAATAATAATAAAGCAATTATTCCTTTTTTGGTCTTATTGCATTCCTAAATCCTTTGAGTATTTTGATTATAGATAGCTCCTCAGTGTAGCATTTTGGTTTCTTTTGTGATCTTGCTTGTATTTGAGTATATGTCTGTAGTCTGTTATCCTATGGTTCATACTTCCTGGTTCACTTAAACTAGCATACTAACACATACTATACATAAACTTAAATGTATAAGAATAGCCAGATACTACCATGAAAATGCATGTTGTGTACAAAGTAGACTTGTGCATTTGCATTTCACCAAATTTGGAATATTTCTTATTAGATCAATGTATGCTATGATAGTGTGAGGATATAGGAAAGGGCCTTCTTCGTTTTAGCACTGGTATTAACACTCAAACAGGGGATTCTTTCCCTGAGGAAAGTGCAATTGACTCCCACACTGGTGAGTTTTGAATGTCTTGCCAAAAACCTGCTTTTATCACATTTTGATTTGCTACACATGATGACTTTTTTAAAAAAAGAGTGGGCTTGAGTTGTTAATTTTATTGTTCACTATCCTTGTAATTAAATAGAAAGCAGTGCCAAAAGACCTTTTGCTGGTAGAGGGCCTTCTGCACAATCCTCTCTTTATGTCTATGGAGATTCCCAGTCATCCAGGTCATGATTCTCCCAAAGATACTTTTTTTAAAGGCAGATGGACTTTGTTTTTTTTCTTGAGGATGTTTCACTTATCATCAAGAAGCTTCTTCAGTTTTGACTGAAGTTTCTTGAATGAGAAGTGAAATATCTTCAAGGAAAAACAAAGTCCAGTTGCCTTTTGACAAAACACCATTGGGATACCCATAGGTGCTTTTTTCCAAGAGGCAACTGGACTATCTGGTTTTTCTTTGAAGACATTTCACTTCTTATCCAAAAAGTATCCAGTTCTTTTAATTAAATCCTTCCATTCCCCACCATCCAGACAGAGCTGAAGAAACTTCTTGGATGAGAAGTGAAACTTCTTCAAAGAAAAACCAGAAAGTCTAGTTGCCTCTTGGAAAAAAGCAGCTTTGGGACAACCATGACCTGGATGACTGAGAATATCCATAGACACCTTTGAGTGTCTATCTCTCTCTTGAGATCTGGGTGTTTTCAAATAATTCATGGATAGAAACATATCCTGTACATTTCATGATGACTACAAACTTACCCATTTGCAAAACCCTTCTTAGATTAGAAAAAACTCAAGAGTCAGATTCCTTGCTTTGGAGCCATTTATGAGTCAAAGAAAAAAAAAAAAGGCTTATTTCTTTGGGATGGTCACCCAGTGAAAAAGAAAGATACTGAATCTTAAGGAGTCTTAAGTCCTTTGGTATGTAAGAAGACTTGAGAAAATCTACAGCACTGAAAATGCTAAAAGAAGAAATGGCTTAGCTAATGTTTGCTACCTTAATGTTTGCCTTTTTTTTTTTCACTCCTTTGGTGAAATGCTCATAACCCAACTATTCCAGCAAGAAACTATTCCAGGATAAAACTATTCCAGGATGAAATTTGCTGTGCCACACAGGTATAACTAAGGACAACTTTAAGCCTGTCTCACTCATGAGCTAGGGTGAGATGAAAGTAATGTCACAGAGACACAGCAGAAAAAAAAGGGGGGAAAGCTGCCAAGGCATGTTTGTGCCATGATTAGGTGCAATCTGGAAACAAAACTTAGTTTATTTAAGAAATCAGATTAACATTACTTCTTGGGATCAGGATGGCACAGCAGTGCACATTCAGCCTTTTAAATAATCAAGTAAAATAATCCTTTATAGAAAACTTTAAAGTGAATATTGCACAGACTAACTGGACTCTTTTAGATATAGTGCAACACACACCCCCCATCCTGATGGGAAGGTGTATCAGCACAAATCATATTAGGATAAAAAAATAATTATGTCCAAAAGCTGGTTTCCTGGGATTATTCATTCATTCTAAGAGGAATCTTTAAGGAATTCTAATGTCGAAAAGCAAATTTCTGACAAACATACAGATTGGTTTACCTTAAATTCAAGGTGGCTAACAATGTTTTCTCTTTTTTCTTTTGGTGTTTATGTATAAAGTTTAAACAGCTACCCACTCAATTGACTCTGAGCAGCTTGCAATTAAAAACAGCCATACAATTTTACTCCAGTAAGATACCAAATCCTGATAAAAATGAGTAAATTTAAAATTAGTCTGTTGAGAATCTACAAGTTTTCAAGATGGTTCACTGAATATTGCCTCTTCAGCATTCAAAATGTGATGACTATAAAGAGATACGAATTTCAACAGAAGCTTCCATGCAAAGTGTATACAAAGTATTTATTACATTTTCAATCATGATTGTTTTTTTAAATGTTAGAAAAAGTTGCCTACAATATCAAAGATATTAAAGGTTTCTATAAATGTCTCCCTTTGATGATAATTGCAGTATGAGGCCTCTAACTTTATCAGACAACTGATTTCTGAAAATTTATCAGATTAAAGGAATAGATTTGAAATGGCTACAAGAACATTTATTACAAATAATTTTCACGTATTAATTTGTCTTTTAAGTTGGAACTATTAATTGCACAATTCAGAAGGCAAATCTTTCCAAACTAGAATGGGGAAATTGTAGTATCAGTAAAAAATTTCAAACTAAACACAAGCAGAACCTTCCAGCCAAAAGCTAGCCTAAATCTTTAAGGCCCTGTAACCAGAATATGACATTAGGAAAACCAATCAATGCTTAAAACAGCCATTTGAGGGGGGGGGGGGTTCTTTTTCCCTGTTGCATTTATTTCTAAAATAAAACTTCCATTATAGGTTTGCCATTATTAAACATGATAAACGGGAGAAATAAAAGCAAGGACTGGAAAAAAAAAAGTTAAGTGGGGTCCAGATGGGAAGTAATAGGTCTGAGGCAAATAATGAGTGTTTCCTGGTCTCAAATTCTAACTCTTGCCCAGCATGCCATGATTGGCCATTTCTCAAAGAATCACATTAGCTCTTCTTCAATATAGCAGGTGAAAGGCAAATGAAGCATTAAAGCATCTGCTTTACTGTTGCCAAATATTTATAACAAAAGGAAGGAGGAAAGATAGAGCTTGCAGCACTATGGACAAGGTTCTTGGGATAAGTCCAGCTCTGTATTTGGCAGGGCATTGCTACTTTTGACACCAGCCTGCTAATCAGAGACTCCACAATGTTTTAAGTGTAAGACACCGAGTCCTATAGCACAGCCTTTATTTAAGCAGCGTAGCAAACACCCGTGTTCCATTCCTTCGCCTGACAACTCCCGACTACAACCTTTGGGCTTGTTTATTTTGACATTAAGGCCACACACCCATCCACCCTACACACATACACGCGTGTACACAAACACACACACACATATGCCATGTATAATCTATGAGAAAGCCAAACATCCTTCCAGTCTCCGCGTCAACCTTCCCCCCAGTGAAGAGGCTGGGAGGTTAATGCAGCTAGCGCATGCCATCACTACGGCTGCGGGCTCTAGCGGCAAGAAGCGGCGTCCCTGTTCTGGGAGAGATGGTCAGCTCTGCGAGGTGCCCTTGGCCCAGAAGAAGCCACGCTGCAGCAGCACGGATTTAAAAAAAAAAAAAAAAAACCCGACCACGCAGTCCCGCTATGGCCGCCTTAAGCAACCCCACGCCGCCTCCCTCCTCCCTCCCTCCCTCCTTGCCAGCTTTAGTAGATTTTCTTGCACTGAAGCACCGGGTAAAAATGCTGAGAGTAGAGGGGGTGGGGGTAACCTTCCCTGGAATAGGGCCCCGCTCCCCTTCCTCTCCTTCGATTTCCTCGCCTCTGCAGCATTATAAACAGCAAATGTAAGCCATTCGGATTATGGGGAGGAATGGCACGTACGGCTCACCCCAAACAGATAAATACACATTGGAGACAGGCGCTCTCCAGCATTTTCTTTCCAGCCTTATGTATTTCTCGTCGAGCACCCCCCTCTCCATTTTCGCACCCCCCCCTCCTCCAGCTTTTCCCCAGCCCTCTGTAGCAAAACAGAAACGCGGCTTACCCCTGGATGAGGGAAAGGAGTAGTAGTGTCCGCAGCATCATTTTGAGAGGAGACACTGCTACCAGCAACGGGAAGCTGCCTGGGCTCGGCGGGTTTGGAGGACTCATCTCTCCTTCTCTCTCTCTCTTCCTCTCTTCACCCCCCCACTACCACATACACACACACGCACACAAACGCTCTCCCGCCTCCGCTTCCTCGGTCGCAGACAAATCCGTTGCCTTCTTTATTTAGTGATTTGTAGAGTGGAAGGTGGTGGAGAGAGAGAGAGCCCCCCTCCCCGCCTCTCCCTCCCCCCCTTTACCAAATCCCGCTGGTGGGATGAGCCATTACGCTCGCTCGCTCTCTTCCCCTCAGCCGAATTAATTTTGGGGGCGGGGGGTTCAGAAAGCAAATCTCTTCCTTATTCTTTTTTATGTATGGTTCAAAAAAACCCCAAAAGACGGCACCTTCCGAGTTGGCATAAATTGTAAGACTAGAAGCCAGCGAGCGTGTGCATGTGAGGGAAGGATGCTCACGTACGTACACACACACACACACACACACGCAGTGGAGAGGAAGAGAGGCGGCGGATTCTCTGCGATCTATTCCCCCCCACCCCCCACCCAGAAGGGATCGGCCTGGGAAAAGAGATCGGAAAGAGGGGTAAAGAGAGGCCTTTGCCCGCGGATTAAGTCGCGAGGTCAGAGGGAGAGACGCGGTACCCGAGGTTGTTACCACTGCCGCAGCACTGCTTAACACAGGCGTGATATCAGCTATGCAATTGGTCCCCCTTCCCTTTTCAGCATACACGTGCCGGGGCGTCTTGCAGGACCTAGTGGTTTTTCACTCTAGCCAGGAATAACTCTTCCTTCTCTTTCGATCTTTTTCTAAAGTAAGCTAAAAGTATGGTCTCTTTCCAGTTCAATTCTGCTCTTGATCTCTATAAAGTTTGCTTGGCAACAGCCTCAGAGTCTTTCTCTTGAGTTCCCAATAGAACCCATAGTTCTGAGATTTCTTACTGGCTTCCAACGATTTAACAGGCCTCAGGGCTGCTGAGCTTTTGCAATGACAGGAAGTCATTCATATAACTGCCTCTACCTGAGCCAAGGATCACCTGTCCCCTGAATCATGCACAAAGTTCAAACAAGTGTATTGAAAGGCATGATGGAGGGTGGGGGCAAGAAAAAGGAATAATGCTGCTCTGGTGTGGCCAGAGAGATGCATGATAATGGACATTATTGTGCACAGAAATGGATTTGTGGTTTCAAGCAATATTTGTGGCTGTTTAAAGGGAGGGTGACATTATAAGATTCATGTTGCACTGAGGTCAAAAAGATTGTTTTCAGGGGCATCCAAATTGGGCAGGGGGAAGAATTGTACATGTTTTCTGGTTCTATTCCATTTTGAAATAAGTAGACTTGTTTGCTGACATTTCACAAACCAGGAAGGAAGGAAGGAAGGAAGGAAGGAAGGAAGGAAGGAAGGAAGGAAGGAAGGAAGGAAGGAAGGAAATTTGAGTGATAGTCCATCAGACATACTGAAAATTTTGCCTTGCAGAAGATTCCTCCAATATGTAAGACATGGGCAGAAGAGCAAGTAAAGTGGGTTATTTGGGTCATCTGTGAGTAGACAGGGAGAGAAACAAACCAGTGAGCTACACATGGGTGGAAGACTTATCTAGGCAATCTCCAAGAACTGAAGTTGAATGAATGGAAGAAAAAGAAAAGAAGAAAAATGGAAGAAAAAAATTAAAGAAAAGAGAAAGCAACTCTGTCAATGGGGTAGAATATCAGGATTTGGGAACATTTAAGTAGAGAAGCAAAATATATCATTTTTCATTGATAATTTGACAGGCATCATTTTAATTTAGGATTTAGTTTTTCTTTCACTTCCATGACGTTTAGTTCAGTAGTGAAAAGCCTGATCCAAAGTTCATGAAAAAGTCAGGAAGAGCACTTACCACACAACACAACTTAACACTTTAAGGGAAGCCTCCTCTGAGGCTTTGATGACTTCATGTTCATGTCTTTATAATTTGCTCAGCATAACATGAGATTGATTTGCCATTGCCTTCTTTCATAATATTTTTCAACTTCCTAGTCTGCCTACAGGTCATTTTCTACTTGCACATTCAAGAGTGCTGGTGAGAGGACAAAACCAGAAATTTTATTGAGGCCAGTTTACTTTGCCCTAAGCAACTTCCAGCAACTTTGTTTTACTTGAGTTAAATTTTTGAAGTATAAAATTAGATTTTGAACTTTGAAATGAAATGGCAATATTCTTAACTACTATACAGTAAAGCAGCAACTCAAATTTGTAATCAGCAAGCTTTTTTTTTTTTTTTTTGGAAGTAGCTGCTGGTATAATTAGCTTGCAATCATCCTTTCATGCCTACTAAATTTCTAGTCCCATCCAACATACAAATCTGGTATTATAAAAATAAAATTAATTAGGATGTGGGCATGCCACAAAGCAAAGCATCAGCCACCAGTATATTTACTGTAGCATTGCTTTTATATCCTGATAACTAGAGTGAGAAGGGAAATTCTTTGAGGTTTGTTTGTTTTTGGTATATTAAATCTTGTAGGCCTGAAGTGAAAATATCTAAACAACCTTTACACTGAAGAAAAAGTTTGGATGTGCTATCCAGTCACTTGGATTTTAACCACTGAGATCTGGGTACTCTAATTTTGTGACTGACCATACTCACTGCAGCAGCTACATGTGAATGGACAACCCTCCCAAGGTCACTGGATCTTTCCAAATTGATTCCCCCAAAGTGTTTACTCAAACTAACCAACTACAGTATATGCTAGAGGAGAACTCTGGGAAATGAAATCTATGCTTCTTAAAAGTGCTGAGGTTGGCAAATGCTGTGCTACAGGTTCTTTTGCACATCTACAAGACGGTGCCTGTAAGTAAACAAACACACCACACAGACTATATTTCCTTCAATATTTAATGGATTTCCATGGAATTTACTTCAGTCAATTTCATATTGAGTAATAGCAATATTCTATTTCAGCAGAACATTATAGACCACATTTTTTTTTAAAATGATGAATTCAGATAAGAAGGTAATGCAATTCCTGTACCATCACAAATGGAGAAAGCCAAACAGCACCTTAAATATGCATTTGTCACATAATATCATTCTGGGCAGCTTTTAACCACTTCCCCATCTTAACTGAATAGAGATCTAAGCAGGCATCAGTACTAAACAGTTTTCTCTGCTGGAAAACTGAATTACCTGCTGACTTGGCCAAAACATAATCACTTTGTGTCAAGGCTATGTTGTGACTCCATAAGGGATAGTTCATCTGTTCATCTGTTGAAAGTAAGCACGGTCACAGAATCTCTGTAACATTCACATGAAATTACTAATCGGGAATAAATGTGTTACAGAGCTGAGTCCTGCTGCTCTCACACCTTCCCTTTGTGTGCAGATGCTTGCACTGCCAACAGTTATTCCAACCTGCTAGGAAATTTCACAATGTGCTCCATAACTGTGAAGCCATGCTTTCAACACCACTGTCCTTTGGCAATCAGCGACTGCTATCTTCACTCATGTGAATGGAGAGAAAGATTGGCATCTGGAAGATTTATATTTGAGGACTAATTCTGTACTACAGCCTTTTAGTATTTTCTGGAAGCCCTGATTTCTTTTACTTAAACCACATTAGGATGAAAAGAAATTCCACCCAACACTTTCTGGGTGGTGCTATTTTATTTAAGAAATGGGGAAATCTTGGAAATAATGCTATAAAAATATCTAAAAATATTAACTCTTTCTCAGCTGTTTCCTTTAATGTTGCAATTGCTAAAATTGTTCATTTTTTTGCTGCAATCTAATTTTATGGCAGTTGATGCATATCTGCACAAAGTTGCACTCTAAAAATTGGGTCTCAAAACATACCAAAGGAATACAGTAAATATTAAAATGAGATTATTTAGCAAAATATTACATGAGTCATCTGTAAAATACTTGTGAACATAAAAGATGACAGTTACCCAGAATAGAGCTAAAGGAAATGTCCCTTTGGGTTCATCAAGCAAAAGTAACCAAAAACAATTTAGTGAGGAAGATGCAGTTTTGCTTGATAAATGCAGCCTCCAATAAACTATAGTATCCCCTACTTTCACAAAACATTAGTACTCTTCAAAGAGAGGGAATTCCTTTGGATTCCTTTGCTCCTTTCACTCAAGACATTTCTGTCAAGGAAAATACTTTCAATAACTTTTCATGATGCCAGCTCTTCATAGACTAGATCTGTAGATTTAATTTTGACTTCTTAGATATTTGATAAAAAGTCAGCTCTGTAGAGATTGGGTTTGAATGGAAAAAGGAACTTTTGTAAACATCTCCTGTCTAAGACTCCCTTAATCTTGCAGCAACATCTCAGGATTAGGTGCTGCCTTCTATACTTTGAGTGACCCAGGAAAAATATTTTTAAAAAGATAGATGAAAGGAGAAGAAGCAAACTCGTACAGGCCCTTTCATTACATGGATGAATTAATACTGTTTGGGAAGAAGATGAACCACATGGAGATATTGCTCCAGAAGAGTTGACCAAATAGCTCATTCTCTGCCATGACAGGATGAAATGATTGCTATTAGATAACAGGTATGGAAAAGTGGACCCTAATGAAAATAATCTTGGGAAGAAATACTTGGACTTCCTATTTCTTTCTTTGTTGCAATCAGATAAAAAGCTTTCTGCTGGAAGATTGAGAAAGGGATGTAATTCAAGTTTCCAATGAAGCTATTATTTCAGTCATGTTGATCAAGTGCATCATATTTAAAGGATAAGCATGTAGCTTCTAACACAGTACACCACTATACCCTTTTACAACTCTGAATTACCAGGACAAAACCTGATGTTCCTCTTTACTCCCTAGAAAGTACAAGGGATATACTGTATGTGAGAGGAATTTAATGTAATTATTCAGTTACAGAATCTGTAGGATATTTCAAAGGTGCTTTTTCAAAAGGCAACTGGACTTTGTTTTTCCCTTGAGGAAGAGGTTTCACTTCTTGGATGAGAAGTGAAACATCTTCCTCAATGGAAAAAAACAAAGTCCAGTTGCCTTTTGAAAAAACTCCTTTGAGACAACCATGACCTGGATGACTGAAAAACTCCATAGATATCTTTATATTCTGGCAATTTTCTTTTCACATTTTTCCCCCTATGAATACAGGGGAAACAAAGATGGTTGAGTTGCTGTTTAGGGCCAGAGAAATGTTGAACACTGTGTAAATATTATTAAATGCTAGCGCATAAACACAATCCAAAAAAGTGTTCCACTTCAAAATTTTGGATAAACAACCTACACAACAGAAGGAAAATGGTAGCAGGTTTATCTCAATTATTTCATTCTAAGAAAGATTATATCACAAGGCTTTGCTTTATGAAGGAGTATGGTCAAACTGCTGCTTTATTGTCTTGAGAAATGAAGATTCTTCTGAAAAGCTACACTTTTCTGCTCCTGTGTAGGTTATCGAAGAATTATTCTTCCGTATTCCTATTCTAATATTCATTTTTATAGAACAAATTTATTCAGAAAAAAATTTATCAGAAAGCCATGATTTTTGTAAAAAAAAAAAAAAAAATCAACATTTTTTTTTTTACTCAAACTTTATTTTTTATCGATGGATTCTTGGATTTCCACCACTACCTCCCTTTACCGATAACTACAATCGGGCAACCATTTACTAGCCTCCTTTTACTTTTTACTTTTTAAAAACTTTTGCTGATTATTAAAGTACTAAAATTGGGAAGGGTCCTGAGCCATATGTTTTTTCAACTAATTGCTGTAAACTATATATTGGGTTCTTACCTTGCATTTGATTAGAGAAATAGTTCAAATCTTTTCTAAACAGAATCCAGTCTTTAATTTTAAAGAAGAAAGTATTACATTCTCAGAATTTAGGAAGGATCCTATTATTTATTCCAATCATAAAACTGCATTTTTAATAGAACTGCATATTAAGCTAATAAGATTTAATAGCTATTTTGTTTACAAGCTAGTCTTTAAAACTATTTGACCTCAGGTGAGGGTGGATTTATGTAAGGTCTGGTAATGTGGCATTTTTAATCAATGTAATTAATTAATTCAATATAATCAATGTAACTCAAAATAGAGAAAATCTAGCAGTGTTATTTCTTTAGATCCTGGAAATGGTTTCAATGTTGTTTCTGAAATGAACTCTGACATTATGTATTTTAATTTTTTGTTCTGCATTAATATGTTTCATTTTTTGAGTATTATGTGATTGCTAATCACATCTATTTTTGTTTGTCACTGTTGATTTGTGGTACCTATAATGAATGCTCAGCTTTTCTTTTTCATCTGGTTTAGAATTTCTTGCTTGCACTGTTATAAATTTTAGAAATATTAAAAGGAATATAATAGGAAAGGTAATATGTAAGATTCTGTTACATGTGAGTGATGTGCTCTATTGCACAGGTTAAGATTTAAATTCATATTTGTAATTGCATTTCATTAATTTGTGGGCTTGCTTTGCCATCACATGTACATACTCAATAAATTTGAGCTGATTAAGTCTGTTACTCTGGAATCTCTGTAATGATTTTGACATATTTTATGATTCTAAGCTCTAATTCTTTTGTTTTCTTTAGTATGAAGATTCCCAGGAAATTTTCTCATCATGGGGATTTAAACGTCATCAGTATTATGCAGATAAAACTAATGGCCTAGTATAACTTTAAATATTTGGGATAAGACAAATGTGATTCATAAAAAAATAAAATTGATTTATATTTTAATGAAATGAAAACTCTGTTCATTTCATCAAACTTGTTCATTTCCAACACTATTTCAAGGTAATCGGAAACTATGTGGCATAGCAATTGAGATGTTGGACTAGGAAGCACAGAAATCCAGATCCTAGTCTAGTCACTGGGTGACTCTCAGCCCAAGCCCAGGATGGTTAGTGTAAGAAAAAAAGAAGAGGAAGTGCATATATATCACCTTGAATCCCTATACAAAAAATCCAGGATATATATTTAATAAATAAATGCTTAATGAAAATTAAATATCTTTCCCTGGAGGAGGATATTCCTCAATATTTTCACTGTATATATCAGTGGTGGGATTCAAATTTTTTTACTAATGGTTCTGTGGGCGTGGCTTGGTGGGCATGGCAGGGGAAGGATACTGTATAATCTCCAGTCAGAGGTGGCATTTGCTGATTCTCCAAACTACTCAACATTTCCACTATCGGTTCTCCAGAACTGGTCAGAACCTGCTGAATATCACCTCTGGAACATATAGATGTAATTTTTTCAGTTTTTGTTTTTTTATTATTTTTATTTATTTCTATCCTGCCTTTATTATTTTTTACAAATAACCCAAGAGGGCAAATATATTGAACACACTATCCTCCTATTATGATGGTGGGTGTATGGATGGATGAACAGTCAGTGGTTTAATAAAGAATGTCAGAATTCAGCTCCAAATTGGCCTCACTTTGTAACCTATTACTCTGTTTGAAATCTGTTATTCAGTCTCATTGAAACCTTGACAAGCTCTTGGATTTGTTTATTTGTTTATTATTTTAGGACTTATGTCACTGTATTATGACTGCAAAAGACTCCGGATAGTTCACGTGGCAATACATGAAGACAGCAGAATAGAAAAGGGGGGGGGGACTAAAGAAAATAACAAAATACAAAGGTCTGCAAATAGAAGTACATCTGCTATGGCAAAAGAAAGCAAAGATATACTAATAGTAATAGGTGACTTGAACACAATCCCAAAATATCTGTAGCAGCACTTGAACACCATCAAAATTGACAAAATCATCAATCAGTTGCAAAAGGCAGTTTTACTTGGAACAGCTTACGTTCTGTGATGATATCTTCAATAGTATTAAACAACTACACCTGACTAGCCCAAGTTCTTGGGAATGTCTTGATAGTTGGGGGCGGGGATGCCAAATCCAGTCCAAATATCTGGTTGACTGTGCAATGAACCATAATAATTGACTGTGCAATGAGTCATCATAAGCAGAGATGAATCTTACAAATCTATTTATGTTGTGCTAATGCCAAACGTTTATTTAAGTTAACATCCAATAATCATCATACATTTCTTTTCTTTACAGTGATGAAGGCCAAATCTTATTACCTGGATTCAGTTGAATGCTAAATAGATGTCATTGCACACACCCCTTCACATCAAGGGTACTATATCCTCAGCATGTCTCAGTTCCATATCCAGAAAATCCTGGGCAATTTTTTAAACTATTTTTTTTTTATCAGTTTGGATGGGGTGCATGTGTGTGAAAGTGACTTAGCATCAATTGCTGTTCACTATTTCTGCTTTAAAGTCTACATTTGATTAATGAAAACTATATGAACAATCTTTTCTGCTTCATGTAGTTAAATGTTTAAATGCTTTCAAAATAATGCAATTAGCTATTCACAGAATACCTAACATAATACCTAACATTTGAATGCATCTTATTAAAAGCCAAACCTACACTTCTAATATATTAAAATAAACTGGTAGTTAAGTTGAATTTTTACAGCATGAGAAGGATAATGTTTAAAAATGAAATGTGCATTGTGGCAGAGATGGTGTTCAGCAGGTTCTGACCAGTTCTGGAGAACCGGTAGTGGAAATTTTGAGTAGTTCAGAGAACCGGCAAATACCATCTCTGATTGGAGATTTCACAGTATCCTTCGCACCAAGCCATGCTCACAGAACCAGTAGTGAAAAAATTTGAATCCTACCACTGCATTGTGGCCACTCTGTTCTTTCATAATTATACATATAGAACCTAAAATCATACAGCTGGAAAAGAAATCTTCTAGTCCAATGCCTTACTCAAAGCAGGAGGCCTTATACCATCCCGGTCAAATGGTTGTCCAGTCATATTTTGATGTCACCTGCAAATAGTTTTGCCATTGTGTCTTGTGCTATTTGTACCCACCATGGCTCCCCTGTAATTGCTTACTTATGTAATGGAATCTTATATAGCAGTGTTATCCAGTAAAACATCCAGCTCCCGCTGTGATAATGATGATGACATTGAGTAATTGTTAATTCATCAATTGAATTGAATTGAATTTGGGTTTTTTTTCATCTTTAGGAAGTTGGAGAAGCTACAAATTTCTTCCTGTGGTGGTCACATCAATATATGTATGACAGCAGAACAATAACTATCACAGTAGTATTGCTCAGTGCTGTTAATATTATTCACTCTGATTACTTTCATAGCTTTTGGAGTGATTTTTTTTCTGGAAGGTGGTAGAGGATGTAATGCACAATTAAAAAAGTCTGTCTTTGCTAGAAAATTATATATGCTAAAAATGTTAGACATTAATGTTTATCTTTTCACTTGAGATTATTTCCTCTTTAAAGAGGTATCACAATCTCTGTTCATGTCTATTTTTATTTTCTATTGTTGTAATTGTTATTGTTAGTACTATCACCATGGTAATCACATAACAATTTCATTTTATTTAACCAGTAGGTTAATCTTATGCTAGAAAATAATAATTTATTTAAAACTTTTATTTTAACTTTTACTTTTGCTTGGAGGTTAAGGACCAGCTTAACCAGGTTCTCCAGCATTCCAGGTTATTAATTTGCTGCTATTGTCTTACAGATACCTGGGACATCTGGGTTCAGCACTCACTTCAATTAAATGTCTGCTTTACCAATTCACAGAGCTTTCACAAATTGGCATGATAAAGGGGACTAATTGGGGGAAAGGAGTATTTGAAATGCAGAAGTATTTTAGTTATTTTAGCCTAGCAGGATATTCAAATTGACAATTGGTTTAGAATATCAGAAAGAACGATGCTGTACATCATACAAAAAAACAAACACCACCGAAACTCTAGTAGCTAATAGAAGTTGAAAGCATACCCATAAGTGCAATTCCTGCCTTTCTGGAAGAATTTGTCCAGTGAGGATTGGGAAGACAGCTGAGAACATGGAAGAAAAGATAAAAGATAAAAAGATAATGAGAGGTCTCTTAGATGGTATAGTTTCCTCACTCTGTTTTCTGATTCTCAGATTGTTTCATATTGTAGGCTAATCACAATTTAATAATAATGGCCTTATTCAAGAAACAGCATTTCAGAATCAGAATCAGAATAAAGCTGGAAGAGACCTTGAAGATCTTCTAATCCAGCCCCTGCTCAAGCAGGATAAAGGTAAAAGTAAAGGTTCCTCTTACACATAAGTGCTAGTCGTTTCCAGATCTAGAGGGCAATGCTCATCTCTGTTACAAAGCCGAAGAGCAGTGCTCTCGGAAGACTTCTCCACGGTCATGTGGCTGGCATGACTAAATGCTGAAGGTGCATACAACACTATTACCTTCCCACCAAAGTGGTCCCTATTTTCCTACTTGCATTTTTACATGGTTTTGAACTGCTAGGTTGGCAGAAGCTGGGACAAGGAATGGGAGCTGATTCCATTACACGGCACTAGGGATTCAAACCATCGAACTGCTGACCTTTCTGATCAACAAGCTCAGTGTTTTAGCCACTGAGCCATTGCTTCCCATTTCCAAGCAGGATGTCTTATACCATTTCAGACAAGTGATTCTTTAAAAAAAAAAAAACAACTCCAGTGATGAAACACCCTCAATGTCTGAAGGCAAGCTGTGGCATTGGTTAATTAGCATTACTATTAGGAAGTTTCTCCTTAATTCCAGGTTGCTTCTGTCCTTGATTAATTTCCATCCACTATTTCTTTTCCTGCCTTCTGGTGCTTTGGAAAATAAATTGACCCTCTTCTCTTTGTGGCAGTCTCTCAAATATGCTGCTATCATGTCCCCTCAAGCCTTCTTTTATCTGGACTAGCCAAACCAAAACCTTGGTTTGGCTAAATTCTTCATATGTTTTAATCTCCAGGCCTTAGCTGCTATTCTTTGCATTTTTTCTTAAGTTGCAACATCCTTTTTGTACTGTGGTGACCAAAACTGGATGCAGTATTCCAGGTGTGGTCTTACTAAGGCTTTATAAACTGATACTAATCCTTCACATGATTTTGATTCTATGCCTCTGCTTATTTACAACCAAGAATTGAATTAGCTTTTTTGATTGCTGACCACTCATTGCTGACTTATGTTAAAGTGATTGTCCACTATACAAAATCAGATTTGTCTGGTTTTGTGAAATAGCTAATCCACAAATCACAATTTACAACTGCTTAACAAGAGTCAAGTAATGTGCATAGGGAAGTTGATCAAAATTTGCCATATAGTCAGCCAGCATTTCAGATCCTTAGAGTCATATTCTTTCTTGATTTAGTGCGATATCTCATCACTAACTGCTTTTCATGTCAGCATGTCTTGAAAAGCACTCCCTGAGCATCAAAATGATTTATTATACGATGTATAAAGCTTCTTATTTCACATAAGTGACTGGGCTACTTATAAAAATTAACAAAAAAACTCACTACACTACTTCAATGCTCAAGAATATAACAATAACCCCACCGACCAAAAACAAAACAAAAACCCCCATCAATAATAACAGAGTTTATCTATCCACTTGTTTAAAATACCTGCTGTTTTAGCCTGGTCTTCTATGCCTTGCCAAAGGCTAACAGATTGAGGCCATCCAAATCACTAGAAAGTCATGTTATTCTACAGAATAGGTCCTGCCATAGAAATAGCATAATTTTGAGTTCCACAAACATTGTTTGGAAAGGGGACTTGAAGCCTGCACCTCTCTTTAAAACTAGGAGGGTTGGCAGTAGGTTGTAAGAGGTCAGCTGATCCTATTTAGAATTGAATGATCCCATTTTTGCAAGCTTTCACAAATTCTGAACAGATTTGAGGTCATAAATAGGAGTTTTTTTATTCCTTTTTTTTTTTAAACAAATTTTATTAATTTTACAAAAGACAATACACAATCCAGGCATAACAACTTGAAAAATCTTTTCTAAAAAAAAAAAAAAAAATTAAAGAAGAAAGCCAATAGAACATATAAAATAACTCCAAATTGTAATATCAATATTTACATTATCTATTTAACTTCATATCTTATCCAGACTTCTCCTTTTATCCAAATTATATTTCTTGCTTATTAAATTTTATTGCCTTTCATAAACATACAAGACACAAAACATAAACAAAACTAAAACATCTTTTCTGAAGGCTGCCTGATCCCGGGTTGAAACTCTTCACACAGACACAATTCAAACATCATATTCACTTTATATATCCTTCCATATCTTATTATCATTTTCTTTTCTTTTTTTATAAACCAATTTTATCAATTTTACAAAAACAGTGCACAAACAATTAAGGCATAACAGCTTATAAATTTTTTTCTAAAAATAATAATAATAATAATTAAAGAAGAAAACTAATAGAACACAATGATTCCAAATTATATCAATATTTACTTTATCTATTTAACTTCCTATCTTATCCCAGCTTCTCCTTTTCATCCAAATTATTTCTTGTTAATTAAAATTTTATTGTCTTTTATCAATATACAAAAAAAAACCCATAACAAAACCTTTATATATCCTTCCATATCTTATTACCATTTTCTTTCTTTTTTTAAACAAATTTTATTAATTTTACAGAAAACACAGTAAAACAAACAAAACTAAAAGATCTTTTCTGAAGGTTGTCTGATCCCGGGTTGAAACTCTTCACACAGACACAAATTCAAACATCATATTCACTTTATATATCCTTCCATATCTTATTATCATTTTCTTTTTTTATATATATATGTAAACCATTTTTATCAGTTTTATATAAACAATTCACAAGGCATAACAGCTTATAAGTTCTTTTCTAAGAAAAAATAATAAAAGAAGAAAACCAATAGAACATAACAATTCCAAATTATAGTATCAATACTTTATCTATTTAACTTCATATCTTATCCCAACTTCTCCTTTTCATCCAAATTATTTCTTATTAATTAAATTTTTTTTGCCTTTTTTCAATATACAAAATCCAAAAAAAAAAAAAAAACATAACAAAACCTTTATATATCCTTTCATATCTTATTGCCATTTTCAATAATATTCTTTGTCTGTTCTATTTCCAACTATCCATTCATCTTTTTTCTTTTATTATACTTCTCCTATACACCAATTGGAGTAACGTCTATAACTCATTACCCTAACTTAAAAGTACTTCATATAACAATTTTTCTTGGGATTCTGTTTAATAGATTCTAAAATTACACAATGAATTTTATACTCTAAATACACATATAAAAAACACAATCTTATGTACCCTCCAGAATCCCTCTTTTATCCTAAATTAAATTCACCCATTGTCTCTGAATAAACTTTTTTTCTTTAGATCTTGCTTCCCCCCATTGAGGCTTCTCCTCCCCCCCTTTCTCTCTTGTTTATTCTTCTCCTTGCCCTTTTTACCCCATTGTCTTTCCTCCTCCCTTTTCTTACTCCCTTTCCTTTGCTTTCTAACCTTGCCTCCACCTTTCTGCTCATTTTTCTCTTCTTTGGTTGTTTTTATAATTCTTAAAATTCCCTTTTTCTTATCCTTTTTCTCCTCCTCCCCGGAAAGAACCCATTGTTCATCAAAGATGGCTTCTTCTTCCTCTTCTTCTTTGTCCCAGTCCTTCTGCTGCGTAGTCAACTTTTCATAAGTACATAACGCCATTTCTAAGAATTGAAACAAAGTGCCCAAAGTATCTTCCTTTTTATATTTTTGATATTCAGTCTTTAGTTCATCCACAAGCGATGCCATCATGAAAAAAGAAACTTTTCCCAAAACAACCACAAATATTTTTAATCAAAAATAATTCAAAAAAAAATTCCAAAAATTAATACTTTTCTTCCTTCTTCTCTTTCTCTTTCTGGGGTTACTGTTTAATCAAAGAGGTCCAATTACCATATACCTTTCTTTGGGATTCTAGGCAATCTCCTCCTTTTTCAGCTTCTGCTCCAATTATTTTTTTCTCTCCCTTCCCGCTTGCAATATCAATTTTAAATAATCAGAAATCCATACCTCTAATAAGGGTTTTCCAATTTCTTAAGTTTTTCAATGTCCAGAAACCCTTTTGTCCCTTAGTTTCAACTTTCAGAATAATTCACTTTCAATGTCCAATATGTCCAAACATATCTGCTTTTTCCATGGGGTGGGAGAGTGAAGGAAAAAAAAAAAAAGTTCCCTTTAACAGCTTCTCCGCCGCTTTCGATCTTCTTAGGGATACAATGTATCCTCCAGCAACTCAAACAGCTCAGTTCCAACAAATTTGAAAGATGTTACTTGACCCGGCTCAGACAGCACTTTCACTCTTCTTACTTCCTCCAGCGCAATCTTACCCGGTTGCTGGCTTCTTCGTGGCGGCCATTGCTGACCGCCACTCCACCGCCTTGGGAAAAAGGGGTTTTTCCGGAAGACGAGGGGGTCTGCGACACCCCCAACCCCCTGTCCGACTCCCCTCTCTCTTCAGCTGTCCCTACAGGGCAGCCATATCCCCCTGACCCATCTGGATCGGGGGTACCTCGGCGGCTAGCACAGCAGGAATCACGAGCAGTCGCGAATTCCTGCGGGCCCGAAGCCATGCGAAACCGGAAACCAGGAGTGTTTTTATTCTTTTAAAAGCTGTCAGGTAATTGAAGTCTGTGAACCATGCATATGTTCAAATATTGGAAAGTACAATTTTACTGGCAACCGAAGATTAAAATTATCATTCAAACCAATTATAGAACCTTCCCCATAGTCATGGTGTTACAGTGGTTAGAATGGAATACTGAAGACAAACTCACTGCAGGAGTTCAATTCTGAGTGGCTCAAGTTTGACTCAGCTTTCCATCTTTCTGAGATCAGTACAGTGGGGACCCAGATTGCTGGGGGCAATATGCTGACTCTGTAAACTGTTTGGGACTGTAAACCACTGTGAAGCAATATATAAATCTAAATGCTTTTGCTATTGCTATTAATTTAAATTCAGTAGAAAGAAAAGGACTATGCTATGCACGATACATTATGAATATCATAATGTAAAATAAGCAGAAGATTCTTTTTCTCTTATATACTTTATAATTTATGACCTATTTAAACTACTTTCTTTTAAGTTCTTTGGATGTTCCAGACACCATTTTAAAAGTGATAAATGCTTCTATATTTATTATCTAAAGCTGTTAAAACAAATCGTATGACCAATCTGTGGATGAACATTCTTAAAATTATTTGTTTTGTAGTTAAAAATCAAAGCAGTTCAATTTCTGGATATCTACATTCTATAATAAATTTTATATATATATAAAAGTATCTAGGCAATGTTTCGATGAAGTCTCATTCATCATCTTCAGGCTTGGTTTTCAGCTTTGTGCTTCTCAGAGTGATGTGAGCTTGCAGCTGCTTCTTCCTTTTAACTGCTAGTGGGGGTGTGACTTGATTGGGTGGGGGCTTGGCTGTGTTCTGATTGGGTGGGGGTGTGTTCTCATTGGTTGGGGGTTTGGCTGTGTTCTGATTGGCTGGAGGAGTGTTCTGTTCAGGTGGGGGCTTGGTTGTGCTCAGGTTAGTCTTAGTTGCTGGGGGATTTGAGCTGGTGAGCTGTGATCTTGATGTTTGGCTTCGAGTTTGTGGTCGTGCTGCATCTTCATGGTGGGGGTCAGTTCGCTTCATGTGTGGCTCAGAGGGGTTTGAAGTGGGTAGTGATGCAGCTGCAGTGCGGCTTCTGGTCCGTGGTCGTGTCTCCTCTTCTGTGTGGGTGTGAGTCTGCTTTCTACGTGGAAGTGTGGTGGTGGCATCTTGTGTGGCTCTCAGGGGTGTGGGTCTGGTGTTATTCTACATGTTAGGTACTCATCTGTTCATGAGGGCAGGTTTCCAAATGGCTGGTAGGCGGGAGGTATCATCTCGTTTATTCATGCTGTGTGGGCGTTTTTCTATCTCTATGGCTTCTCTGATTATTCTGCTGCTGAAGTGTTCCGTTTTGGCGATAGTTCTGGTATTTTTAAAGTCAATCTCATGTCCTGTGGCTTTGAGGTGTTGGACCAGGGAAGAGGTCGGTTCTTCCTTTTTGATTGAGTTTTTATGTTCTTCAATGTGTGCACTTATTCTTCTGTTAGTTTGTCCAATGTGTGTGGTGGGGCAGGCAGTGCAAGGGATTTCGTATACTCCTTGATTTTTTAACTCGATTTTGTCCTTAGGGTTTCTTAGGATGGTGGATATCTTTCTGTTTTTGCAGAATGCTGTCTTAATGTAGTGTCTTTGGAGGATCTTGCTGATTTTGTCTGTAGTGCCTTTTATATATGGGAGGAGGGCTTTGTCTTTCTTTTGTTCTCTGTCTTGCATTTTGGTTGGGGTTTCTTTTTGGATTAGGTGGGTGATCTTCTTTCTTTGGAATCCATTAACTGTCAGCACACCGGTGAGAGTGTGTAGTTCGGTCTCTAGGTGTTGTTTGTCGGCTAAGCATTTTGTTCTGGAGATGAGTGTCTCGGCTACAGAATTGATCTTTGCTGGGTGGTGGTGTGAGAGTGCGTGTAGATAGCGGTTTGTATGTGTGTTTCTTCTGGAAGATGGTGTGTCCTAGGGAGCCATTGAATTTTTTGTATACTAAGACATCTAGGAAGGGAAGTTGGTTGTTAGCTTCTGTTTCCATGGTGAATTGTATTTTGGGGTGTAGGCTGTTGAGGTGTGTGAGGAAGTTGTTCAGTTTTTCTTTCCCATGTGGCCAGATTATGAAGGTGTCATCTACGTATCTGAGCCAGAGTTTGGGTTTGTGATCATATTTTTCTAGAGCTTGTGTTTCAAAGTGTTCCATGTAGAGGTTAGCGATGACAGGTGAGAGGGGTGATCCCATGGGTGCTCCTTCTATTTGTTTGTATTTTTGTCCATTGTAGTTGAAGTATGTATTGGATAGGCAGTGGTTGGTCAGATTTAGGATGTACTTGGGGGGGTTGTATTTGTTTTGGATGGCTGTCAAGGCTTCTTTTATTGGCACTTGAGTGAAGAGGGATATGACATCGAAGCTCATGAGAAGGTCAATGGGTTGTAAGTTTTGTTTCTTTATGATCTCGATGAACCGGAATGAGTTTCTTATGTGTGAGTTGATGGATTCTGCATAGGGCTGTAGTTGTTTGGTGAGAAATTTGGCTAGGTTTTGTAGAGGTTAGCCTATGGAGCTGACTATTGGTCTAAGTGGGGTTCCTTCTTTGTGTATCTTGGGGAGACCATAAAGTTTAGGGCATCTGGATGATTTCTCTCTGGGTATGATTCTTTGCTGGATTTCTTCACTGATGGGGGAGGCTTTTATTTTGGATCTGGTGGTTTTTTCTAGGTAGGTGGTGGGGTCTGTCTTTAGGAGTTTGTATCTGGAGTCTTGGAGTAGGTTGGTTAACTTGGATTGGTAGTCAGATGTGTTCATAACAACTGTCGCGTTGCCCTTGTCTGCTGGTAGTATTATTATGCTAGTGTCTTCTTTCAGGTTAAGTAGTGCAGTTTGTTCTTCTTTGGATAAGTTGCTTTTGGGTGGTTTGCTAGTGCAGAGGATGTTGGTGATTTCGAGTCTGATTCTATTAGCATCATCAGGGTTGGTTTTGGTCAGGCTGGTTTCAACTCCGCATATGATGGTTTCTGTGGGGATGTGTTTGGGAGCGACAGCAAAGTTGAATCCTTTAGAAAGGACCTTGGTTTCGGCTTTGGTGAGGATCTTGTCTGAGATGTTGTGCACTGTTTGTTTCATGTGTGGCTGGGAGGGGGGAGGAGTTGGTTTCTGGTGTTGTACTTTTCTGAGTTTGTTGGTGTGTGTGTCTATCTTGAGGGTGGTCTGCATTTCGGCTCTCCAGACAGCGAGCTGTTTGGATTTGTCCCAAAGTAAGGGGTGAATCTTGTTGCTGAGTCTGAGGTGAAGTGTGAGGAGATCTTTGTTGATTTGGTCTAGGAGAAATCTTTTTGTGTGAAGTTCATTTCTAATTAGGGCCAATTCTGTCCTTTTTAGGATGTGTTTGGTGGCTGCTGTGTTGGTGTGGAATTTCAGTTGGAAGCTTGTGGGAATTAAATTTTGATTTCGGCAGTTGCATAGGAATGCGAGGTCACATAAAATGGAAGCTCTTTGGACTTCAAGTTTTTCATAAGTCCTGATCAGATGGTGGGTTTCCTCCCCGTAGAGGTGCAATATTTGTTTTCTGAGGTTCTCGCGGGTATTTGTATGTGGATCTTTGGTTATTTGGGTTTTCTCCCACGTAAGATTGGAAGTATCTAGGCAACGTTTCGATGAAGTCTCATTTATCATCTTCAGGCTTGGTCTTCAGCTCTGTGCTTCTCAGCAAGATCAGCAAGATCCTCCAAAAACACAACATTAAGACAGCATTCTGCACAAACAGAAAGATATCCACCTTCCTAAAAAACCCTAAGGACAAAATCGAGTTAAAAAATCAAGGACTATACGAAATCCCTTGCACTGCCTGTCCCACCACATACATTGGACAAACTAACAGAAGAATAAGTGCACACATTGAAGAACATAAGAACTCAATCAAAAAGGAAGAACCGACCTCTTCCCTGGTCCAACACCTCAAAGCCACAGGACATGAGATTGACTTTAAAAATACCAGAACTATCGCCAAAACGGAACACTTCAGCAGCAGAATAATCAGAGAAGCCATAGAGATAGAAAAACACTCACACAGCATGAATAAACGAGATGATACCTCCCACCTACCAGCCATTTGGAAACCCCCCCTCATGAACAGACGAGTACCTAACATGAAGAATAACACCAGACCCACACCCCTGAGAGCCACACAAGATGCCACCACCACACTTCCACGTAGAAAGCAGACTCACACCCACACAGAAGAGAAGACACGACCACGGACCAGAAGCCGCACTGCAGCTGCATCACTACCCACTTCAAATCCCTCTGAGCCACACATGAAGCGAACTGACCCCCACCATGAAGATGCAGCACGACCATGAACTCGAAGCCAAACATCAAGATCACAGCTCACCAGCTCAAATCCCCCAGCAACTAAGACTAACTTGAGCACAACCAAGCCCCCACCCGAACAGAACACGCCTCCAGCCAATCAGAACACAGCCAACCTCCCAACCAATCAGAACACAGCCAAACCCCCAACCAATGAGAACACACCCCCACCCAATCAGAACACAGCCAAGCCTGCACCGAATCAAGTCACACCCCCACGAGCAGTTAAAAGGAAGAAGCAGCTGCAAGCTCACATCACTCTGAGAAGCACAGAGCTGAAGACCAAGCCTGAAGATGATGAATGAGACTTCATCAAAACATTGCCTAGATACTTCCAATCTTACACGGGAGAAAACCCGAATAACCAAAGATCCACATACAAATACCCGCGAAAACCTCAGAAATATATATATATATATATATATATATATATATATATATATATATATATATATATATATATTCATTCTTAAGTTTTCGCGGGTACTTATATGTATGGCATTTAGCTTAGTTTGGGTATTTTCCCACGTCATAATATTTATTTATAATTATTTATATATATATATTATTTATATATATAAATAATAGTATGCTGATCAGATATTTGGTCATAAGTAAATATTTATTATGAAGTTGACATATGCCATATGTATAGCCACAAGGACCCACACCTGGTTGCAACAATCTAGATGCCCACAAGATGGAAGTAAAAATATGCTATTGTAAATCTTTGCTGCCATCTCATAGATATCTGGATTTTTGCACCTCAGATCTGGTAGGCCAGACCTGAACACAATAATGGTAAAAATGGAATATACCAATATTTTATTTATTTATTCTATATATGAAACTTCTTAACCACCCATCTCTCACTATAATATTGGGCTGACATATTTACTATTTACATTTCATTAAAATTTTAGTAATGGATATTATTTAAGATTTAGCATACATTCTCTGAAACAGACAGTGAAAAAAAGCATTACTGACTGAATTGGACATGAGAGATATGCAGTGGTGGGATTCATTTTTTTTTACTACTGGTTCTGTGGGTGTAGCTTGGTGGGTGTGGCTTGTTGGGTGTGACAGGGGAATGATACTGCAAAATCCCATTCCCTTCCCATCCCACTAACCTGCTTTCCTGTTCCGTTCTCCTGTGCAGGGCAACAAAAGTAGATACAGACAATCAGCTGGGACTTGGGAGACAGAGAATAGATGGAGGCAGGGGCGGTCAAAGGTGGTGTTTGCCAGGTCTCCGAACTACTCAAAATTTCCACTACTGGTTTTCCAGAACTGGTCAGAACCTGCTGAATACCATCTCTGGTTCCAGGGATCTCAATATATTACCCTTGTGTGCAGAGAAATATGACAGTTTGTGTTCTGAACTAGCAAGCTCGTAATCCTGCACTTCTGATTGTTCTGTAAACAGCGGGTCGTGATTGGTCGTTTAGAGCTGATCCGATTTGCTGGTAAACGGGCTGCCGCGATTGGACGCTCCAAGCGTGGCAGGCTCAAATCTCTGTCATTGGACGCTTTAGCAGCAGCCAGCTCTATAAAAGGAGCTGCTGTTGCTAGGCTTTTCACCTCCGATCTGAAGTCACTATTAAAGAGTTGAAGTTACTATCCGAGGTGTCATCTCCATTATTGCGCCCATCTATCCAGACATGACACTGGCGACGAGGATGGGATGCAGAGACGATAGAGCTGACTGAGCACTCACAGATTATTCAGAGCACGTGGCTGAAGACACACAGAGAACAGCAGAATGGCCAGCAGCGCTATAGCACCCACTCCATTTGATCCAGCCAGCGAGGACTGGGACTCATATATGGACAGGTTCCAAATATTCCTGGAATCTAACAATTTGAAGGATGCTACATCGAGCAAAAAAAGGGCGGTTTTCCTAATGCATTGCGAACCCGCCATTTTTAGAATGGCAAAAGCACTTGCCAAACCAGCTGAAGTCAAAACAATGGACTGGGATACCCTGGCTCCCATCCTGCATGCCCATTATGCCCCAGCAGTTCCAACCCTCATCAGAAAACACAAATTCTTCCAGAGGGACCAACATGAAGGTGAGAACATCAGGGACTTTGTAGCTGACCTACGAAATCTGGGTGGATTATGTGGTTTCGTAAACCTAGAAGAAGCCATGAGAGATCGAATTGTTCTTGGCCTAAGGGACCCCATGGTCCAAAGCAAAATTATGGCAAAAGGAGACATCACCCTCACAGATGCCATAGCCGATGCTACTGCAGCTGAAGCCACTCGCAAATCAGCAGCACGAATGCACTGAGCAAATGGGGCCAGCCATCAAACCCCCAGCGACCCAGCCACATCCTCAGAGAAATATGCTTCATCCACCCACCACGAGGACATCAATTCCGCATCGGATAGTGAAGAGGAAGAAGTCAACAGACTCAGGTCAGAGTGCGAACAGCGAGACCAGCGGGGCCGTAAATCCAGTTTCCAATGCGCTGGATGTGGGGGAAACCATCCACGATCAGAATGCAGGTTCCTAGATGCCATCTGTCATTCTTGTGAGAAAAGGGGGCACATTGCTAAAGTGTGCCGGAACAAAAGAGGATCCAGCCCCAAGAGGAAAGAGACTAACTTCTGACAAGCAGCAGGCACCCCACCAACAAATCGGGACTGCCCAAACAACCAGTGGAGCCAGTACAACAGGAACAGGATGTTTACTGGCACAACCAGATGGGAAGAGGCACATCAGACCATCACCATTCATCATTAGATGCAAAAAAAATCCACGTAAAAGTCACCATTGAAAATCGTCCATGCATCATGGAAGTGGACTCCGGGTCTTCCTTATCCATGGTCTCCTGGAAAACCCTCAAGCAGCTGATTCCTGACATCCGCAGCCAAGACCTCAGCACCCAGAGGCTCATATTAAAAGACTACCAGGGAAATTGAATCTCGGTTGCCGGTTCCAGTCACGCCCAGATCTCCTTTAAGGACCACACTGCACTACTAGCGCTCACCATCGTCGACAGAGACCGGCCCAGCTTATTGGGTCTGCAGTGGTTCACGCCATTAGGAATTGGAATGGCAGGCATCAACCAGACTGTAGACATAGACTGGGAGGCGGCCTTCATCCAGGACTTTCAAGAAGTCTTCACGGAGGAATTAGGCAAGTACAAGGGGTCCCCCATCTCGTTTAATCTATGCCCTGATATCGCACCCATTTGCCTGAAGCCATGCCGCATTCCTTTTGCTCTCAAACCTAAAATTGACAAGCAATTGGACAAATTAATAGCGCAGGGCGTGTTAGAACCCATCAACCATGCCCGCTGGGAGACCCCAATTGTAACCCCCATAAAACCTGATGGATCCTTGAGAATTTGTGGGGATTACAAGGCCACCCTCAACCATGCGTTACAGCAGAGTGCCTATCCAGTACCCATGGTCCAACATCTCCTTCACTCACTTGGGGGCAGAAAAGTATTCGCAAAGCTTGACCTGGCCCAAGCTTATCAACAGTTGCCAGTAGACGCAGAAACTGCAGAAGCCCAAACTATAGTTACACACAGAGGTGCATTCAAATGTAACAGACTCCAGTTTGGGGTAAGCGTAGCACCTGGCATTTTTCAAAGTCTGATGGAAAGGTTGTTACAGGGTATCAAAGGGGTCGTGCCCTATTTCAATGACGTGTTGATAGCCGCCCCTATGAGAAGTCAGTTAGAGAAATGCCTAAGAACTGTCCTACAAAGGTTCAAAGACGCAGGCCTCAAGGTTAAGAAGGAAAAGTGCCAGTTATGCACTGAGAGTGTTGAATTTTTGGGTTACCTTCTTGACAAACAAAGAATTCACCCTACTGAAAAGAAATTGGCTGCCATTAAAAATGCCCCAAGACCAAAGAACAAAACAGACCTCCAAGCCTTCCTGGGACTCATTAACTTTTATAACATCTTCCTACCCCAGAAGGCGACTGTTGCTGAACCCCTACATAGGCTCCTCGACAAGAAGGCTTCCTGGTTTTGGGGACATCGGGAGGAGCAGGCTTTCCAACAAGTAAAAGACTTTTAACTTCGGATGCAGTACTCATCCAATATAATGAGACACTTCCATTAACTGTGACTTGTGATTCCTCACCTTTTGGAGTAGGTGCCATCCTGAGCCACGTCCTACCAAATGGTACAGAGGCGCCTATTGCATTCTTTTCATGAATTTTGTCTAAAACAGAGAGAAATTATAGTCATTTGGATAAAGAAGTCCTCGCTATTGTATCTGCAATAAAAAGGTTCCACGAGTACGTGTATGGAAGATCCTTTTCCATCATCACAAATCATAAACCATTACTTGGCATCTTGGCAGGTGACAAACCCACACATCCTATCCCCTAGGATGATATGATGGTCAGAGTTCTTAGCCGCTTATGACTACCAGTTGAGACACCGACCAGGGAAAACATTCCCCATGCAGATGCTTTGAGCTGTTCTCCACTGCCAGAAATTCTCAATGACCCAGCTCCCACGCTCTCAGCACTACAAATTGAGACGCTTCCATCGCCTCCACTAACAGAACTAGACAAAGCCTGGGAAACAAAAAAGGACTCTTGTTTGGCACAGGTTCTCAGCTGGGTGGAGAGGGGATGGCCAGAAATCGAACCAAATGACACCTTTAAACACTTCAAGAACAGACAAACAGAACTTTTCTCTCAAAAAGGGTGCGTGTTATGGGGAGACTGAGTGGTCATACCAGAGAAGCTGCGAAAGAAAGTTCTACACTGTTACACGATGGACACCCAGGCATCGTTCGAATGAAAGTGTTGGCAAGAAGCTATGCCTGGTGGCCAGGTATGGACAAACAAATTGAAGCCTGGGTTGCCTCTTGTAGAAAATGCCAAGAAACACGCTCATCCCCACCAAAAGCACCACCAGCTGAATGGGAAACGCCCAGGGGTCCTTGGTCCCGCATCCACATTGATTTCGCAGGACCTACAAAAGGACATACCTTCCTGATAACAGTGGATGCCTACACTAACTGGCTCGAGGTCAACAAGATGAAGACCACCACTACAGATCCGATCATCAAAAAGCTAAACAGACTTGGTTTCCAGTTTCGCGTGGCTTCGGGGCAGCAGGAATTCGTGACTGCTCGTGATTCCTGCTGTGCTAGCCGCCGAGGTACCCCCGATCCAGATGGGTCAGGGGGATATGGCTGCCCTGTAGGGACAGCTGAAGAGAGAGGGGAGTCGGACAGGGGGTTGGGGGTGTCGCAGACCCCCTCCTCCTCCGGAAAACCCCTTTTTCCCAAGGCGGTGGAGCGGCGGTCAGCAATGGCCGCCACGAAGAAGCCAGCAACCGGGTAAGATTGCGCTGGAGGAAGTAAGAAGAGTGAAAGTGCTGTCTGAGCCGGGTCAAGTAACATCTTTCAAATTTGTTGGAACTGAGCTGTTTGAGTTGCTGGAGGATACATTGTATCCCTAAGAAGATCGAAAGCGGCGGAGAAGCTGTTAAAGGGAACTTTTTTTTTTTGCTTCACTCTCCCACCCCATGGAAAAAGCAGATATGTTTGGACATATTGGACATTGAAAGTGAATTATTCTGAAAGTTGAAGCTAAGGGACAAAAGGGTTTCTGGACATTGAAAAACTTAAGAAATTGGAAAACCCTTATTAGAGGTAAGGATTTCTGATTATTTAAAATTGATATTGTAAGTGGGAAGGGAGAGAAAAAAAAAATTGGAGCAGAAGCTGAAAAAGGAGGAGATTGCCTAGAATCCCAAAGAAAGGTTTATGGTAATTGGACCTCTTTGATTAAACATTAACCCCAGAAAGAGAAAGAGAAGAAGGAAGAAAAGTATTAACTTTTGGAACTTTTTTTTTGAATTATTTTTGATTAAAAATATTTGTGGTTGTTTTGGGAAAAGTTTCTTTTTTCATGATGGCATCGCTTGTGGATGAACTAAAGACTGAATATCAAAAATATAAAAAGGAAGATACTTTGGGCACTTTGTTTCAATTCTTAGAAATGGCGTTATGTACTTATGAAAAGTTGACTATGCAGCAGAAGGACTGGGACAAAGAAGAAGAGGAAGAAGAAGCCATCTTTGATGAACAATGAGTTATTTCCGGGGAGGAGGAGAAAAAGGATAAGAAAAAGGGGATTTTAAGAATTATAAAAACAACCAAAGAAGAGAAAAATGAGCGGAAAGGTGGAGGCAAGGCTAGAAAGCAAAGGAAAGGGAGTAAGAAAAGGGAGGAGGAAAGACAATGGGGTAAAAAGGGCAAGGAGAAGAATAAACAAGAGAGAAAGGGGGGGAGGAGAAGCCTCAATGGGGGAAAGCAAGATCTAAAGAAAAAAAGTTTATTCAGAGACAATGGGTGAATTTAATTTAGGATAAAAGAGGGATTCTGGAGGGTACATAAGATTGTGTTTTTTATATGTGTATTTAGAGTATAAAATTCATTGTGTAATTTTAGAATCTATTAAACAGAATCCCAAGAAAAATTGTTATATGAAGTATTTTTAAGTTAGGGTAATGAGTTATAGACGTTACTCCAATTGGTGTATAGGAGAAGTATAATAAAAGAAAAAAGATGAATGGATAGTTGGAAATAGAACAGACAAAGAATATTATTGAAAATGGCAATAAGATATGAAAGGATATATAAAGGTTTTGTTATTTTTTTTTTTGGATTTTGTATATTGAAAAAAGGCAAAAAAAAAAATTAATTACTGTATATACTCGAGTATAAGCCGAGTTTTTCAGCCCATTTTTTTTTGCTGAAAAAACCGCCCTCGGCTTATACTCGAGTCAGATTCCCCACTGTGTGTGTGTGGGGGGGGGATTTTAACAGAGGGAAGATGGAGGGAGAAGGCAAAAGTGAGGCTGAGAAAACAACGCGAGCTGAGGTTGCTTCGGCTCCACTCAGCTTCCCTCTCTCTCTCTCTCCCCGTAATACAGTCAAGCCCTTTCCAGCACGCGGGATCTGCCCCCCGCCGCTTTGCACCTTGCAAATGCAAAAACCCCAGGATTTTGCATTTGCAAGATGCAAAGTGGCGAAGTGAGTGTGTGTGTGTGTGTGTGTCTCTCTCTCTTCCTCACACCAGCGCGCCTTCCTTCCACTGCAACGCGTTTGGGCTGCTTTGTGCCCCCCTCCCTCCCCGGCTAAAACTGTGGATGGTTGCTCTGGAAGCGAGCGCGGTAGCTCCCATACAACAGGCGGGTAAAGGAGCCGCTCGCCGCCAAGTCGAGAAGAGCGAGAGAAGGAGGTGAGGATGTGAGGTGAGGCGCGGCCCGGCGCAGCTCTGCAAAAGGCCGCGCCTGCAATGCTGCCCCGGGCACTGAGCCAGGCTGACTAGCGGCGCCCGGGCTGTTCGGGAGTGGGAAGCGGCTGTGCCCCTGGCCGGCCAGGGGAATGGGGACCCTGCCTGAGCGGGAGGTGGCAGCGGCGGGGTCTTTCCAGTTAGGATGCAGGGGCGGCAGCCGCCCAGGCGTCCTCCTCTCGTCTTTCGGCCGGCCATTTGCAGGGCTCAGTGAGTCACTCGGACTTCGGACCAGTCTGCGCCAGGAGTTGCCCCGCTGCCGCGCACCGGGGAAGTGGTGGCCGCTCGCCTTCGCTGAAGTCGGAGCTCTTCGGGGATGCCCCTCGTCTCTGTCTTTGATCTGTCTCTGATCGCGGCTGCGATCGCCTCCCGTCAGGGCGCTCGTCTGGAGGAGGCGACCCCAAGTGGCCTTTTCTTCCCCATTAACGGGCCCCCGGGGCCCCCGCGAGCTCCTGTGTTGCGCGCTTCCAGCTTCACAAAGAAACCGCCAGACTCCCCCACCCCCTAGCCTAGCAGCGAAGAGCTGCTCCGGGGGCAGCGAGACAAAGTGCCTGGCTGCGCCGTGGCGGGAGCCCCCGGAGCAGCTCTTCCCTGCTAGGGGAGGGGGTGGCTGCCTGAGCCTGGCGACCCCAAGTGGCCTCTTCTTCCCCATTAACGGGTGCCTGGGGCCCCCGCGAGCTCCTGCATTGCGCGCTTCCAGCATCGCAAAGAAACTGCCAGGCTCCCCCACCCCCTAGCCTAGCAGCGAAGAGCTGCTCCGGGGGCAGCGAGTCAAAGTGCCTGGCTGCGCCGTGGCGGGAGCCCCCGGAGCAGCTCTTCGCTGCTAGGGGAGGGGGTGGCTGCCTGAGCCTGGCGACCCCAAGCGGCCTCTTCTTCCCCATTAACGGGCGCCCGGGCCCCCCGCGAGCTCCTGCGTTGTGCGCTTCCAGCTTCGCAAAGAAACTGCCAGGCTCCCACACCCCCTAGCCTAGCAGCGAAGAGCTGCTCCGGGGGCAGCGAGACAAAGTGCCTGGCTGCGCCGTGGCGGGAGCCCCCAGAGCAGCTCTTCGCTGCTAGGGGAGGGGGCGGCTGCCTGAGCCTGGCGACCCCAAGCGGCCTCTTCTTCCCCATTAACGGGTGCCCGGGACCCCCGCGAGCTCCTGCGTTGCGCGCTTCCAGCTTCACCAACAAACGGAGCTGCAAATCTGGTAATCGCTTGCGGAGCCTCGGCACTCCCCCTTTTCCCCGCACTCCCCCCCCCGCACTCCTCTGGCGGCAGCAGGCGGAGAAAGCCCCACTTCCCCCTGGCTTTGATGGCACGCGTGAGTTGGCTTCCCACTCTTTTTTTTAACTCTCCTCTTCCTCCTCCTCCTCTCCTCTACCCTTGTTGTCTGGTCTTCCCTAAGGAAACTCGAGGGCTCATACTTCCAGGTGTTTCTCCCTGTCTTTCTCCCTGTCAATGATCTTTTCTTCCCTTCCCTTCTCTCAGCCCCATCCTCCTTCACCTTTGTCACCACAATCCTGAACAGATGAAGTTTGTACTTCTCAAGAAAGGTTGGATGTTCCTTTTGAGGAGGGAACCTAGTGTGACATCTGTATGTTGACCTACTACTGAGCCGTGGCATGTGTGCACATGCAATGGAGGCATGAGGGAGAGCTGTGAAAGAGATGGTGGCTCTCCAAAACAGGATGTACATGCAGCACATACACATGCTTTTTTCTTGCAAGGGAGAGAGTGACTCTGTTTGGACATACAGATGATGAGGAGGAATCCAGTTTTGAAGGATTTTAACTCTTGTGTTTTAGCTTGGTTGCTGATTGAGCTAAGGTTTTTCTACTTTTAAAGTTATTGTTGATACCATATTGGTTTTGTTGGCTCTCTTTTCCACTTACAGAGCTAGTTTACTGTTTTTCTTTGAAATAAATATTCAAAAACATTTAACCTACTGATGCCTCAATTCATGTAATTTTATTGGTATATATTTTTATTTTTGAAATTTACCAGTAGCTGCTGCATTTCCCACCCTCAACTTATACTCGAGTCAATAAGTTTTCCCAGTTTTTTGTGGTAAAATTGGGCGCCTCGACTTATATTCGGGTCGACTTATACTCGAGTATATACGGTAATAAGAAATAATTTGGATGAAAAGGAGAAATTGGGATAAGATATGAAGTTAAATAGATAAAGTATTGATACTATAATTTGGAATTGTTATGTTCTATTGGTTTTCTTTTATTATTTTTTCTTAGAAAAGAACTTATAAGCTGTTATGCCTTGTGCATTGTTTATATAAAACTGATAAAAATGGTTTACATATATATATAAAAAAGAAAATGATAATAAGATATGGAAGGATATATAAAGTGAATATGATGTTTGAATTTGTGTCTGTGTGAAGAGTTTCAACCCGGGATCAGACAACCTTCAGAAAAGATCTTTTAGTTTTGTTTGTTTTACTGTGTTTTCTGTAAAATTAATAAAATTTGTTTTTTTAAAAAAAGAAAATGGTAATAAGATATGGAAGGATATATAAAGGTTTTGTTATGGTTTTTTTTTTGTATATTGATAAAAGGCAATAAAATTTTAATTAACAAGAAATAATTTGGATGAAAAGGAGAAGCTGGGATAAGATAGGAAGTTAAATAGATAAAGTAAATATTGATATTATAATTTGGAATCATTATGTTCTATTGGTTTTCTTCTTTAATTATTATTATTATTATTTTTAGAAAAGAATTTATAAGCTGTTATGCCTTAATTGTTTGTGCACTTTTTTGTAAAATTGATAAAATTGGTTTATAAAAAAAAAAAAAGATAATAAGATATGGAAGGATATATAAAGTGAATATGATGTTTGAATTTGTGTCTGTGTGAAGAGTTTCAACCCAGGATCAGGCAGCCTTCAGAAAAGATGTTTTAGTTTTGTTTATGTTTTGTGTTTTGTATGTTTATGAAAGGCAATAAAATTTAATAAGCAAGAAATATAATTTGGATAAAAGGAGAAGTCTGGATAAGATATGAAGTTAAATAGATAATGTAAATATTGATATTACAATTTGGAGTTATTTTATATGTTCTATTGGCTTTCTTCTTTAATTATTATTATTATTTTTTTGAAAAGATTTTTCAAGTTGTTATGCCTGGATTGTGTATTGTCTTTTGTAAAATTAATAAAATTTGTTTAAAAAAAAAAAAGCTAAACAGACTTTTTGCAATGCACGGGTTACCAGATGTCTTGGTTTCCAACAACGGGCCCCAATTTACCGCCCTGGTTTTTGAGCAGTACCTAGCAGATAGGGGGATATGCCACGCCCTGACTTCACCTGCTCACCTGGCGGCCAATGGCAGGGCTGAATGAATGGTTCAGTTCATGAAAAAGACATTACAGAAAATGGAACAAGGAAACATCCACGACAAAGTCACCAGAATGCTCCTTCTCCAGCATATTACACCAAACAGTACCACAAACAAAAGCCCAGCTGAACTCCTGATGGGTGGAAAAGTCAGATCGCATCTAGACCGCCTACACCCAGCATACACCCCGGAAAAGCCCCTGGGTCCAGCAGTAAACACCGCTCCTTTAAGGTAGGAGACCCTGTATTTGCAAATAACTTTTCAGGAGACCCATTGTGGATCCCTGCCAAAATAATGCAAATCACAGGCCCCCGCTCCTACTGATTAGAAACCACAGATGGGAGATTGTGGAAACGCCACATAGACCAGCTATGCTCAAGGCTGCCCACAACTCCCATCACTAACCCCGACCTCGAAACCAGAGGGGGAAGGGAAACAGGGGTTTTTGAAATTGAACCAACATCTGGCAAAGGAAGCATAACCCCAAAACCAGCTCAGCGAAGCCCACTATACTCACAAACGGAGGAAGAACCTTGGCAGGCGATCGTATCTCCAGGAGCTAGCAGCCAAACAAGGTCCGCGATTCCAGAGGACCCAGATGACAGCAATAATGAAAGTGTTGCAGGTATTCCTGAATCACTTCATGGGAGACCCAGCATAGAAGCCAGGTCGCCACGCCAGACAATTCCAGCAAACAATCCGTCAGAATCAGAAACTGAGCAAAGACATTTTGAACAGTGTAAATCAGGTAGACAGGTACAAAGACCTACCTACCTGCGAGAATACATCACCCCACCCCTTAGACGGAACCTAGAGGGGAGGGGTGTTCCGAACTAGTAGGCTCATAATCCTGCACTTCTGATTGGTCCGTTAACAACGGGTCATGATTGGTCGTTTAGAGTTGATCCGATTGGCTGGTAAACGGGCTGCCACAATTGGACGCTCCAAGTGCGGCAGGCTCAAATCTCTGTCATTGGATGCTTTAGTAGCAGCCAGCTCTATTAAAGGAGCTGCTGCTGCTAGGCTTTTCACCTCCGATCTGAAGTCACTATTAAAGAGTTGAAGTTACTATCCAAGGTTTCGTCTCCGTTATTGCGCCCATCTATCCAGACATAACAGTTTGTGAGAAGCCACACAATTGTTTTTAGATCTCAATTTTTCCTTATATTTATGTGCTCAATAAAGCTACTCATATGAATATTTGTTTACTAAAAAAAAAAAAAAAGCTGTATCCACAAGAATTGCTTTGTGTTCTGCTTCTTTGCACAGTCTGCTTTTGCTTCTAAAGAGATTCTTAGGAAGTTTTACTATATTTCTCTTACTCTTGCCTATTTTCATACGCATCTGTTATAAACTGTGACAACAAAACATGAGAAACCATGCATTGCAATGTCACATTGCAAGGCCTGGTATTTTGTATTTGTGTCCTGATTACACCAGTATGTAAGCCATGTGCCTTGTGCCCCCACAGCCTGATGCATATTTGGTCATTTGCTCCTATGTCAATTTTCCTTATCTAATTGTTTGCAAGTTTCCAAGGAGGGTAAAAAAGTTAAAATAAAATAAAAATTGACAGTAAGGCTAAAATTAATGATAAAATTATTTTACAGTTAAAACCTCAGGAGGGGGAAAAGAGATATGCATAGATTTGATATGTACGCACAGAGACAGTCTCTAGTGGAAAGTCTTCCATACATGAACAGGATTTTCTCCAGAGACCAGAAAGAAAGTTTGTGACATTACAATCCTCTTCAAAAGACCCTCTCTAGCATATTTTAAAAGCTTTGTAATAGAATAGGCAGCCCTTAAATACTAAAAATTCCTAGATCATTCAAAGATTTAAATACCTTTTATGATCCAAAATGGTAGGTATTAGGTATTGGAATAGTCATAGCTATATCAAAATTTTAGATTGCCCCATTAAATCCCAAAGTTTTGATCATCATCAATCACCACATCAGATATTACCTGACTCCTAGTACCTTTCTTATCTACATTATTTTACCTATTAACCTATAAATCTTTATCTCATATGTTCCAGTGATATTATAGATTAAACTTTAATGAAGAGACAACCAATTACTAATAAAAATGCCACTAATTTTTGAAATGTATACATTACTGTGAGCCTACCACATTACAATAGAAGGGCTTTAAATATGCTTTCTTTAGTCTATCTTCATAGCAACAAATCTTTGACTTGTATGATCAAGAAATATGGACCATTACTTTTGGTAAGTTGGATATCAAGAGCTCTTAGTCTATTGGAGAGGGTTTCTCTCCATTAGATTGTTGTTGCTGTTGTTAGAAGAAAGGCACCATCTCTGTAAATCTTTTCCAGATATTGTATATCTGTTGTGTATCAATTGTGTATCAAATGTTCTTCTTCAATCTTCAGACAATATTCTACTGTCTTCTGGGAAGCCACGAAATGTTTTGTGCATTTTTTTAATAGCCAATGTTGATCATAAGAGTGTAATTTCAGCTGCTGCAAAGATTATATTAATTTTAGTTAGGCTGTCAATGTCGAATTAAAATTAAATTGAAACATGACGTATTATCCGTAAACAATGCCTCTGTTATCTATGGAGGGCAATACCTCCCACAGGCTCCTATTCAAGCCTCATACATTTTTTAAAAAGGACACCAAAATTATTCTAAGGTTCCATCTCCTCTAAAGCATGTGTCAGAGTAAATTATTTGAAAATACAAAGTTAGTTTGCATGCGAGTGTATATCTGCCAGGTTTTTGAGATTGGCAAGGTCAGAAAACAGAAGCAGCTGAGATTTCATGAACAGTTTTACTGTGGGAGTTTTACTGTGCTCACCTGATCTGGCACTGAGTCAGACTTTGAGACTTTTCTAGAAACTCCAAATTCTTGTGATCTGAATGTACCTGTACACAAGGTGGATGGATCCTTCCAGGAAATGTTGAAATTCTGCTCAGGTCAAAGAATTTGGAGCATGCATCAAAGGGACCGACCCTAACTCATTGCCAGATCAGATAGGTACAAATGTTTTATCTTACTCAATATAAATCATTTGTGAAATATCAGGTATTTATTTCTTGATCATACCAACCTTGAGAGATCAATATCAATCTTGAAAGCCTGACATAATTCCACTCTACCACACTTAATACAATACATAATCAAGAGAGGCTTAAGTGTCTATCTCATGGTTTCCTCTTTCTCAGAACTGAGTAAACTTTTCCCCTTTCTTAAATTTCATTTCTCCCTTCCATCTTTCCAAGGTCTATATTCCTTCACAGTGTACACATATGTATGCCAGGTTGTTGTTGTTGTTTGGTCTGTGTGTATGCCTTTATTCAGTGTTGATTCCTGGCAACTTCCTGGACTAGTCCCTAAGTTTTATTGGCAAATTTGATAAATGCCATTACCTCCTCCCTACGGCTGAGAAAAAGTGGCTGGCCCAAGGTCACCCAACTGGCTTTATTTCTCAAGTGGGACTAGATTTTACCATCTCCCACTTTCCAGTCTGGTGCCTTACCCACTATGCACATTGGCTTATACTGTATGAGCCAATGTATGAGATAATACTGTATATGAATGCATCTATGTATATGTGTATATGTACATACAGGCACTTTGGAACAAGCTGATTAAACATTCCTATTTCCTCTTACCTTGCTTAAATTGTATGCAAGCAAGATCAGAAGAGATAGGACTCTTTAGCAGGTTCAAGTGAAATCAGAAAGGTATTCATTCAAACCTGATGAATGATTGAGGAAAGAGGAATCATTATGAATTTTCAAACCATTTGATGTGTGCCAGCAAGTTATTATGAAGCTAAAAACAGATCTTCATAGAAACCTCAAGGGACTTAAAATTGTAAATGTTGATTGACTGTGTGCTATCAAGAAAATATCAACTCTCAATGATCACATAGATAGATCTTCCCCAGTACAATCTGTCCTCAATTTGATTCTCTAGGTCTTCCAACAGTATATCCATCACCAGTATAATTGAATTCACCCACTTTACTATTAGTTATTATTTTCTCTTCTTATCCAGAAATAATATAAATAGTAATATTCAAATTACTAAATAAATAATAACATTTACCACACTTTAGCCTTAAAGAATAATACCTACTACATGGTATGCCCCTTGCACAATAGTAAATTTATCACCCTTTGGCCATAAAGAATAATATATACTGTATGGTATGCCCCTTGCACACAATTACTATCTAAAAAAAATGCATGTTGACAAATCATAGAGATGCTTCCTTATAAGAACTCTCTGTTTTGTAAACTTGCTCACTATGTAGAGTGCACATTAAGTTACTGTATTTGGTGAATATCACATTAGGCTGGGTCATCAATCAAAATGATAATGAAAATCTAATAATTGTTATACATTTCCGCGTAGCAGTTTGAAGGATGCTCTGAAATTATGTGTAAGGAGGTCAGTATATTTCCACTATAATATCAGTTCAAAGGGGTAAATCAGTTTAAGGAAATGAAAAGCACATGGCTTGCCTCTATTTGTTAAGCAGATGGTAATATAATAATAGGAGAGAGTTTGTGAAAATGAATCCATAATAGATTTAGAACCATGTAATTAAGTAATAACATTTCAAAAACAAAATGTAGGAAATCACCCTGCAAAAGAACTGAACAATATGAGTGGAATAACCCTGAACAGAGTATCACTGATGATCAAAACACATTCTTGTACACACACACACAAACACCAGACCTGGTCTATTTATTGTTGATGCTATTTATGACATAAATATTAAAACCAAGGATTTTTGAAAGTACCAACATTTGTGTAGCTGGGTATTATGATTAGAATAGAATAGAATAGAATAGAATAGAATAGAATAGAATAGAATTCTTTATTGGCCAAGTGTGATTGGACACACAAGGAATTTGTCTTTGGTGCATATGCTCTCAGTGTACATAAAGAAAAAAATAAAATACATTCATCAAGAATCATAAGATACAACACTTAGTGATAGTCATAGGTTACTAAGAAGCAAATAAATCATACTAGGAAACAAATAAAACAGTATAAATTGTAAAGATACAAGTAACATACTTATAGTCATAAGTGGGAAGAGATAGGTACTAGGAAGGATGAGAAGAATAATAGTAATATAGTCTTAGTAAATAATTTGACAGTGTTGTGGGAATTAGTTGTTGAGCAGAGTGATGGCATTTGGGGGAAAACTGTCCTTGTGTCTAGTAGTTCTGGTGTGCAGTGCCCTATAGCGTTGTTTGGGGGTAGAAATTGAAACAATTTATGTCTAGAATTTGAAGGATCTATAAATATTTTCACAGCCCTCTTTTTGACTTGTGCAATATACAGGTCCTCAATGGAAGGTAGGTTGGTAGCAATTGTTTTTTTCTCCAGTTCTAATTATCCGTTGAAGTCTGTGTCTGTCTTGTTTGGTTGCAGAGCCCAACCAGAGTGTTATAGAGGTGCAGATGACAGACTCAAATGATTCCTCTGCAGAACTGAATCAACAGTTCTTTGGACAGTTTGAGCTTTCAGAGTTGGTGCAGAAAGAACATTCTTTGTTGTGCTTTTTTGATGACATTTTTGATGTTTGATGTGCATTTTATGTCTTGAGATATGATAGAATCTAAAAACTTGAAGGTCTCTACTGTTGATACTGTGTTGTCTAGTATTGTAAGAGTTGGTAGTATAGGAGGGTTTCCCCTAAATTCTACCACCATTTATATGGTTTTAAGTGTGTTCAGTTCCAGATTGTTCTGGTTGCACCACAAGGCTAGTTGCTCAACCTTCCATCTGTGTGCAGATTCATTATTATCTCAAATGAGGCCAATCATTGTTGTACTTTAACAGAAGTTTTGAGATTCAGTCATTGGTATGTAGGCATAAGAGAAGTGGAGAGAGCACACAGCCCTGGAGGGCTCCTGTGCTAATTGTTCAGATACTGTATCTGATGTGATTTTGCCTAGCTTCACCTATTACTTCATGTTGGTTAGGAAACTTATGATCCATTTACACGTGTGGTCAGGTACAGTTAGCTGATTTAGTTTAAATCATGATTAGTATAATCTGTTTGACTTTTCAGAACATTTTAAACTAAAAATGTTTTTCTTTAAATTATGTTAATTTGGAATATGTGCATATCAGTTTTTGTGTCACATTATTAAAAAGAAGAGCTATGGGTTTTTTTAAAAAAAAGCCAGGAAGAAAATGAGGAAAAATGTGTATAAATGACTGAGTAAGATGTAGAGGTACATATGTATCAATAGGAGAATGCATTGTTTATTATTGTGTTTAACTAAATCATTGTTCTAGAGTTTATTTCCTAATTTGAGCAATATGAATTTGATATGAATTTGATATGAAGGGATTACAATTCTCATCATTCTCAACCATATGTCAATGTATATTGAGAATTTTGATTATAATTGTAAAATTTATTACAAAGTAAGCTTAAGGAAAGAGCAGAGAAAAATGGAGTAAAAAGTGCAAGAAAAAGAAAAACAAAGAAAGAAAAAAGAAAGAATAGAATAGAATCAATACAGAAAAAAGAAATGTATAAAGAAGGACTTCCAAACTTTATCTCAGATATCAAAAAAAAAAAAATGATGACTCTTTATCCCCTATAAGATTACAATTATCTCTTCATCCCACTTCCTATCTCTTGTTTGTAAACTAATCTATTAACATCCTCTGTTTAGTCCTTGGTCTCAACAGAAAAGCCATAAAAGGTTGTCAGTAGTAACAACATACCTAATTCTAACTTTGATCAAATAAACCAACTTTATATATTTTTCCTTTTATCTATAAAAGTCTTAATCTTTAATTAATGATTCAGACCTGACCATACAGTAATAATGAGATAGCATTAATGGTTTATCACTTTTGACAGGCTTGGGATATAGTAATGCATCTTTTGTGATCTCTCAGAAGTGCTTAATACCATTTATCATGGTATCCTATTGGGTTAGTTTAGAGGAATGGTAATGGGAGGCAAAATGCTTTGATTTCTCTTCCTTTCTACAGGACCAGTTCCAGTCAGTGTTGGTCAGAGAGAGAGAGCCCAAGGCTCTGCTCTCAAGGCTCTACTTCTCTCTGCTCTTATTTAACACCTGCATGAAGCTACTAGGTGAGATCATCAGTTGGCACGATTAAACTGACAATACTCAGTAATAATCTCTGTCCTGGGTCACAATGCCATCAAGGTTTTTTTTTCTCAAAGCTTCAAGACTTTGTGGCTTTCATATGGGAGAACAGGCTTTGGCTCAAAATCCCAGAAAGATTGAATGATTATGGATTTTAAGGTTCTACAGATCCAACAATCCTCAATCTTTAACTACCTGTGGGGGTGAGGGGCTGCTTCCATAGTCTGAGTTGGTGTGCAACTTGAAGGTCCTCCTGGACTCACAATCTCTGCCAATGAGCAGGTAGCAATCATAGGTAGATTCATCTTCTGTACCAACTTTACCCTTTAATGGACCTAGAGGCCTTGTTCATGGTGACTCATGTTGTAGACACTTCCTGTAACATGCTACAAAGCGGCGGTAGGGAGGGTACCTTTAAAGAGCCTGCAGAACTGCAGCTGGTGCAGCATGGGCAGCTTTTGCCATTCCTCATCATGCCAAAATGAGCATAACCACTATTATATGCTATTATATGCACTGTTTTTCCACGTTATATTGGCTGCCATGTATTTCTGAATATAATTCAAAGTTCTGGTTGCTACTTTTAAAACTCTAGATAAGTGGAATCAGGCTATTTGTGTTAAGTCTGGAGCATGGGTGTGAATAATGGAGATGAGCCGGTAGAACAGTGAACTTCAAACTCTTTATTTAAATGGTATGACAGCTCAAACTGGAGGGCTACTATAGCCTTCCTTATATCGGCAACTTATTAACTATTCAACCAATAGCAATTCTGGAGCGCTAGCTCTGTTAACCAATGAGAATGGCCTATTAATGGCCAATCAGATGCTCCTGAATAGACCAATCCGAACGGACCAATCCTGCCATTAACAGCCAATCAGAAGTGCAGGGCCAGAACCCTGCACTTGACTTCAAGCTCAAGATAACTGTATTTGGCATTATTCATTCACAACACCCCTTTCCCCTGGCTTCTGCCTACGGGGCACGGTTACATAGTCCTTGAAGTAGGACGGTTGTTTTATCAGTCTTTTTGATTTTTGCAAAGTGCCTGGCGGTTGGCTGCACTTCTGTTGAGGTAGATCGTTGTTTAACGGTAGGGGTGCCTCTGGTTCCGAGTTCACGTTCCCGTCATCACCAATATCACTGGCCATTCCCTGAGGTGAACTCACTCCGGTCCCCGGTTCCTGTTCCTGCATTTCAGTTCTGTTTTCAGTCCCTTCAAAAAGGTTTTCCTCTAGTTGCAATTCGTTTTCCTCTGTATCTCCCCCCCCCCTCAGTTTGGTCATAAGAGAGTTCGGAATTGCGTGACGGTAGCCACGATCGTAATTGATCTACGTGGCGCTTCCAAAGTCTATCGTCAGGGCACTGAACGAGGTATGATCTTGGGCCGGTTATGCGGATTACGGTCGCTTCTACCCACAGTGGATCGCCCGATAAGTTCTTAGCGAATACTAAATCGCCTATCTGGAAGGTATGGCATCGGCCGCTGGATCTGAGTGGCTTTTCCGGTTCGTAGGCTGGGTGTAACCGATCGAGGTGGGAGCGGAGCTTTCGTCCCATTAGCAGCTCGGAGGGAGTTTTGTTGGTGACGCTGTGAGGTGTGATGTGCTGTAGGAAAAGGATTCGGTTGATTTTCTCGTCAATGTTGTCGTAGTCTATCTTTTGTAGAGTCCTTTTGACGAATTGTACCATGCGCTCAGCCGTACCATTGGCCGCAGGGTGCACAGGCAAAGTAAGCACATGCCGGATACCGCGGTCAGCCAGGTACTGTTCAAAAGACAGCGTGGTAAATTGGGCCCCGTTGTCGGATACCAGAACGTCTGGTAATCCATGGGTTGCAAACAGTCTTTCCAGTCTTTTGATGACTGCTTTGGTGGTTGTATTCCTCATTCGGTGAATCTTGAGCCAATTCGAGTAGGCGTCAACGGTTAGCAAAAACATGTGGCCTTTGGTTGGCCCAGCAAAGTCCAGATGGATGCGGGACCAGGGTCCCCGCGGCGTCTCCCATTCGGTTGGGGTTGCTTTTTGTGGAGCGTTGCTTACTTCTTGGCATCTCTGGCAAGTTTTAACCCACGATTCGATTTGTCTGTCGATGCCTGGCCACCATGCATAGCTTCGTGCGAGGCCCTTCATGCGCAGGATGCCAGAGTGGCCATCGTGCAAGGTTCTTAGCAGTGCCTGTTGGAGTCGTTCTGGGATAACGACTCTATTGCCCCAGATGATACAGCCCTTCTGCGAGAACAACTCTGTTTTACGGCTTTTGAATGGTGCAAAGTCGTCTGGTACTTGGTCCAATGGCCATCTGCGTTCCACCCATGTGAGGACTCGTGCTAAGATGGGGTTGCGTTTTGTTTCTCTCGTGATGTCACGGGCAGTTAATGGTGGCATATGGAGTGTCTCAATCTGCAACATTGTCATCGTTGGTGCAGGATCGTTGATGGTTTCAGGGAGCGGTGCACTGCTCAATGCGTCGGCGTGGGGAATGGCTTTACCCGGATGATATTTTAGCTGATAATTGTAGGCAGTCAAGAATTCTGACCAGCGGGTCATCCTGGGAGAAAGTATGTAGGCAGTTGGCTTGTCCCCAGCAATGATCCCCAGCAATGGTTTGTGGTCAGTTACAATGGTGAAAGCCTGGCCGTACAGGTACTCATGGAATCTTTTAACAGCTGATACAATTGCCAGGGCTTCTTTATCGATCTGGCTGTAATTTTGCTCAGTTTTCAAGAGAGTTTTTGAAAAGTAAGCAACAGGGGCTTCGCTGCCATTAGGTAATACATGGCTCAAAATGGCACCCACTCCAAAAGGTGATGCATCACATGTGATATTTAACGGCAAGGTCTCATTGTACTGCATTAGTACGGCGTCAGAAGTTAGTAGTTGTTTTACATTATGGAACGCCTGCTCTTCTCTGTGACCCCGTACCCAAATTGCTTTTTTATCTAGTAGGCGATGTAAAGGTTCAGCGACAGTCGCCTTGTGCGGCAAGAATACATTATAGAAATTGATGAGGCCTAAGAAAGCCTGGAGGTCAGCTTTGTTCCGGGGTCTGGGAGCGTTTTTTATTGCTCTCAATTTGCTATCGATAGGGTGAATACCCTGACTGTCAATTAAGTACCCTAAGAATTCAACATGATCTGTACACAGTTTGCACTTATTTTTCTTCACTTTCAGGCCTGCTTCTTGGAATTTTTGTAAAACCAGTCTTAAACGATCCCGTAAAATTTTTGGAGTGGGGGCAGCAATGAGCACATCATCAAAATAGGGGACAACGCCTTTGATCCCCTGCAATAGTCTCTCCATTAGGCTCTGAAAGATCCCTGGGGCTACACTGACTCCAAATTGAAGCTGTGTACACTTAAAGGCACCTCGGTGTGTTACGATAGTCTGTGCCTGTGCCGTTTTTTCATCAACCGGCAGTTGCTGATAAGCCTGAGCTAAGTCTAGTTTAACGAAGACTTTTCCGCCCCCCAGGGAATGGAGGAGGTGTTGCACCACTGGCACCGGATATGGATTTTGTTGCAGGGCGTGGTTTAGGGTGGCTTGATAGTCCCACAAATTCTAATGGAGCAGTCCGGCTTAATTGGGGTCACGATTGGTGTTTCCCATGGGGAGTGGTCGATTGGCTTTAAAACTCCCTGGGCTATCAACTTATCAAGCTGTTCGTCGATTTTTGGCTTTAGAGCGAACGGGACTCGATGAGGCTTAAGGCGGATGGGAGCTATCTTTGGATTAAGGCTAAAGGATATCGGGGTCCTCTTGTACTCACCAAGCTTTTCCGCGAAGATGTCCCTGAATTCATGGGCAAGGTCTTCTTCCCAGTCACTGCCGCCGATTCGGTTAATGCCTGCCACTTCAATGCCGAGTGGTGAGGACCATTGCAGGCCTAACAGGCTAGGCCGGTCCTTGTCGATCACCGTCAGGGGTAAGTACGCCGTGCGGTTCTTGAATGCAACCCGGACTCTACTGGATCCTACAACTGGAATCCAGTTCCCCTGGTAGTCCTTTAACACAAGCCATTGGAATTGAAGGTCTTGGCGCCGGATAGTGTGGATGAGTTGCTTGAGGGTCTTCCAGGAGACCATTGACAGAGACGACCCCAAATCAACTTCCATTTGGCAAGGTTGATTTTCGATGTCCACTTTGACCCGAATTTTCTTAGCGTCTAGTGAAGAGGTGTGGCCGATAGTGAGTGTTTGGTGGGCCTCTTCCCGTCTCATTAGGCGACTCATGGGTCGGTTTCTGTAGGAGTGGTTTGCTGGTTCTCGCCTTACAGGGCAATTCCCTGTCAATTGGCGGAGAATGGTACCCTTCGTGGTCTGGCTCGGTCCGAGGAGACTTCTGCAGACCCATCCGATATGGCCTCGTTTCCTGCACTCGTGGCAGAGTGCGTCGCGGAATTTGCAATCGGAGCGGTAATGGTTGGCGCCACAGCCAGCGGATGGTTGCTGGGACTTCGGGTAACGGTCCCGATCGAACCGCAGGCAATTGACCTCTTCTTCGTTGCTGTCTGACGACGAAGAGAGGTCCTCGTGGTGGGTCATCTGCAGCTGCCCTTCTGCCTTAGGTGAAACTTCGCTGGCCGGTTGGTGTGCTGGAGCGCGATTTCGGCGAAATTGGGCAGCTGACTTCTTGGCCGCCTCCACTGCTGTAGCTTCAGCTATGGCGTCTTTAAGGGTGATGTCACCCTTTGCCATTATTTTGCTCTGTACGTTTAGAGCGTCTAACCCAAGAACTACTCAGTCTCTCAAAGCCTCCTCTAGGTCGGTGAAATCGCAAAGGCCTCCCAAGTTCCGGAGGTCTGCAACAAAATCGGCAAAGCTTTCTCCTTTCCGCTGGTTTCTTTGATAGAATTCGTGTCGTCTTATGAGCGTTGAAACGGTTGGTGCATAGTGGGCCCTTAGTAGCGGTTTGAGGACATCCCAGTCCATGGCCTTCACTTCAGCTGGTTTCGCTAATGCCTTAGCCATTTTGAATACCATCGGGCCGCAGTGCGTTAGGAATACCGCCCGTTTCTTCCCGGTTGTGGCATCCTTCAGATTATTTGTTTCCAAAAGCATTTGGAAACGGTCCATGTAGGACTCCCAGTCCTCTTGAGCTGGATCGAATGGAGCGGGTGGTACTACGCCGCCGGACATGGTTCCGCCGTTGTGCGCTTCAGCCACATGCTTAGTTGTCTTTGTCGTTGGCTCTGATGTCATCCAATCCCACCTTCATCACCAGTGTTAAGTCTGGAGCTTGGGTGCGAATAATGGAGATGAGCCGGTAGAACAGTGAACTTCAAACTCTTTATTTACATGGTGTGTTACAGCTCAAACTGGTGGGCTACTTTAGCCTTCCTTATATAGGCAACTTATTAACTATTCAACCAATAGCAATTCTGGAGCGCTAGCTCCATTAACCAATGAGAATGGCCTGTTAATGGCTAATCAGATGCTCCTGAACGGACCAATCCGATCCTGCCATTAACAGCCAATCAGAAGTGCAGGGCCAGAACCCTGCACTTGACTTCAAGCTCAAGATAACTTTATTTGGCATTATTCATTCACAACAATTTGCATATTCCTATCCCATCCTATTATAGCATTCCATTTATATAACCATCTATCTCAGATATGGGACTCTGGGTGGCTTACAAAGTTAAAAACACAAAAAACAACCCAAGAAATAACCAAAATAGTACAAAAGTCTATTAAAACATAAACGAAGGTGGAAAAAAACCCCCATCTTATCTCCCATAGTCTGTTTTTGCACCATCAGATCTAGAAGAGAGAACATGCTCCAGGTTCTTTCTATTAAACGATAATATTTTACTGAATCCCAGAATTATGCATTCTCTGTGGTAACACTTGCCATGTGAAACAGCATCTCTCTAGAAATTAGCATTATTCTGACCCTGTTAGTCTTTTATAAAGCATTGTAAATTTAGCTGTTCCCCCAATTATTTGTGCTATGTGGTTAAGCAAGTTCTTCTGGTTAATGTGCCAATCCGTTTAGTGTGGTAGATTCACTGGCTGAAGGAGATAGGTCCTTTCTAGAGGGAATAGACACATTCCAGCTTGGAATTGATTCAATGAGGTCAAACTCTTGGATTTACATCTGCCATTTCTGAAGAGAAGGCAGACAGACTGGCAAGATTCTGGTAATCTAAGTGATCAACAATAAAATATCTACTTGGACCTATTCATGAGTGGTTCTGGTTGCTTGTGCCCTACAGGCAGACAGGTCTTACTTTGGGTCCTATCTGCTAAGGACTTACACTTTGTGGATCTCATGAGGCAAGTCTTCTCTGCTTTGGTACTCACTTTATGGAACATTCTTCCTCCTTCCTATGAAATGACTTTAGTTCCATCCCTTTCAATGTTTTGTAAGTTCTTCAAGACCTGGCTTGGTCATCCGGCTGGACATTCCAGGGACCGGGGATATATCTTTTATCTATATATTATCTGTCTGTTTTTCTGTCTGTCTGTCTGTCTGTCTGTCTGTCTGTCTAGCTGTCTAGCTATCTAGCTATGTGTTTGTATATGTGTCGCCATATAAATTTATTAAATAAATAATGTGGCTTTGAATTATTTATGAATTGGTTATAGCTTCGGGCATTTGTTTTCTGTTAAACTATAGTTTTAGTAGTTTTAACCCTTGTATGCTTTTGTCACTTATGACGAAAGAGCAGACCTCTAACTTGTTTAAATATGTAAGTTGAAAGCAAGTATTGTAAACATCTGTTGAACCTCTTACCCTTTTCAATCATATATTAATGGAACATAAATATACTTTGTCTATGTATGACTCCCTGTATTGTATAACAGTAAAATCAAATAGTTTTCTGAAAGTCTTCTTACTAAAGAGTATTTTAATGCATGGTTTGAGGTGCGGGAAATATGTTCTCCATATGTAATCAAACATTGCCTATCTCCAAATATGGAAAAAGTTCAAGTGGTTTGCTAATTTCTTGATTATAAAAGACTTTGCTTTTTAGTGTATGAATTGACTGAAAAAATGAAAAGGAAAAAAAGGAACTAAACTTGCAATAAGTGAGCTTCTTAAATCAACATAATTGAAAGCACTTGTATTGATAAAAATGATTTGATTTTCCTTTTTTTTCTAATCAGGCCAGAATAAGAGGATAATAACATTAGGGAGAAATTTTATGAAATGGTTCAAAAATTCATTAGAAAAACAAATGGCAAGAAACAGAAATCAACCAAATGTTCTCCTTCTCTTTAAGGGTTCTCTCTGATGCAAAATAAGGAAAAGGCTGTTGATCAAAACTGTTTCCTTGATCTGAGATAGAGTTCTAGCTTAGAACTGTAAATTCTGGTGGCAGCTATACATCCTGCCCATTTCAATTTTTTGTTTATAATCATGTTAATTAAAAAGACTTGCAACCTCCTGTATGGAAATCTTGTACTCTACCTCTGTACTCTTACTGTGTCAAATTTAATTGAAAAGTACCAATAAAGGAGTCGATTTGTAGCTCATGGTTGAAATGAAGGGTATTGGGCCTGGTTGTTTTCTTGCAGATGTTTGATTACCCAAACATTGTGAGTAAATAGTGGGGTTTGCCCTCAATTTATAACCTAGTGGCTTGCCCAATTAGTATTGGAGGGAGAAGTCTTGGAAATTTTTGGTTGGACTGTTAGCTTGTTTGGCAGTTCCTTGATTGGGTTACAATTCTTGATTTATGATTAATCTTGGTTTATCTGGGTTGCTGGTGGAGATGACATTGTTGACCTTTTTAATCCCTTTTTTGCTTATCTCTTGCACAGTATGTAGATGTTCTTTATGTCTATATGTCTATTGATGGTCTATTTGTCAAAGTGCCAGGCTTCCAGCAATTCTCTAGTGTTTTTGGACTTAGTTTGGTCTAGGTTAGTCACAGTTTTACAATTGAAACTATGGTTAAATCTGACCATAACTTGTGAAATAAAAAGAGTTTTCATCGTATCTTCTGTCTTCTAGTTTGGTTGTTAATGGATGCATTCTGCTTGTTTGTCCAACATAGTGGCTGTAGCACTCTTTTCACTATGGATTGTAGACAACACCTTTTTTATTTCTGGGGCTGATGGCTCTTTGGTTTACTTAGGATGTTTTTGAGGACTTTAGTTAGTTTTTGTGTGATTCCATATGGTTGTAGTAGTCTGTTGGTAGTTTCTATGATATTTTCTATGTATGGCTGTGTTATTCTTTTTATGGGTTGTGTTGATGAAATAATGTCCTAGAACTTGATTTATTTTCATTTTTTGTTGTCCCTTCTCACAAATTTCTTCAACGATTTAACAAACCTCTTTGGTTAAATTCAATATAGGAAAATTATTTCTTGGTTTGTTATTTGTATATCCTTTTAAAATATCAAGACATTAGACGTTTTTTGTTTGTTTTTGGGAGAACTAGAGATGTTCAGGGTAACATTTTTCCATATCATATTTATAACTTATCATTTTTAAATCTACTTTCAAATCAGTCTAATCATGTCAGATGATACTTGTTCCTTTTCCATAACATCTTTTAATCTATCTTTAAAATCAGACAATCTTAGAATTAACTTCTGGGTCCATTGTTCAAAAATACCAATGTTAACATATTTTGCTATATATCCAATGTTAATATATTTTGCTTCATTCTATATTAATGTGTTGAGTTTCTCCTTTAATTATAATCTTTAGTTCCTTCTAATTCCCTCTAGTGTCAATTTTATAAGTTATATATCATTTTTGTAAAGAGCCCAAAACAACAGCATTTTCCCATGGGAAGGGTTCTTATAATTAATTCCAAAATCTTATTTCATATTTATTTAGATCCTTAAACTATTTGTAACTTTCCTGTAAGTCTCCTGAAACTGCCTCACCAAGTCAACAGGAAGAAATATCTAATTCTATAATCAGGAACAATCAGGTAGTAACCTTCAGCATCAATTAATTAATAAAATATATCTCCTTAGCTCTACCACTTTTTTCTTTTTCTTTTTCCCCCATTCCATTGAAGTTCCGCACAAAAAACTCCTATTTGCTATCCTAGTGATCTGATCATAATTTATAGATGTATTCTATAGCAGTTATAAAAAATAGCATTCACTTGTGCTTATTGAAAAGTTCCTTTCTTAGGACTGATGAACATTTCCTGTTTGTTTAATTGACTTCAGCTTATCCAATAAATTGTAATGTTAACCATCTCTGTGTCTGCTAATAGAATTCTCTTTAATACAAACTGTATCCTTTGAAATGTATGACAATATACCAGTGTGACACAAGAGTAATCTACTTTGCAAAATGAGAAAAAACTGGCCATTCTTCTCAGTTTTTCAACTGTGGTTGCTTATCAGAATTTATTACAATTATTATGTCCTCAAGGCAAAAGGGAAAAACATAGAGAAGTAGAAAATGGAAAGGAATGATGAACAAATTGAATATAATTAGATAAAAACAAAACAAATCAGGATTTGAGGAGTGTGTAGAATTGTGTGACTTCTTTGTGTGGTGTTGGGGGGAGAAAAAACAGCAGTATCAGGAAAATCTTCCCCCCCCCAAAAAGAATTCAGAAAATATTCAGATTCCTTGTCTGAATTGCTATCCCACTTACTCTTTTGTATATGAAAATAAACATGTTATGGATTCACAGAGTCTTTCATCATAAGAAACATATTGCAGTAGGACTATTCCTCAGAGTTTTCTACAGTCCATGAAATGGAAAATATAACAATTCACAGCTATTTCAAATGTTCCTTATAGTTACATAATTTCTGAAACAAATCTATAGTTGCTGTCTTACTATATTGTTATATCATAGTTTGCCATTTCATCTATCACTTTGTTACATTTTGTAACAAAGCCAATCGTTTTAGGGATTAATGACAAACCACTGGGGATCCTATATTGAATATGATGCACCAGAACATTACATAACCAAGTAGCTGGCTCTTTGGTGCTTTCACTTGGGACAAATGAAATCAAAGTAGAATGATTTCTGGGTTGATCACATGGATGTTTCTGGTTCATTAGGAATCACTTAATAAGTGCGATAGTACAACTGACGTTAAATTAAGCTTTACTAAGTAAATGTTTACCCAGGAAGTAAATGCCTTTGTTTCCACTTACAGCAATCTTCAAATAAAAGTCCATGCTTTTCCCTTGGCCTTTTGGCTCTAGCTGTAGAAACAAGGCACTCATATTTCACAGTATTATTATAGGCTGACTGACAAAATTAATGACTAAATCATTATGTATTCATTTAAAAAAAATAGGTCAAGGAGCAAAGCTATTAGTTGTAATTTTATCAGCTAATCAATACAAATAAGAATTCTCTGCTCAAATGATTTGTAAGAACTCCTTGCTTGTCCCAAAGGTGCTTTATCAAGAGGCAATTGGACTTCCTTGTTTTTCTTTGAAGATGTTTCGCTTCTTTTCCAAGAAGCTTCTTCAACTCTTTGTTTGGCATACTCAAAGGAATACATTTTAGTCATCTTATTAGTATTTTCAATGGATTGGAATGTTGGCATTCCAGTCAGAAACCATTTTAGGAAGACTTGATGTATAGTATAGGCTTTTATGTATACTATTGGGAAATTTGTATAATATTATGTATAATTTATGTATAATATTGGGAAATTTTTGTGCAATATATCATGACTATTACTGTGCTGGCTGACAAGTGCAATAACTCCTACTGTGAATAGGCACAAATTAAGTGCAATAAGCTGGTAATTTTACTCATTTTATTCTTCTTTGTTGTTTTAGATATTTTTAGATATTCTTATGCACATTCTCTTTTTAACATGTATGGTTGTACTGAACGACGAGTCGCTTAATCTCACTGTGTATGCGTATGATGCAAGTTGTACACGTGGATAGTGACAATAAAGGTATTCGTATTCGTATTCGTATTCGTATACATATATAACTAGAGTGGCCTATTTAAAATAATTTTTCAGAATATATTCATTAGTTGTTTTTAGTTAGATAGTAGGAAAAGAATTTATGATTTGTCTTGTAATTGTAATAAACATTAAAGAAGTGTAAATGACCCTTTGTAGACTCCTTACTGAAAATGGATAAAAATGAACTACTCGTGTTAATATTTATGGTTTTAAAAGGTTTTTTTTATGGTAAGTAGGGACTTATGATATTTAAAGGAGGATAGAGATGATGATTGCTATGTTTGTAACTGTTGCAAGTAGGATATGGAATTGCTTCTTTAGATATTTTTCTTTTTCTTGATTTTTTTGTTACTCTTCACTTTCTTCTTCTGTTTCTCTCATTTAAAAAAAAAACTTTGGAAAACCTGTTAATAAAGATATTCATTAAAAATACAAAAAGAAAGGATAAAGATATTTTGCAAGAAATAATGTCTTGTTCATGATATCAAAAATATAAATATATTTTCTATTTATGACCCATAGAGGCACTAGTGAATTGTAATCCAATTTTAGGCATGAAGGCAGATGGATGACCTTAGCTTAATCTGGCTTAATCCGACTTTCTCAGCTCTAGGAAAGAGGCAGTGGCAAATCTCTTCCAAAATCTTGCCAAGAAAACTATAGGGACTGTGGTGACCATTTTGTGATATTTCATTTGTTTGCATTGTTTTACTTTCTAAAATAAATAGATTTTTTCAGGGCACCTCAGTAACTTTCCTCCTTTATCATTTCCTTAAGTGTTCCCACACTTAAGGTTCTCCTGTTGGGGGTTTATATTTTAGGTTTATATTTATTCTCATGGAAACAATTGTAAATTGTAATGAATTGTAAAGTAATTGTAAAGTTATATGAATTGATTGTGTCAAGATGTTCATTCTTTGGAATCAAGATGACAGAGACTGTACAAGGATGGTACCTACAGAGGCCTACACCTTGTTTACCCCTTTCCTCTCTCCTATATCAATCAATTGTAACAAGAGGCCCTGTTACAGGGCCTGAGGAAACCCTATCAGCTCACTTCTGTGGCATATGGGCAATTCTGCCAGAGGGCCAGGTATAGCTAAGGCATAGTTGTTACTTGATATAAATAGAAAATTACCTAACAGCAAGCATTGCTCTCATTCAGGACAAATGTTTTGAAGTTATTACATTGGCAAAAATATCTTCATTTATAGACTGCTATTCTTTATAGACTGTTTCATGGTTCCTGCATATTTTTATTACAGTAAATATTATTATCAATACTGATTATGTTCTTTTAAAAGCACTTTATTATATTAGGACTATAAACATTTGGAGTATCAGGGAAGCGTCAAGTTTAGTCTTTCAATTAGAGTTTAATAAAAATGAAGACATTTTCCTTTTGAAGATAAAGTAAATTTTACACTTCTGGATTTGTTGTTGAAGTCCACCTGTATATCAGATAATTCTATCAGAATAATTAATTATATCCTTATCCATATTAGTCTGCGTCCAGTTTCCCCATTGCAAACATATTAATTTTTGATTTATATAACTGCTCATCTTACATACATGACTTATTCATCCCAATTGTCATTGCTTGGACCATTGACTGTTCAGATCTAAATTCATTTTTTTGTTATTGTTATTTTCTTTTTTATTATTTTTAATAAAACAAATTTGTTTATTCATATTTTTGGGAAGTTTTCTTTTCCTTATATGGAAATAAGACCACCTATCCTTGGCTGCATGCTTCAAAACTACCTCAGGATATGACACTGCATAATTGGTTTTCCATTTTTTATTATTATTATCATCAACAACAGAACTATTATTATACTCAGTTTATGGGGGAATTGCTTGATTGGGAGAACTCCATCTCATACAAGTTGAGTTTAAGATGAAGGTGCTTGTTCAGATATTTCCTTCTAGGAAGGCGAATAGTGGTAGTAGAAGTTCTACTAACCCATAACAAGAAGCTGGCAAAATAGGCAAAACAGGCAAAATAGGCAAAATAGATCAAGGTTGAATGGTTCAAAAGCTGAAAGGATTAAAGTCTTTCCACCTGTGGTATATTCCCACTTAGTCCCTCTTTACAGAAATATTTGAATTAAAATGAATGTTAATGAATGAGTAAATATACAACGTATACTGTAGGATACTCGAGAAAGGTGTGAGAATCTTTAAGATAATAGACAATCAATAATATTCTTCCCACAAGACAATCAATAATATTCTTCCCACATAAATAATATTCTTCCCACAAGTATAACATTGCAGTAAGTTTCTGAATTTTTTTTCCAAAGGATGGGGTTAAAAAAACCCACATACCTGAACAATGAATATTTATTATAACTTGTCATATTAGAACAATGATGCTATTAGCTTGAATTATATGAATAATTTATGAAGACCTACAACTAGTGGGGTATCAGTGTGTAATTAACCAAGTCATTATTTATAGTTATCACACCCACAATTAACGGCATTAAAATACATTAATGGACTGAATTAAATGAAGAAATGCAAATTAAATATATTCAGTTGTTTAAAAATATAAAATGTAACCCATGCTTATCTTTTAAAAACTTCATTTAGGTCATCTAGCATTTCAATTAAACAAATGCAGAGTGACAAAAAGACAATATCAGTTAATTTTGAATGAACTAGAGATACAGTGGCTATCATGGAATTATTCAAAACATGTATATACCTAGTATCACAAATGTGAGCTGGGCAGATTTGTAAAACCAATAAATCAAATAAATAAATAATGTATCTGAGATTCCTAATGCAGGACCTGCATGAATAAGACTTTGTTATTTTTATAATTCTTTATTCTTTATTGGCCAAGTGTGATTGGATACACAAGGAATTTTTCTTTGGTGCATAAGCTCTCAGTGTACATAAAAGATATATGTGATGAATCATGATCGTAGTCATCATAAATACATTCATCACGAATCATAAGATTCAACATTTAGTGATAGTCATGTGTAGTTCAACTATTGGTTCCTCTTCCTCAGTGAACATCATGTTATATAGAGTTATTTGCTGTCAGGGTGTCCTAAAGTAGGCATGAGCTTGATTGAAACTTCCTGGGGATGTAACCTGATATGACTAAAACTAATTCTTCATTGTACTGTAACTAAGGAAAAGTAGCCATTCCAATCTGTAATCCATTAGAGTTTATTTATTAATTCAAAGCCAGAATCTTCTCTCCCTGTATTTCGCTGTACTGTAATGATAATATGGGCTTTGTTTCCCACACTTGCTTGTAAACAGTAATTGCCTGTTTATATTCTCTGTATTTTTACTCTGAAAATCTCTAACTACTAATTTAAAAAGCTGTCATTTGTATGCTTACTTACATTCTTATTTCCCATTATCTAAAATCATAGTGCTTCTTCTTTCCTATAGCTCCCCCAAAATAGGTTTGTGGGTAATCCCACACTGCACTACCCAAAATGAATTCTAAAATGTATCCACATGTATGTGAAAGAGGGGGAAGGAGAAGGGAGAGGGAAAAAGACAGAATGGACAGTATATATGTGACACAGTATGCAGTTTAAAGGACAAAGCACACTGAGTTCACATACATCAGGGATGTCAAATTTGCATTGTCATGGTGTTGTCACGTGACCTATCATGACTGTGTGTGTGATACATCTGGCCCATGGACTGTGAGTTTGACAGTCCTGACATACATGAATGCCTTGACTAGGATCTCAACAATCATACTGTATTGTGGAGTCCCTGGTGCTCCCTAAGCATGATTGTTTGTTTGCAGACATTTCATTATTAGACCAGGTAACTTCATCAGTGATCAGATAACACCATCAGACATTGGTGGAATTACCTAGTTGGGTAATGAAACATTTGCAAGCCAACAAGCAAGCTCAAAGCGCATCAAGCACTTCATACCTAAATTCTGAGTTATAGACATTCTCTTCTATTGGAATCATAGCAATAAGAATAATACTTAGCACTTAGACTTATATTCCGCTTCCTAGTGCTTTACTGCACTTTCTAGGTGGTTTATAATGTCAGCATATTGCTCCCAACATTCTGGCTCCTAATTTACTGAACTCAGAAGGATGGAAGGCTGAGTCAATCTTGAGTCCATTAAAATCAAACTCCAGACTGTGGGCAGAGTTAGTCTGCAATACTTCATCCCAACAGCTGCACCACCAGAGTTCTTCTTCCTGCTTGTTGAAATTTATTACATGTGAAATGACTTGAATGAGAACCGAGCTAAATATAAATTCATATATATATTTTTTATGGAAAAACTAAGACATAATGTTTTAAACAATATCTCCCTGACCACTGAGCATAATAGGGAGGCTGTTGAGTATTATTATTCAGAAATATCTGTAGGTCACGGTTTCCTATTCCCTGAGTTATTCAGTATTACTAGTTGCAAAGTGAAACCAGAATGAGCACAGTTTTAAACTGTGTGTTACAAAAGTATTAACAGCATGGTCAAGGCAATGCAGAGAGGAACACCTAGAAATGATCTAGCCACAGGAGCTTTGTCACTGTGAAGACATTAAAATAAGACCAGAAGTTTGCAATCTTCCATAAAGAATGCCGAGTAAGAAAGTGCTCCAGGAAAACCCAAAAGAGCACAGCCTCATGCATTGTTACTGCAGGATTGATCACTATTTTTTGCCTCCTGGCTAAATATATTTCCAGAAAAACAGCAGGAAAGAGAAGTAGGATGACTCTGTTTTTCCAGATCATGAACAAATTACTTTCCTTCCCCCTGCCTCTTGCTATCTGCAATTGAAGAACCCCTTGTAAACAAATTGGCAGATACTGGCAGATAAATCTAAGTGCTACTTGCTACCTTGATAGAAATCTCTCCAACAATCTTATTTGAGAGCTTCCAATTATCATAATTCAATGAAACTCAGAGTGTCTTAAGCTTGGATCTTTAAAATGACAGCACACAACTGGATACAAGGCAATGGTATGCCTACAAAGCTAATTTAATGTGTAATGAAACATACAATGCACTTGTCTAATTGATTCTGACATCAAACAAGTTCCTGACATCAAACAAGAACATTTGGTTCTTGATGCAATCTAAACATATCAAGTCCATAATGAGGATATGTAAAAAAAAATCACCAATATCTTTGCCTGTTACACAAATAAGCATCCTCATCACAACTTGAAAGTTTGCCAAAGCCTAAGGCAAAATATAATTCCCAAATGCTGGAGGCACTCCTGTTCAAATAGCCATTCAGAATACAGTAGACATCCATTATCCTTGGCTGGGTTTAATCTTAACTTGTTAAACTTTTCTCCCCTCTTCTTTCCAATTTTCCCCTCTTCTTTCCAATTTTGCTGGGTGACTCACAGAGTTTGGGACGGAGGAAGATTGAAATAATGCCTGAAATATATAGGAGCATTAGTAGGGCAAATAGAGAGATAATGAAATCTCTTAATTATTTGCTACCAATCTAGTGATCATTCTGATTTTTGCAGCACAGTAAAGTAGTCCTAAGAATTGAAAGATTTAGTTTTATTTTATCAAGAAATTGAGAGGGATTGGTTGTATAATGAAGGGCAGAGAACGACAGACAATCATTATAAATTGAACACACTCTCCTCCCCACAACTGGGACACCTCCAATTTTCTCCATAGTGCATGGACTTATATCCAAAAAGACATGTAAGCCCACTGAAATTCTTCATTAGTTAGCCTCTCTTTTTTTTTGATCTTCCAGAAGAAATTAATAGGGAGAGAGAAAAATCAGAAAAAATAATGAATTGGAGCAAGTACATAAAATATGCTTTTCTGTCTTTCTACTTCCCAGTGTCCAAACACAGCCTTCACTTTCTTGATAGCAGAAGCAGCCATACACGGTATGTACTGAGGTGTTTTGGAGAGAGGAGATGCATTTGAGTCAGTTTTGGATATTTGCTGACTGCCTGGACCACTCCTTGCAGTTTTCTTGGCAAAGTTTTTCAAAAACAATTTACCACTGCTTGCTTCCTAGTTTTGAAAGAGAGTGGCTTGTCCAAAGTCATCCAGCTGTCTTTGTGTCTAAAGCAGGACTAAAACTCAAGGTCACCCAGTCTCTAGCCTGGTGCCTTAAGCACTACAGAACCAAGCTGTGTCTTGTGTGGAGAATTAGATAATTTTTCCTCTTTCCTGTCTTACAAGCTGTAATTGCAGATTTTTCTCTTTTTATTTTTTATAAAACTAATTGACATAGAAGAAGAATAAAATATCAGTAAACAAAGACTCTACAATTATAACATTTAAAATTAAAATAACAAAATATTTTGTAAATTAATATGTAATTAAGTTGGATGTCTCATTTGCAGCAGTCCTTACAAGAAATACAGAGACCATAATTTATGACTTCCATTTCATGCTTTTATCATCCCCCTAAGCAAACATGACTTCAAACTTCTTCTGGAACTTTATTGGCCATGTGTTTGTTTCTCTATCTCTCTTGCTCGCTTTGTGTGTGTGTGTGTGTGTGTGTGTGTAGTGGTGCAATGGTTAAAAGGCCGTACTGCAGGCTAACTCACTGCTCATTCCAGGAGTTCGATTCTCACCGGCTCAAGGTTGATACAGGCTCCCACCCTTCCATGGTAAAATGAGGACCCAGATTGTTGGGGCAACAATGCTGACTCTGTAAATTACTTAAAGAGGGCTGTAAAGCTCTGTGAAGTGGTATGTAAGTCTAAGTGCTATTGTTATGCCATTTCTGTGGAAGTTCAGAGAAAGAATAGCCAAATGTGTAGGAGAGAAAGGTTTAAGATTTAAATTTTTGTCAGAGTGAAAGGAAAAGACAGCATGTGTGACAAAATACCAGTGCAGTATAGTGGACATGTGTTGGATTACAAATAGGAAGACCCAGATTCTAGCTCACTCTTAGCCATAAATATTCACTGAGTGACTTTTGGCCAATTACAGTTTCTCAACCCAAGCTACTTTCATTGTTACTTATTTGTCAAGCAATTATAAGATAACAGGTATAAGTATAAACATAGTTATGAATACATGAAATGGATACATATAAGAAAAAAACAGTAGGACAGGGATGGTAGGCACGTTGGTGCACTTATGCACGCCCTCTACAAATCTCTTAGGAAAGGGGTGAGGTCAATAGTAGACAGTCTAAGGTTAAAGTTTTTGGGGTTTGGGGAAGAAACCACAGAATCAGGTAGAGTATTCCAGACATTGACCACTCTGTTGCTGAAGTCATATTTCCTGCAATCAGGTTTGGTGCGGTTAACCTTGAGTTTGTATCTATTGTGTGCTCTTGAAACTGAAGTATTCATTGACAGATAGGACATTGCAATATATAATTTTATGTACTATACTTAGATCAGACTGAAGGCGGCCTAGTTCTAGGTTGTCTAGGTCTAAGTCATTCAGTCATGTCCAACCCTTGGCCACTCTATGGATTAGCATTTTCCATGTCCTTCTGTTTTGCACTGCCTCCTTCAGATCCGCCCTGGTCATCCCAGTGTCATCCTTTATAGTCTCCAGCCAGGGGTACTAAGGCAGCTCTTTCTCCTTTTTCCACTGATCACTCCAGGCATGATTGATTTTTTGAGTGAATCAGCTGTCATGATCAAAGTATAACAAGCTACTTTGTAAAGTTGCTATTGTGGGAATAAATTAAAACAAGGAACAGTATGTAGACTAATTTCAGCTTCAACCCAGAAGACAGAGTATAAGATATGGAGGGGGGCAGGGTTCTGTGTTATACATTTTATACTCTGTCTTCTGGATAGAAGCTGAAGATAGTCTACACAGCACTCCTTGTTTTAATTTATCCCACAATAGCAACCTTATTTATCCCTGTTTTAATTTATTTTTTCTGTATATAACTTCTTTCTTGTCATATCTAAGCAATAGTTAATTTTTGACATTTTTTTACTGCTATCTAATTCTTCAATTAGGTTTGCATTTCTGAGAGACCAGAGATTTATAGCCATGCTATAGACCAGCTACTCCTACTACCAAAACTAACAAAGCAGAGCCCATAATCTCACCATAACATTTAATTCCTGAGGTCACACTTTTCTGATCCAATCAAGAAAATCACCACCAACCTCAAAAATCCCTTTCTTCCAATATGGTAAGAGCTTGAAGAAAGACAATAAGACTGATATAAAAGAAATTTGACGAATTTAAAAATGGATTCTACAATGAAATATTGTGTTCTGACCCAGGTCTTGTTCAAATTAAACAAACACAAACTGTGTGTAAAAGCAAACCTTTTTTTAATGCAGTGCTGGAAATTATTGCATTCCCAGCCAAGAGTCATTTAAACCCAATTGTCCAAGACAAAAGCAAGTCCTTTCAAAATTGTAAAAGGTTGCCAAGAACAGAAGTCTAATTATTGATAAATATCAACCGACAGAAGTTTCAAAAACAAACTAGAGTTTGCAGGGTTTCAACGAGGACTCAGAGTCTAAAGAACGACTTTGCTTCCTGAAAAGACCACATCCCCGAGGGCTGGTTTTTATCCCTTGTGGGAGGGGCAATCACCTTCCAGCCTTACTCCCATCAGCCTTGCTGCTTCAGCCAGACTCCTTGACTGGTTCCCTTTCATCCTCGCTGTCAGAGACCTCTGCCATCTGTACCTGCTGCTGGTGAACCACAACATATTAAATTAATTAAGTCATTAGATTAATCCAAGTTTGCTTGAGTACCAGTGGAAAACTTGAGGTATTGCAGAAGACTAGGGAAGGAGAGTGTGATACCATTATTCTTTTTGTTTCTTCTTCTACCCTACTATTTTTAATCAGAGACTTAAGAAGACAAACCTATGCAGTTGGAAGCTACTATATCTGTCTCTGAAAACCTGTGATGATACACGTAAAACATAGGTTTCTATTAGAATAAACTTACCAAGATTGCCCTTTCCCTTTGAAAACATCAGTGTCAAACTAAGGAAGGTATTTTGCAAGCTAATTACCTAAATACACTAGGTTTAACCAGGAGGAGATCAGCGAATAGGTACTGCAAAATTAAGTGGAAACAGACATGTTTAATTGTCCATAGACTTGCTTAGTCATTCCTAGTATCCCACAGATCAATATGACCTCAGAATTACATATTGTAATAATCTCTGATGCCTACAGCAAAAGGTTGATATATAGGGAAGATACTTTTATCATTCTTGGAGGAAGAAGTTTCTCTGAAAAAGAAACTATCTGTATGCAGCCAACATTCACATTTCATTTACACAATTCAGACTTATTTTGATCTTTAGCTTCTAATAAAGTCTTTTACATTCCAATCTCATTTTTCCTCTTTAGCTTTACACACTTGCTTTTTTCACTCACTGGCTATAGTAAGGATGACAAAATGGAATCTTAATCTATGTTGACAAAATGTTCTTTACCAAAAGATGAATGTGCTTTTAATTCATGCCACCACCAAATCAAAGAATGGCTTGTCTGCATGGAACAGCCTGTTGAAGGTTGATAGGAAAAGATTTCCATGCTTTTGTTCCAGCTCTTTGTTCTTCCAATTTGCCATAATAAAGGAAGTCACCTTGAAAAAGTTACAAATTATCCATGTCTATAAACCAACGGGTTATTGTCATCTAATGCAATATCATCAAGTGAATATCCACCTGGAAGACTAGAGATTATAGCACACTGATTATAAAAGTAGAGTAGCCAGACCACTATATTTTCTGTATCAAGTGTACGTTAAAGACTTGAAAATATAGTTTACTGCACTTATTTGTTATTGACTGGGTTGAACATGCTTTCACTGAACACCAAACAGAGATCCGTATTGTTCCCAACCTTTCAACTTTCCACAAACTGCTCAAGACCTAACTTTTTCTCCAGGCCTTGAGTTAGGATGGTAAATTGAATCCCTTTGATTTGATTTTGTGCTCTTTGCTCTTTTTGGTTCTGTGTTCTAGATGTTCTCTTATGCTTTTTGATATATACTCCTCTTTGAAAACAAAAATTGTAAGCTCTTCAGAGTTGTTGTGGAGCCAGGCAGCCTCAAAATTCAATAAGTAAACAACAGATAAATAAATAATAGGGCAGTGCAGCACTTCAAAAATAATTTGGACAAGAATTACAAATGAAGAAAATCTTTGTTGTCTATACATTAATGCTCAGAGCATTTGTCTTTATTGAACATTTAACACAGTATACAAAGGCAAGTGTGATTTAATACTATAATAGAAACATTAAGAAACAGAAATTAAGTACACAGAAGGGATAGACAATATATGTCTTGTTAATAATATTTATGAAAACAGTCCCACTATAGTAATTAATTGTAGGCCAATCAGTATGAGCAATATGATGCAGCTGCAAAAAAAGTCCAATACAAGTTTAGGTTGTATGAACCAAAGTATAGTTTCCAAGTGATAACATGGTAGTTCGACAAGTGGTAGTTCCACTTTATTCAAAGTCAGATCCCAAGTCAAATATTGTGTCAATAGAAAAATATATATGTAACTCAGTTTGAACTTCGGTGTCATCACTGTCTTGTGAAGTAGTCCCTGCTCCTCTTCCCAATTCAGCCCATCTGATGGAAAATCATTCTGGGACATCAGCATTTTAGAAGAGTTTCTGTACATTATATTGACGCATGCTTGGTAGCATTGGATTGATATTTTTAAGCTAAATAAATATAGCTTATATGGAGCTTTGATTGATTGATTGATTGATTGTGACTCTAAGTCAGCATCAACTCTTAGTGGTCAAATAGGTAGATTTGCAGAATAACTGGTCACCAACCTGGTCCTTCAGGTCTCTCAATTATGTACTCACCACCACTACAATCAAGTCCATCCATCTTGTTACTGGTCATTGTTGTATTCTCTTTCCCACTACTTTCTCCAGCATTATGGGCTCCTCAAGAGAACTAGGTTTTTGTCCAATGATTTAGGAATCCTATAGAAACCATTACAGTATAAAATTAAGCCTTGGGTAAAAACTCTGGATCGGTCTGTTCTCCCTATAATTGCATTTACCCCTTTAGTTTTCTGAAAAGAAAACTGGGCCATGCAAGCAAACAGAGAAAATTTAGTCAATTATCTGAAGATAATGTAACCTATTTTTTTAATTGTAAGCAAGGTCTTAATTATGGAAAATAAATGCTTTATTTACTAATCCTTCCAGTCATCTATAATTTGTCATTTTATCATACTAAGAATAATTAAGTTATGTCAAAACATTCTATCAGTTAATCCCCCAATAAACTGAATTCATTAAACATATATGTATTAGGAATGTACCTCTTTTGTGGCTGGAAATCTACTGCAACTTACAGAAGCAGAGCTGTATTTGTTTTACTGAAGAGAAGCACGCTGATTCTTATTAAAAAAACATGTGCAACTGTTTAAAAAAAAAAACACCTGAACCCTCCAGAAGTAACAAACACCGTCCTTTAATGTTATTCTTCAGGGTCACATTTCACTGCAGTGGAAAACCTGCATTTATTCTATAACATCACAAACACAGATTGGTTCTCTTGTGATTGAATATTGCTTTCTGGACATCGGAAAAAAGCATGTCAAAAAGAAAATTGGTTTGGGACACTTTGACCCAACATTTAGTTTTCAGCATAAAGATTAATTTTGAATAATTAAAAAAAAATCTTAACACATTAAGAAAACCAGGATTATGGCCATATGATAAACACTGATAGTGTGCATTCCTATAGCCATAAACAGAAAAGTTATTGGTGAGCTCAGGCTCATCTGAGGTAGAGGTAGAAATTCTATGAAAGTCTTGGACCAATGATTATTGGTTATGAGGAACTGGAAAAAAGAGACATGAAATTAGACTAGACCATAGCACATTGAAGTTGCTATATCTAGGCTTTGTAACAACATTAGTTCCATTGGTTGCTGTTTGTGTGGCTGTGCTCTCCTTAATCAATCCAGATCCATTATTTGAAGGTCTTTCTAAAGTCAAAGCTGTAAAGATACATCAAGACTGTAGCTCTCTCTGTGTGTGTTTTTGTGTGTGACAATGCTGGTTTGCTGAAGCTCAGATGAATATTAAATGCCATTCCAATTGTCAACCTTTAAAATTCATCTATTTATCTGTGCCTACCAGATCATTCAGAGGGATAATATAGAAATGGAGAAAGGAGGAGGAGGAGGGAAGAAGAAGGAGAAGGATAAGAGAGGAGGAGGAGGAGGAAAAGGAGAAGGAGGAGGAGGAGGAGGAGGACCAATTTCATGTAATTTATCTTCCGCTTTCAAAAAATGAAGTATCATATTCTTCCAAATCAAACTATTTCTTAATTTTTTCTATTTAAGTTATGGAAATGATTCTTATTTTATCATATAGTTAATCTTTTTGTTCTCAATGTCTACAGAAAACACAATCTATCTCCCCATGGATAGTAATCTCATATCTCTTACAACATTCCTACTTTTCCTTTTAGATGGAAAATGTGATTGACAGCATCAAATGCTTAGCTAATTTATGGAGGTGTTTTTCCCCCCCAGCAGCAGTGCTGTATCCCAAAATGCAGTTGAGCTCTATTTAAAGATTACCGTATATACTCGAGTATAAGCCGAGTTTTTCAGCCCATTTTTTGTGCTGAAAAAACCGCCCTCGGCTTATACTCGAGTCAGATTCCCCTCTGTGTGTGTGTGGGGGGGGGATTTTAACAGAGGGAAGATGGAGGGAGAAGGCAAAAGTGAGGCTGAGAAAACAACGCGAGCTGAGGTTGCTTCGGCTCCACTTAGCTTCCTTCTCTCTTTCTCTCCCCGTAATACAGTCAAGCCCTTTCTAGCACGCGGGATCTGCCCCCCGCCGCTTTGCACCTTGCAAATGCAAAAACCCCAGGATTTTGCATTTGCAAGATGCAAAGTGGCGAAGTGAGTGTGTGTGTGTGTGTGTGTGTGTCTCTCTCTCTTCCTCACACCAGCGCACCTTCCTTCCACTGCAACGCGTTTGGGCTGCTTTGGGCCCCCCTCCCTCCCCGGCTGAAACTGTGGACGGTTGCTCCGGAGGCGAGCGCGGTAGCTCCCATACAACAGGCGGGTAAAGGAGCCGCTCGCCGCCAAGTCGAGAAGAGCGAGAGAAGGAGGTGAGGACGTGAGGTGAGGCGCGACCCGGCGCAGCTCTGCAAAAGGCCGCGCCTGCAATGCTGCCCTGGGCGCTGAGCGAGGCTGACTAGCGGCGCCCGGGCTGTTCGGGAGTGGGAAGCGGCTGTGCCCCTGGCCGGCCAGGGGAATGGGGACCCTGCCTGAGCGGGAGGCGGCAGCGGCGGGGTCTTTGGAGTTAGGATCCAGGGGCGGCAGCCACCCAGGCGTCCTCCTCTCGTCTTTCAGCCAGCCATTTGCAGGGCTTAGTGAGTCACTCGGACTTCGGGCCAGTCTGCGCCAGGAGTTGCCCCGCTGCTGCGCACCGGGGAAGTGGTGGCCGCTCGCCTTCGCTGCAATCGGAACTCTTCGGGGGTGCCCCTCGTCTCTGTCTTTGATCTGTCTCTGATCGCGGCTGCGATCGCCTCCCGTCAGGGCGCTCGTCTGGAGGAGGCGACCCCAAGTGGCCTCTTCTTCCCCATTAACAGGCGCCCGGGGCCCCCGCGAGCTCCTGTGTTGCGCGCTTCCAGCTTCACAAAGAAACCACCAGGCTCCCCCACCCCCTAGCCTAGCAGCGAAGAGCTGCTCCGGGGGCAGCGAGACAAAGTGCCTGGCTGTGCCGTGGCAGGAGCCCCTGGAGCAGCTCTTTGCTGCTAGGGGAGGGGGTGGCTGCCTGAGCCTGGCGACCCCAAGCGGCCTCTTCTTCCCCATTAACGGGCGCCCGGGGCCCCCGCGAGCTCCTGCGTTGTGCGCTTCCAGCTTTGCAAAGAAACTGCCAGGCTCCCCCACCCCCTAGCCTAGCAGCGAAGAGCTGCTCCGGGGGCAACGAGACAAAGTGCCTGGCTGCGCCGTGGCGGGAGCCCCCGGAGCAGCTCTTCGCTGCTAGGGGAGGGGGTGGCTGCCTGAGCCTGGCGACCCCAAGCGGCCTCTTCTTCCCCATTAACGGGCGCCCGGGGCCCCCGCGAGCTCCTGCGTTGTGCGCTTCCAGCTTCGCAAAGAAACTGCCAGGCTCCCCCACCCCCTAGCCTAGCAGCGAAGAGCTGCTCCGGGGGCAGCGAGACAAAATGCCTGGCTGCGCCATGGCGGGAGCCCCCAGAGCAGCTCTTCGCTGCTAGGGGAGGGGGTGGCTGCCTGAGCCTGGTGACCCCAAGCGGCCTCTTCTTCCCCATTAACGGGCGCCCGGGGCCCCCACGAGCTCCTGCGTTGCGTGCTTCCAGCTTCGCAAAGAAACTGCCAGGCTCCCCCACCCCCTAGCCTAGCAGCGAAGAGCTGCTCCGGGGGCAACGAGACAAAGTGCCTGGCTGCGCCGTGGCGGGAGCCCCCGGAGCAGCTCTTCGCTGCTAGGGGAGGGGGTGGCTGCCTGAGCCTGGCGACCCCAAGCGGCCTCTTCTTCCCCATTAACGGGCGCCCGGGGCCCCCGCGAGCTCCTGCGTTGTGCGCTTCCAGCTTCGCAAAGAAACTGCCAGGCTCCCCCACCCCCTAGCCTAGCAGCGAAGAGCTGCTCCGGGGGCAGCGAGACAAAGTGCCTGGCTGCGCCATGGTGGGAGCCCCCAGAGCAGCTCTTCGCTGCTAGGGGAGGGGGTGGCTGCCTGAGCCTGGTGACCCCAAGCGGCCTCTTCTTCCCCATTAACGGGCGCCCGGGGCCCCCACAAGCTCCTGCGTTGTGTGCTTCCAGCTTCGCAAAGAAACTGCCAGGCTCCCCCACCCCCTAGCCTAGCAGCGAAGAGCTGCTCCGGGGGCAACGAGACAAAGTGCCTGGCTGCGCCGTGGCGGGAGCCCCCGGAGCAGCTCTTCGCTGCTAGGGGAGGGGGTGGCTGCCTGAGCCTGGCGACCCCAAGCGGCCTCTTCTTCCCCATTAACGGGCGCCCAGGGCCCCCGCGAGCTCCTGCGTTGCGCGCTTCCAGCTTCGCAAAGAAACTGCCAGGCTCCCCCACCCCCTAGCCTAGCAGCGAAGAGCTGCTCCGGGGGCAGCGAGACAAAGTGCCTGGCTGCGCCATGGCGGGAGCCCCCAGAGCAGCTCTTCGCTGCTAGGGGAGGGGGTGGCTGCCTGAGCCTGGTGACCCCAAGCGGCCTCTTCTTCCCCATTAACGGGCCCCCGGGGCCCCCGCGAGCTCCTGCGTTGCGTGCTTCCAGCTTCGCAAAGAAACTGCCAGGCTCCCCCACCCCCTAGCCTAGCAGCGAAGAGCTGCTCCGGGGGCAACGAGACAAAGTGCCTGGCTGCGCCGTGGCGGGAGCCCCCGGAGCAGCTCTTCGCTGCTAGGGGAGGGGGCGGCTGCCTGAGCCTGGCGACCCCAAGCGGCCTCTTCTTCCCCATTAACAGGCGCCCGGGACCCCCGCGAGCTCCTGCGTTGCGCGCTTCCAGCTTCACCAACAAACGGAGCTGCAAATCTGGTAATCGCTTGCGGAGCCTCGGCACTCCCCCCTTTCCCCGCACTCCCCCCCCGCACTCCTCTGGCGGCAGCAGGCGGAGAAAGCCCCACTTCCCCCTGGCTTTGATGGCACGCGTGAGTTGGCTTCCCACTCTTTTTTTTTTAACTCTCCTCTTCCTCCTCCTCCTCTCCTCTACCCTTGTTGTCTGGTCTTCCCTAAGGAAACTCGAGGGCTCATACTTCCAGGTGTTTCTCCCTGTCTTTCTCCCTGTCAATGATCTTTTCTTCCCTTCCCTTCTCTCAGCCCCATCCTCCTTCACCTTTGTCACCACAATCCTGAACAGACGAAGTTTGTATTTCTCAAGAAAGGTTGGATGTTCCTTTTGAGGAGGGAACCTAGTGTGACATCTGTATGTTGACCTACTACTGAGCCGTGGCATGTGTGCACATGCAATGGAGGCATGAGGGAGAGCTGTGAAAGAGATGGTGGCTCTCCAAAACAGGATGTACATGCAGCACATACACATGCTTTTTTCTTGCAAGGGAGAGAGTGACTCTGTTTGGACATACAGATGAGGAGGAGGAATCCAGTTTTGAAGGATTTTAACTCTTGTGTTTTAGCTTGGTTGCTGATTGAGCTGAGGTTTTTGTACTTTTAAAGTTATTGTTGATACCATATTGGTTTTGTTGGCTCTCTTTTCCACTTACAGAGCTAGTTTACTGTTTTTCTTTGAAATAAATATTCAAAAACATTTAACCTACTGATGCCTCAATTCATGTAATTTTATTGGTATCTATTTTTATTTTTGAAATTTACCAGTAGCTGCTGCATTTCCCACCCTCGACTTATACTCGAGTCAATAAGTTTTCCCAGTTTTTTGTGGTAAAATTGGGTGCCTCGACTTATATTCGGGTCGACTTATACTCGAGTATATACGGTATTTAAAAATGGTTACATTGCTCCCTATGTTGCAATTAAAATTTGTGAAAAAATTGTGTATGTAAGAAATAGTTCCACTAGATGGCAGCATGACAGATTGAAGGAAATAGAAGAATATAGTAAACTGTTCAGTTACTTTGCACCTAATCTAGTTATGCATTTAGTTATGCAGTTGCATAAAAGATCATCACTGCAGTCTTCTTTATAAAAGCCTGTCTGGTAATGACCCACTTCCATAGCCTGGTTAATTAGCTATGAAATAAAGCCGCCATACAGAGTAGATTGTGATTTTCTTCCATTCCACCTTTTAAAAAAGATTTTCAAAAACTGCATAATTTTTAATCAAGATTTATGGAATTTATGATAGCATACCAAATTATAGATTCTTTACTATTCTGTACTGAATCTTAGGAAGAAGAAGAAAACTAAAATGTTTCCAGAAGGAGAAAAAAAAGAAGAGAGCTGCTAAAATTGGTCACTATGGAAACTAGAATCCACTTTTTAAAAATGTGTGTGTGTGTGAGAGAGATAGAGGGGGGGGGGGTCCTCAACTCCAAGTCTTTTAATAGAAGAGAATTCAGGGTTGAACTGTGGAATCCTTGGTGCTCTATGAGCTTGGTTGTTTGCAACAGATAGTTCATTACCAAAGTAGATTACATCCTCAGTACCCAAAAGTGTAGGGTTCACTCCCTGTTTATGTATAATACAGGTAAGGGTATGTTTTTTCTCCTTGATAGTTCTTGATTATTTATTCTTTTCTGCTTGTTTGTCTGGTGCTAATCCCTAATTCTTTGGGTATTGGCTTCTGGAGTGGGTGTGTTCTGGTCTTTTTGTTTCCTTCTTGTATTGTCTCTTTTGGGTGGCAGGTAAATGTGGTTTAATGCTTTGTGTCTAATGATGGCTACTTTGTCTGAAACTAAGAGAACACCAGTCTCCATAGAAAGTACCACAGACTCCATAGAAAGTCTTTTACACTGAAATTGTCACGGGCCACTTAGATGGACAATTTCATGCTTCATTATTTCTATTGTGTATCCCACATGGTTTCTGTTGCTTTAAATTACACATAACCCAAAATCAATTTTATATGCATGTTATATGTTTTCTATAGTCCACCCATGCCGCTCCTATTCAGTGTTTGTGAAGAAAAGAAACACCAGATAAAAAGTAAAACTGCAGGAGAAGCAAGTTCAGGGGTGTCAAACTGGCAGCCCATGGGCCAGATGTGTCATGCACAGGCCATGCCCACCCTAGCTCCACAAAGGAAAACATTGCAACATTGTGATGGCAATGTGATGCCATGAGTTGATACCCCTGAACTACTCCATGTGATTGATGGTGCTATTATTACAGGCTGGGTGGCCCATCCAAGTAGCTTCCTCCATGAAACAGCAGTCCCAAATGAGCAGAGTTCCAGTCTCTATGTGTAAGCACTCCCTTTCAGACCAAACTGACCAGATATTAATGAGAGAGATACATGCAAAGGGGGGGAAAAAGGCTTCACATAGTTTTTATTTGCTTTTGCGTGTGTTCAGGCTGAAAGCTTGGAAAAGGCTTCTCATTGCTCTTATGTTTATTTTCAAGCTGTCCTTCCCTCTATTTTCACTAATATCATTGCAGAATGTAATATATGTCTAATGTAATTTCTGCTATGGGAAAGAGATTAGTGAATACAAGAATCACAGAATTATAAATTTACAAGGGCAATTTAGGACACTGACTCCAACCCATACTCAATGCAGGTATCCAAATTAAACCAACATGGAGAAAATATGTGATTTGCTTGACCACATCCAGTGAAAAGGAGTTCTTCTCCCTTTCCCAATTGGTTCTTGTTCTGTACATTCATTAGCATTCTTGAAACTCCACGCTTTGATTGGCCAAAGAGCGGGGCGATCTGATTGGTTTAGCGAGCCGCGCTGATTGGCCCGCTAAGAATCTCCCGCGGTTGGTGGATACGAATCGCGGGAGATTCAAAGCAGTGCCATTGGCCGCGGCCGCCGTGGCTTGGGAATAAAAAGCTGCTGTTTTTCCCTTGGAACCAGATCGGTTCCGGGGACCAATAAAGAGCTGAAACCTAGTCACCGCCTCCTGGTCTCCTTACCGACGGACACGACACTGGCGACAAGGATGGGATCCCGATTCTGAACCCCAGCAAGCACGTGTCCGACGGAAGCAAGAGCGACGAGATGGCCAGCATCGTTCCGCCTGCACCCTTCAACCCCGCTAGCGAAGACTGGGAATCCTACATGGACAGATTCCACATGTTCCTCGAATGCAGCGACATGAAGGATGCCACCGGGCCGAAGAAACGAGCCATCTTCCTGACACACTGCGGGCCCACAGTGTTCAAGATGGCGAAAGCCTTAGTGAAACCCGCTGACATCACCAGGATGGACTGGGCCGACCTCGAACCCTTACTCTGAAAACACTATGCTCCCGCCGTGCCCACCCTCATCAGATGGCACGAGTTTTACCGGCGGGACCAGAGGTCGGGCAAAAGCCTCAGCGACTTTGTTGCGGAGCTGCGGAACCTTAGGAGGACTATGCAGGTTCTCCAACATGGACGAGGCCCTATGGGACTGAGTCGTGCTCGGGCTTCAGGACCCAGTCCTACAGAGTCGACTGATGGCCAAAGGCGACATCGCCCTCCCCGATGCCATCGCTGAAGCCACTGCAGCCGAAGCCACCTGGCAGTCAGCAAACTGCATGCGGAGACTGGACGCCGGAGACCGCACTGCGAACAACAACCCTGGACGGGCGACCGAGGCCCAACCGGAAGCAAGTCACTGCAAAACTACCACCCACCATGGCGAATTCCACTCTGCCTCTGACACTTCGGACAAGGAGGAGGAAATCCACCGGCTCCAGGCAGGACGCGACCAGTGCAGTCGGCGGGGTCATAAGTCGGGGACCGCATGTGCCAGTTGCGGAGGCGACCACCCTAAATCCAAGTGCCAGTTCTTTGATGCAGTTTGCCAGCACTGTGACAAAAAGGGTCACATCGCCCGCGTATGCCGATTGAAGAAAGCCTACAGCCCCAGACGGCGGGACCAGAGCGAGTGGAGATGGGACAGCACACCCCCAGAACCAGAGATTGCCTAGCCGACAGCTGTTGGGACAGGAGCGGGTGAGCCCGACGAGGTGGCGAGACCCGGCGGAAGGAGGAAACACACCAGACGGTCATCATCGGCCACGCATCCACTACTGCAATGGTTCGCACCACTCGGCATCGAAGTCACGGGCATCAACCACATCGCCGAGACTGATTGGGAGCAACAACTGGCACGGGACTTCCAAGAAGTGTTCGACGGCACCCTAGGCAAGTACCGAGGGCCCCCTATCTCTTTCAGCCTAGACCCGAACGTTCCCCCGAGACGACTAAAACCAAGGCAGGTACCTTTCGCACTCAGACCAAAAATTGATGAGCAAATTGACAAGCTCGTCAAGCAAGGGGTCCTACAACCAATAGACCATGCCCGGTGGGAGACCCCAATAGTCACCCCAGTCAAGCCCGATGGGTCGGTGAGAATCTGCGGGGACTATAAGGCCACCCTAAACTGCATCTTGCAACAAAGCGCCTACCCCGTTCCAGTAGTGCAGCATCTTCTACTCTCACTGGAGGGAGGCAAGGTTTTCACGAAACTCAACCTGGCCCAAGCATACGAGCAGCTGCCGGTCGATGAAGAAACCGCAGAGGCGCAAACCATAGTCACCCACCGGGGAGCTTTGTGATGTAACCGACTCCAGTTCGGAGTCAGCGTGGTGCCTGGAATTTTCCAGAGCCTCATGGAGAGACTATTACAAGGCATCAAGGGGTTGGTGCCCAATTTCGACGATGTGCTGGTATCGGCAGCCAACCAGCCAGAACTAGAGGGTCGAGTAAGGGAGGTGCTAACCAAATTCAAGGAAACCGGGCTAAAGGTGAAGAGGGAAAAGTGCCAACATTACACAGAGCGGGTTGAATTCCTGGGGTACCTCCTAGACCGGCACGGCATCCACCCAACCGATACCAAAATTAAAGCCATCAAAGAGGCCCCCACACCCAGGTCTAAAACGGAACTACAGGCATTTCTGGGACTACTTAATTTTTACAATGATTTCCTGCCCCAAAAGGCGACCGTGGCGGAGCCTTTGCATAGGCTCTTGGACAAGGCCGCTACCTGGACTTGGGGGAAACGCGAGGAAGCCGCCTTCAGGAAAACCAAGGACCTGCTCACTTCGGATGCCGTCCTCATCCAATACAACGAGACCCTACCACTAGCCGTCACATGCAATGCATCACCTTTCGGCGTCGGCGCCGTCCTCAGCCACACTCTCCCGAATGGAAAAGAAGCACCCATCACCTTCTTTTCAAGGATCCTCACCAAACCAGAGAGAAACTACAGTCAGCTGGACAAAGAGGCCCTGGCTATTGTCGCCGCAGTGAAGAGTTTTCACGAGTACCTCTACGGCCGGACGTTCACCATTATCACCGACCACAAGCTGCTGCTGGGAATCCTCGCGGGGAACAGGGCCACCCCGAACATTCTATCTCCTAGAATGACAAGGTGGTCCGAATTCCTTGCCACCTACAGCTACCGGTTCACACACCGACCCGGTAAGACGATCACACATGCAGATGCTTTAAGCCGCTCACCGCTACCTGAGCTAGACACCGACCCAGCACCCATGACAACCGCCCTCAGCATAGAGACTCTGCCCGATCTACCCATAACCACGTCAGACATTGCCCGAGAAACTAATAAACACAAATGTCTGGCGCAGGTGTTACATTGGATAGAGAAAGGGTGGCCAGAAAAGGACAATGACGAGAATTCAAAACATTCCGGAACCGGCAAACAGAACTCTCGCTACAAAAAGGGTGTTTACTATGGGGGGATAGGGTGGTTATCCCGGAAAAACTGCAAGGAAAGGTACTGGAGATGTTACACGAGGGGCACCCGGGCATAGTTAGAACAAAAGCCCTGGCCAGGAGTTACGCTTGGTGGCCAGGGATGGACAAACAAATCGAGGCTTGGGTAGCAAGGTGTCAACGCTGCCAAGAAACCAGACCAAGCCCGTCCATGGCACCGATCCTAGAATGGGAAACCCCCAGGGGACCTTGGTCTAGGATCCACATAGACTTCGCCGGTCCCACAAAGGGACACACATTCCTAATAACCGAAGACGCTTACTTGAACTGGTTGGAGGTAAGCAACTTGAAAACCACCACCACAGAGGCCGTGACCAAGGAACTTTGCAAACTCTTCGCAACACATGGCCTCCCAGATGTCATCGTGTTGGACAACGGGCCCCAATTCACCTCACTGGAATTTGAACAATTCCTAGCAGAATGGGGCGTACGACACACACTGACAGCCCTGGCGCATTCGGCGGCGAACGGAAGGGCGGAATGGATGGTTCAATTCATGAAAAAAACCATCCAGAAAATAGACCACAGGGAGATCCAAGACAAAATAAATAAAATGCTTTTCATACAGCACATAACCCCGAAAACGACAACAAACAAAAGCCCGGCAGAGCTACTAATGGGGAGGAAAATAAGATCCCCACTTGATAGACTGCACCCCACATACAACCCAGAGAAACCCCCAAACTCCTCCAGCAAGTACCGATCCTTTGCACCAGGCGACGCCGTCTATGCAAAGGACCTAACCGGAGACCCACTATGGGTACCAGCAACCATAACCCAACTGACAGGTCCCCACTTGTACCGGCTACAAACAACCGACGGACGAGCATGGAAACGCCACATCGATCAATTAAGATCAAGGACAGCCACAAGAAACACAACCGACACACAACCAGACATAACCAATCCCATTAACACAAACCAAGAGGGGAGGGAATACCCCGGGAACCAAATATACCCCGGAAACCAAATCCCAGAAGAAAGGAACCAGCCACACTCACCAGCAAGCAGCCAGCCCGGAACCTCACCAGGAAGAAGCAGCCAGGCCAACTCGACCAGCCCAGAAAGACCAGGTGGGAGCAGCGAAAACCGCAGCTCAACCAGTCCGGGTAGACCGGGAGGGAGCTGCGATGAGCGGCCCGGCAAGACATACCAGGCGGTTCCACCGATGAGTCCGAGAGACACAGAGAACCCGACCGAACTGGCCGGGAGCCAACCCACGACTGACCTGCACAGGTCCAGTAGGCAAGTACGGAGCCCCGCCTACCTACGGGACTCCGTTACATAGGACCAAACCAAGAGGGGAGGGGTGTTCTGTTCATTCATTAGCATTCTTGAAACCCCGCAATTTGATTGGCCAAAGCGCAGGGAAATCTGATTGGTTTAGCGAGCCACGCTGATTGGCCCGCTAAGAATCTCCCGCGATTGGTGGATACGAATCGCGGGAGATTCAAAGTGGTGCCATTGGCTGCGGCCGCTGCGGCTTGTGAATAAAAAGCCGCTGTTTTTCCCTTGGAGCCAGATCGGTTCTGGGGACCAATAAAGAGCTGAAACCTAGTCACCGCCTCCTGGTCTCCTTACCAATGGACACGACAGTTCTTCTGCTGAACTGCTTTTACTGTTGGGAATTCTTCCCCTACACATACGCCATTCAGTTGCAATATGCCTTCCTGTGAAGTAAATCCGTTCTTCCATATCTTGCTATCTGGAATAGCAATAGCAATAGCACTTAGATTTATATACCACTTTATAGTGCTTTACATCCCTAAGTTGTTTACAGAGTCAGCATATTGCCCCCAATTGTTTGGGTCCTCATTTTACCCACCTCAAAAGGATGGATGGCTGTCTACCTTGAGCCACTCAGAATTGAATTGCTGGCAATCAGTAGAATTACCCTACAGTACTGAATTCTAACCACTGCACTATGATGGCTCTTGTGTGAGTTGGAAAAGTTAAAAAAAAAATGGATAGTAGAGGATCCAGAATGAGAAAGAAAATAGAAAGCAAGAATTGTTTGAAAGTCATGAGGGAAAGATCCAAACAACTAAGAATTCAAGAGCTGTAAATGGGGTTTTATGTGGTACATTGGATATAGTTGGATGGTGTACAGGTAATCCTTGACTTACCACCTCAACTGAGCCCAAAATTTCCATTGCTAAGTGAGTTGCACCTCATTTTCCAATCTTTTCCCCACAGTTGTTAAGCAAACCATTAAGGGAATCATGTAGTCATTAAGTGAACCTGGCTCGCCCCATTGTTTGAAGCCAACTAAGAAGGTTACAAATGGTGATCACATGGCTCCCCTGACACTGCAACCCTCATAAATTCATGGCAGTTGCCAGTCACCCAAAGTCTGATCATGTGACCAGGAATAATGGAAGATAAGTCTTGACTTTCTTTGGTGTGACATAACTCCCCCCCCCCAGTCTTCTTTTTCTCAAGAATAAATATGCAAAGTTACTTCAAACTCACTCCTTTCTTAGGAATTAGTTCCTCCTGATCTCCTTTAGCTCTTGAATTCTTCTTAAAAAGTAAGCAGCAGGGAAATACCTTTATAAAGTGAAAGCAAAGATGTTTCCATGCCCTTAATCTAAAGAAGCTATTGTTGGCTCTAAACTAAGGAAGAAACTGTCTGAAGGCTTCATGAAGGGATGGGTGCATTAAAAAAGAACTCATGCAAGATGCTGTCAGGTCCCCACCAGAATAGCCTGTTTTAAGATATTGTGGAAATAGACCCTTAAATTATTTCAGAGAACACTAGACTGAATATTAACCTAGAAGTTTTCAAATGGCTGATTCTGCAGAAAGAATTGCTAACCAAAAGCTTCCGCTTTTTGTTTTTTTAAAACAGCACTGGACTCTTTCTATGCTTATATAGATTAGTGGAGGAGGTTTAATCAGACGAAAGGAAGTGTATGTGGGTTATTTCAATGCTATGGGATTAGGATAGTGAGGAGCTCTGACTTCAAAAGGCTTTAAAACAATTTGGTAGTACAAGAAATGTACAATTTATTTCCTTCTTTGCATTATGCATAGCTTAAAATAATCAGATGTGCCATTTTAATGTTTTAAAGTGTTTGTTCTTTACTGGCCACAACACTTCTAAAAAAGAGTATACTCAAATCATGTTAGTTATTTTTGAAAGTATTATGTGGGCTTGCATTCTATTTTTATGAGAAGAGAAGGAATTATGTTTCAGGTTTGTTGGTTTAACTTTATTTACAATCTTTTTGAAGCTTGGATCTAGGGTCTTTTTTCCAGCTCTATTCAATCCGGACGTGTGATTGACGACTTCATTCTACAAGTGCAATGTTATGAATTTAAAATATTACTATGCAGAATGTAAACTTCAATTAGAGCATTATGCTCATTGATGCTCTCTCTTAATATAAATTGTTCCTTATTTTTCTCAGGGAAGTAAAAAAAGCTAAATAAGATACATATAACCTTTTTATGATTACTCTCTGGAATTTCTTCAATTCAGGTCAATTGACTTTTTACTTAGCAAGCAAGAAATGGCAAGGTGGTAAGGGATTCATTCTTTAAATGAGTTATGAGAACATTAGGTTCCACTTCTGACACATAGAATTTAATTGCTGATAGAAGCCATTAGCTAGAATTTGGGGCTGTGTTCATAGTATATCTTGAACTAGACTGGCTAACCACAATTTAGCTAAAGTATATTGTCTATATTGTGCACAGCTAGAAAACTTGAGTTAATTCAATTTTTGGCAGAACTGAGGTTCTGTTAAGCATGGATAAGCATCTCATGAAAACACAGCCTGAAGCTTTAAGATATATTTACTGTTAAGTACTTGGACATAGGTTGGAGTAAATGGAGACAGTCTTTGAATGTGAACTTTCAGCTCTTTATTAGCATAGTGACTTCTCTAAACAACAACAGTGAACCCTGCCTTATATAGGCAACCTTTGTGAGAATTGTCCAATAGCGAGCTATGAACGCAAGTACTTTAAACCAATAATAATCCTCTGTAAAGGGCCAATCGGATTCCTAAGAACTAGCCAATCCGATCTGGCCGCCTAACAGCCAATCAGAAGTGCAGGGCCAGAACCCTGCACTTAACCTCAAGCTCAACTATGGTACATACATAACACCCCTTCCCCCTGGCTTCTTAATTATGGTGTAGTTATATAATCCTTTAAGTAGGATGGTTGTCTTTTAAGTCTTTCGTATTTTCGTTGGAGTGGTTGATTGCAATCCTGTTGAGGTAGATTGTTGTTTGGCAGTGTCTCTGCTTCTTGCTCAGGTGCAATTTCTTGTGGTGCAAACAATTCTCCTTCCTGCTCCATTTCTTGAGTCTCACTTGATTCGTCGCTCTCTTTGAGCAGGTTCCCTGGAACGTCATCTTCTTCTTCTGTACCTCCCCCCCCCTCGGTTTAGTCATGGGGGAGTTCTTGACTGACCATTATGAGTCGTGACCGTAATTGGTCGATATGCCGTTTCCACAGTCTATTGTCACAGCATTGCACTACGTAGGATTTGGGGCTGGTCACTCATACTACCGTTGCCTCTAGCCATAACGGGTCGCCTGATAAGTTCCGTGCATAAACGCGGTCTCCTACCTGGAACGTGCGACAGCGGCCACTGGATCCTATTGGCTTTTCCGGTTCGTAAGCAGGGTGCAACCGGACGAGGTGGGAACGGAGTCTTCGTCCCATCAGTAGTTCTGCGGGAGTTCTGCCGGTGACGCTATGTGGAGTTATGTGTTGCAAAAAGAGAATTTGGTTGACTTTGTCATCGATATTGTCATAGTCCATTTTTTGCAAAGTCTTTTTAACAAATTGGACCATGCGTTCCGCTCGGCCATTGGTCGCAGGTTGCACAGGCGACGTGAGCGCATGGTGGATGCCGCGGTCAGCGAGGTACTGCTCGAACATCAATGCCGTGAACTGTGGCCCGTTATCGGACACCAGGACGTCAGGCAATCCGTGGGTTGCAAAGAGTCTATTTAGGATATTAATCACTGCCTCAGAAGTTGTGGCCATCATACGATGAACTTCTAACCAATTGGAATATGCGTCGACTGTCAGCAGGAAGATATATCCTTTGGTTGGCCCTGCGAAATCCAGGTGGATTCTGGACCAGGGTCCACGTGGAATTTCCCATTCAGTAGGCATGGCTTTTGGTGGGGCATTGCTGGCTTGTTGGCAACTGGTACATGCTTTGACCTACTGCTCGATTTGCCGGTCCATGCCCGGCCACCATGCGTAGCTTCGTGCGAGTGCTTTCATCCGCACAATGCCGGGGTGGCCCTCATGCAGGGTTTGTAGTAGCATCTTCCGGAGTCATTCTGGGACAACGACTTTATCGCCCCAGATGACACAGCCTTTTTGTGAAAAAAGTTCAGTCTGTCTTGCTTTAAATGGCGCGAAGTCATCTGGGACTTGGTCCAATGGCCATCCGCGTTCTGTCCAGCCTAGGACTCTAGCTAGGGTGTGGTCTCGTTTGGTTTCTCTCGCGATGTCTCGGGTGGTCATAGGCGGCGAGTTGAGTGTTTTGATCTGCAACGTGGTTGCCGTTGGTGCCGGATCATCAAGAGTCTCTGGAAGCAGTGCTCAGCTTAATGCGTCGGCGTGGTGAATGGCTTTCCCTGGGCGATATTGAAGGCGATAATTATAAGCAGCGAGGAATTCTGACCATCGGGTCATTCTAGGGGATAATATGTAGGGGGTTGGCTTGTCCCCGGCTATTATCCCTAGCAACGGTTTGTGGTCAGTTATAATAGTGAATGTCCTTCCATACACATATTCATGAAATTTCTTTACAGCTGCAATGATTGCGAGAGCTTCTTTATCAATTTGTCCATAGTTCCTCTCTGCATGTGAAAGAGTCTTTGAAAAGTATGCAACAGGGGCTTCATTCCCATTAGGCAGTACATGACTCAAAATGGCGCCCACCCCGAAAGGCGAGGCATCGCAGGTTATAACTAATGGTAAAGTCTCGTTATACTGCATAAGTACAGAGTCAGATGTGAGCAATTTTTTAACATTCCGGAACGCTTGTTCTTCCCGGTAACCCCATACCCACAATGCTTTTTTATCTAATAACTGGTGTAACGGTTCAGCAACAGTCACCTTATGCGGTAAAAATACATTATAAAAATTAATGAGGCCTAAGAATGCCTGGAGATCAGTCTTGTTACGTGGCCTGGGGGCATTTTTTATCGCCTTTAATTTACTTTCAGTAGAGTGGATGCCCTGGCTATCAATCCTGTACCCTAGAAACTCAACACTGTCAGTATATAAGTGACATTTGTTTTTTTTTCACCTTAAGTCCTGCCTCTTGGAATTTTTTAAGAACACTTTTCAAACGATCCTGCAAGATTTTTTTGGTCGGGGCTGCAATTAATACGTCATCAAAATACGGAACCATGCCCTTGATTCCCTGTAACAACCTTTCCATGAGGTTTTGGAATATCCCCGGGGCTACACTAACCCCAAATTGCAATCGAGTACATTTAAAAGCACCTCTGTGTGTTACAATTGTTTGGGCCTGAGCCGTCTTTTCATCCACTGGGAGTTGTTGATAAGCTTGAGCTAAATCTAATTTAGCGAAAACCTTTCCGCCCCCCAAGGAGTGGAGGAGGTGCTGCACCACCGGAACTGGATACGCATTCTGCTGTAGGGCGTGGTTTAAAGTGGCCCGGTAGTCCCCACAAATTCGGATTGACCCATCTGGCTTAATGGGCGTTACAATAGGGGTTTCCCATGGAGAGTGATCGATGGGCTTCAACACCCCTTGAGCAATTAACTTATCGAGTTGTTCGTCGATCTTAGCTTTAAGAGTGAATGGAACTCGATGGGGCTTCAAGCGAATTGGGGCTACTTTTGGATCTAAACTAAAGAGATTGGGGTCCCCTTATACTCGCCTAAATGGTCCGCGAAGACGTCGCTGAACTCAGAAACAAGGTCTTCCTCCCACTCACAACCACCGACTCGGTTCACGCCAGCCACCTCGATGCCGAGTGGCGTGAACCATTGGAGCCCTAATAGACTAGGCCTATCTCTGTCGATGATCGTTAGAGGTAAGTACGCTGTATGTTTTTTGAAGGAGACTCGGACTCGGCAGGACCCGACCACAGGGATTCGATTTCCTTGGTAGTCCTTGAGGATGAGGCGTTGAAATTGGAGGTCTTGGCATTGGATTGTGGGGATAAGTTGCTTGAGTGTCTTCCAAGACACCATCGAGAGGAACGATCCCGAGTCGACCTCCATGTGGCAAGGCTGGTTCTCGATGGCTACCATGACTCGAATTTTCTTAGTGTCCATGACTGAGGCGTGACCTATAGTGATAGTATGGTGAGCCTCTTCTTTTTTCAAAGCGCGATTTCTGTAGGAGTGGTTTACTGGTTCTCGCCTTACAGGACGGTTTCCTGTCGATTGGCGATAGTTGGCCCCTTTTGAGGCCTGGCTGGGTCCTGGTAAGCTGTGGCAGACCCGGCTGATGTGGCCTCGTTTCCCGCACTCATGGCAGAGTGCGTCGCGGAATTTGCATTCGGCCCTAGCATGGTTTGCTCCACAGCCAGTGCAAGGGCGTAAGGGCTTCAGGTGAGGGTCCCGGTCGGACCGCAGTCGATGGACCCCTTCTTCGTCGCTGTCTGACGATGAAGAGAGGTCCTCGTGGTGCGTCGTAACGAGCTGCCCTTCAGACTTGGATAAAATGTCGCTTGTCGGTGGTGGTACCGGAGTGTGGCTTCGCCGTAGTTGTGCAGCTGACTTTTTGGTCGCCTCCGCAGCCGTGGCTTCAGCGATTGCGTCAGCAAGGCTGATGTCACCTTTCGCCATCAGCTTGCTTTGCACGCCTAGTGCATCTAATCCCAGAATTACTCGGTCTCTTAGTGCTTCTTCTAAATCGGCGAACCCGCAGAGGCCTCCTAAATTTCGGATGTCTGCCACGAAATCGGCCACGCTCTCGCCTTTTCGCTGGTTTCTTTGATAAAACTCGTGGCGTCTCACGAGTGTAGGCACGGTTGGCGCATAATGATCTCTCAGGATGGGTTCGGGGTCGTCCCTTTCACTTCTCGAGGTTTGGCGAGTGCTTTTGCCATTTTAAAAACAGCTGGGCTGCAGTGCGTCAGGAACAGTGCCCGCTTTTTTGCTGGTGTGGCGTCCTTCAAATTATTCGTCTCAAGAAACATTTGGAAGCGATCCATGTAGGATTCCCAATCCTCTTGGTTTGGATCGAACAGAGCGGGTGGTACGATGCCGCCGGACATGGTTCCGTTGTTGGCGTTGTCTTATCACGTGCTCGGTATTGCTTCCTGGCTTCTTAGGTTCAGACGTCTCCAAATCCCACCTTCGTCGCCAGTGTTAAGTACTTGGAGATGGGTTGGAGTAAATGGAGACAGTCTTTGAATGTGAACTTTCAGCTCTTTATTAGCATAGTGACTTCTCAAAACAACAACAGTGAACCCTGCCTTATAAAGGCAATCTTTGTGAGAATTGTCCAATAGCGAGCTATGAACACAAGTACTTTAAACCAATAATAATCCTCTGTTAAGGGCCAATCGGATTCCTAAGAATCCGATCTGGCCGCCTAACAGCCAATCAGAAGTGCAGGGCCAGAACCCTGCACTTAACCTCAAGCTCATACTTTATTAACTATGGTACATACATAATATTTACCATGGTTAATTTATGACAAAAGGCCATTACCACTTACAGTGGAGTGTGTGAAGGTCAGGTTTATGGAATTTTAGGGGGGAAACAAGGTGGTACTGCTACCTTGATGCTGATATTGAGGTTCCTTCTTCATGGGTATAGAAAAGGCATTTAATCTTTCTGAGTTCTTATGCAATTATCCTAAATGCAAGAGAAACCAAAGGATTTTTTTTTCCTCCAAAATTCTCTATTTACCTTCTTCAGAATTCCATGTTATAGAAACACATCTAAAAGTTCCAGGGCAAGGGAAGTATTATTGTGGGTGGGAAAGGCCTTGGGAGACCTTTCAGACTTGCAATATAGATGTCAGCCTTCCTAGGTATACCAGACAGGAAACACAATCAGATGAGTTTATTCAACATTATTGAAATCAGAGGTGCTTTCAGCAGGTTCTAACCACTTCTGCAGAACCAGTAGTGGAAATTTTGAGTAGTTAGTAGAACCTGTAGCAGAAATTTTGAGAAGTTTGGAATACCACCTCTGACTGGCCCCACCCCCATCTATTCTCTGCCTCCCAAGTCCCAGCTGATCAGCTCGGTCTTCTTTTGTTGTCCTCATAGGAGAATGGAGCTAGAAAGCAGGTTAGTGGGGTGGGGGAAGGAATGGGATTTTACAGTAACCTTCCCCTGCCACTGCCACTAAGCCATGGCCACCAAGCCAAACCACACATCACACCCACCAAGCCATGCCACACCTACCAAGCCACACCCACAGAACCAGTAGTAAAAAATTTTGAATCCCACCACTGATTGAAATGCTACATATCTTGCATGTCTTAAAGTACAACTCTCTCACCATCTCCTTTGCAGTCTGAGACATTAGTGAAGGCCTCTTGTGACCCTCTTGCCTATCTATTATCTGGTTGTGGGCTATGCAGTCTCTTATCTGATGGTTCCCTAGGAAGCAACTTTTGATCCTGTCTCCCAAGGTTTTTACAGGATGTTGTGAACTAATAAAATACTCAAATAAAGTTTATCAAAAGCTTTAGAAAATAGCAGGGTTCTAGCCCTGCACTTCTGATTGGCCGATAATAGCGATATCGGATTGGTCCATTCAGGAGAATCTGATTGGCTGTTAACGAGCCACTCTCATTGGTTAAGGGGGTTACACTCCACATTTCCTATTGGTTACTAGAGCAGCAGCTTGCCTATAAAAGGGCTGCTTTTGCTCTAGGGTTTTGCTCTGTTCAGAATGTATAATAAAGAGTTGAAGTTCACTGTTCACCGTCTCGTCTCCGTTCCTTGTGCCCATGCGCAGAACTTAATACAGGAAGTATCAAAAGAGAAGCTCAGATCCAAGATCATCTGATCAACAGCTTTGGAACAGCTTAGTGTTGCTCTATTAACACTGTCAGCCCTACAAGATAGATCGGGCTAAGAGATTGATGCCATGAAGATATAAAGCTTTCCCCTCTCCTTCAAGGATATGCACTTTACTCATTGCAGCTGTTATTGCTGCTAAACCACAGCCACTTTATAGTTCACAGTTCACTTGGGTTCAGTTACAGGGGGAAATGATTAAAAAACAAACAAACTGTAAGCCAACAGTTTCCTAAAACAGTCTAAGAAACAAACTTGTGATGCTTGATTGCAAGTTATAATTGGGGGAGGGGTATGTGAATAAATTACTGGATCATTTATCAGATTGTTTGGCAAATGGAGAATGTCAATATATAAAAAAAGATAAATAGCTTCCCAAAATAGAAAGAATATCTTCTGGATATAGCTTGAATTAATTATCAGTGAAGCATGATGATAATGGTTTAGTGTTCACTGGCTAAGGCTAAAACAATAGTTCTTCAACAGAGCTTTGCAGAACCTTTCAGCTAAACTTTTCCTGACAGTGCGATTATCTGCTAAAGCAAAGCAACAGGTGAATGCCGCTCATTTCAAATCTATTTATAGCAAGTGCTCAGGCATTTTTATTAAAGGGGGATTCAGGTTGCCAATAAAGTATATTTTAAAACCTGTGCGTAGACGGAGATTGATTTTTATAAGGTAAAAATGAATTGTTTAAAGAAATGGTTTTTCTTATCTTGGACAATGTTTGAGAAAGAATAATTTTTGGCACTGCAGCATGTAATGCTGCCAATAGATTATGTATCTGTGTCTGAAACCCAAGATAGCAATGTTTAGTTCCAGGGTACCTGGTACACCTGTCAAGTAAATCATCAGTCAGATACACCAGCCAAGTAAATCATGTTATCAATAATAATAAATAATAAATATTATGTTATCAATAACATTAGCTAATTTGATCTCCAGATTTGGTGACCACATCACTGCACTAAGAAAGATAGAGCAATTGACTAACACCAATTTTTTCATGTACAATAACATGCACCTGCAGATCCAAAAGAAGGGGGGGGGGAGATAATCAACAAGTTTATCTAATCATCTACAGCTATGATCTGAAAGAGCATCACACAACCATCCTGCTGAAGCACTTCAGGTTTTAGGCAGCATGTGGAGAAAAGAGTGTCAGAGAATCTTATTTATACTATAGAGAATGTATGGCTCAATGCTACAGAATGTACCCTATTGATATCCTTGTAACTTGGCTGGGGTCATAAATGAAAAGGAAAAAAATAGCACAGAGAAATAAGAATGGAAAAAAACAACAACAACCAACCTTCTTCTAGGTTTTGGACCAGGCTCATTAAGCATGTCAATCAAGTAGTACAACCACTGTACCACTCCGAAAGACCTACTATGCTTATAAGAAATGTCAACAGATTTTCTTGAAGTAAAGTTAGGAAAACGGGACACAATATGTATATGTGCATATATGTTTATGTGTGTGCTACACGTATGTCTGTGGGTCTGTGTGTATAGGTTGTTGAAGGTAGTTGTTGTACCTGCATACATTATATTTTAATGCTTTTAACCTTGTTTATATCAATGTGATTTAAATTTAGATATGTATCCATATCCATCTCTTTTTCTAGAAGAGAAAGTTGGCAGAATACAAAGCAATGGAATTGAAGGATGGTGGTAACCTATAGTCTGGACTGAATTCTTTCCAGACCTTAGCAATAGCCAAGGTGTCTCAGACCAGAGGTTTTTTTTTTTTTTTGCCTAGGACAACAATGGCTGTTAGGAATACGTAACAGCTATTTGGGTTGGACAATATATAAACCAGGATAGACATTTTAATACTGTCTCTTTAAGAGAATCATAAAATTGTAATTAGTGTGGTTTCTCAAATGGCCATAAGATGGAGCCAGAAACCTGGGTTGTCTTAGTCTTAGTCCCAGAAGAGAGTGTGAGTCAGTCTCTCAGTTTCCTTCTGTTGGAGAGTTTTGCCGTTCCTCTTAATTGACTGATATTCATGGATTTGATGTAAGTCTGATACTGAACTGTTTTTGACACTGGAATTTGTTATTGGATTATCCCTGGACTGAAAACTGACTGATTTAACCTGTGAATGACTTTGGACTGCTTATCTTGAACTTTGCTTAAACCTTTATTGAAAGTAAAACCCTACATTTACTGTACAGTGTATCTGTGTGTGTATTATTCAAACACTACTCTCAATACGTCTCCCTGTATGGGCTCATTCTCCTAATGGGGAATTATCTCAACACTGGTTATGGGCCCAGGCCATACCAGGCTCAGATAACTGAGAGTTAGTGTGAATACACAGTACTGTATACAGATAGCTGTTTACTGTTTAATTGTGGGTTACTATCCTGGTAAAGATGGCACAAAACACTTCAACAAGACTATCCCTGATAACCCGGTTGGATGGAACAAACTATGTTTCCTGGTCTATGAAGTGCAGTGTACTTCTGCGTAGAAAAGGTTTATGGAATGTAGTTCAAGACCCACTGGATGTAAATGTTTGGGATCCAGAAAATGAGCATGATGCCAAGAAGCTTGCTGACTTTAAACAGATCAACGAATGAGCTCTTTGTATAATTAGACTACAATGAGTGACCAGCAGCTAGTCCATATTCGTGGAGAAGCGTCTGATGTTAAGTGTTGGGAGAATTTGAAGAAGATTTATGTTCGTGACAGTGTAGGTACACATATACATCTTACATGTAAACTGTTTAGAGCACATCTTCTGAAAGGTGGAGATATGTTAGGTCATTTGAACTTCATGAAAATAACTTTTCAAGAGCTACATGAAAAGGAACTGATATTTTCAGAGCTGCATCAAGTTTGCATCATTCTTTCCTCATTGGATGAAAGTTATGGTGATTATGTTTCTTCACTGGAAGTCCTGCCCAGAGATAAACTGACATTGACTGACATAACTGGAAGGCTGTTAGAAGAAGCAAGAAGATGGCTGGATAGGGACCAACTGAGGAAGGAACAACCACAAGAAGAGGATTTGTCTTCAACTGCCTATACTGTTAGGAAATGTTTTTCTTGTAGGGCTAGGGAACATATAGCTAGATTCTGTAAAAAGGGAAAACAAAAGAATACTAGTTAATACCAGAAGGCTAAGAAGAATGTTAGTTTAGCTATGTCTAGCTATTCAAATGTAAACTATGATTTGTGGGTTGTTGGTAGTGGACATCACAATGCATTACTAAAGATAGAAAAAGGTTTGTAAAGATGTCCATGAGTAAACAACATGTATCATTGGCAGATGGATGGAAGATTAAAGCATCAGGTAAAAGTACTGCATATTGTTCTTGTATAAACAAACATTTAAATATGTTATATGTACCTAAACTAAAATGTAATTGCAGAATGACCATTACTCACGATACGGTTTCTGCTATCTTATGAAAAACAGAAACATTCCAATATTTCTTTAACTGGCTAAGGTTTGCTGAGAGAAAAATGAAAAGTAAAGTAATTACTTTAGTTACTGATAATGGGACTGAGTTTGTTAACAAGAGATTCCAAACTATGTTGAAATTGGCTGGTGTTGAGCATAAACGTTCTGCATCTTACAGATCACAACATAACTCATTTGTAGAATGAAGATGGCAAACATTACAAGCCATTGGTCACACTATGTTATCTGACTCAGGTTTGCCTGAAACACTGTAGGTGAGGCCACAATGTGTAGCAATCATGTGTTAAACAATGTAGTTAACACAACAACTGTGAATTGCCATTTACTCATTGGCCTGGCAGAAAACCAAATTTAAGTTACCTACACACATTGGCAGCTCCAGCATGGGTGCATACTCCCTCACAAGTAAGAATGAAAGGGCAACATAGAGCTAAGAAGTCATTTTTTGGAAGGTTATGAGGCCAATCATAGATCAGATTTTGAGATCAAGGCACATGTTTATTGTAGTGCTAGTGCTAAATTTCTTGAGCATGTTGGGTGGGATAAACTGGAACAGGAATCCAGCAATGATATTATTATTGACACCCAAATAGTCCCTAAAGATAAAATATGTAAACCACAAATAGCCACTAAAGAGGAAGAGGAAGCACAGGAGGAAGTAGGAGAACAGGGACAGGAAGAAATAGGAGAACAGGAGCAGGTGCCACAAGTAACACGACCACCTGATAGATATCAGGCTAGTGTTGTATGCCAAGTGAATACAGTTCCAAGTAACTATAGTGAACTAAAACTGTATCCTGATAAGGATCAGGCTGCTTGGCAGAGAGCAATGGACAAGGAACTGGAATCATTAAAAAGACTGGAGGTTTACAAAAATGTTAAATTACCACCAGGTAAACATGCCATAGGATGTAAATGGATATATAAACTGAAGACAGGTGTGGATGGTACTGTTACCCATAAAGTCAGGTTAGTAGCACAAGGGTTCAATCAGACAGCAAAAGACTATGATGAGGTGTTTGCACCTAGTCTGAAGGCTACTACATTAAGGGCAGCATTAGTGTGGGCAGCTAAGGAGAAATATATTATAAATCATTTGTATGTAGAGACAGCATATCTGCATGCACCGTTGCAACACATATTTAAAGAAACCTTTAGGTATCAAAACTGATAATACAACTGATTGCTGGAAATTGAAAAAGAGTCTTTATGGTTTGAAGCAATCAGGATATGAGTGGAATCAGTATATAGTTAAAGAATTAACTAAGATAGGGTTTGTAGCTGGCATGGCTGATCCAGGTTTGTTTAAAAGAGAAAGTAATGGTGTAATTTCATTGTTGCTATTATTTACTGATGACATAGCATTTATCAGCAAAACTGAACAAGAAGCTACTAAAATAATCTCAGTGTTAGAGAAGAAATTTAAGATAAAACAGTTAGGAGAAATCAAACAATATCTTGGTTTAAAGATAGATAGAACTAGGGGAGTATACAAGATCTCACAGACAGATAAAATCAATCAGATAGTAAAAAGTTTTAAAATTGAACTTTGTCAACCGGCTAAAACACCAATGAGCTGGGAGTTTAGCAATAGTGTTGTTCAAAGTCCTGTTTTTGATAAGAACATTTATCAGTCCTTGATTGGTAGTTTATCTTATCTCAGTAATTGGTCAAGGCCAGATATTGCATACAGGGTTAATTAGTGAGATTTAATGCTGAGCCAACTGAAAGGCACTGACAAGCTGCTAAACGTGTGTTAAGATATTTGAAACAAACAATGCATTATTCATTGTATTTGGAGCCTAAAGATGAATTGAGTTTAACTGCATATGCTGATGCAAGTTTTGGTACAGACATAAATACACAAAAATCTACATCAGGTACTGTAAGTATTACTGGGAAATGTATAGATTGGATGTAGCAAAGCAAATTGGATTCTGTCTATTAGACAGAAACATCTAAGTTTGTCAACAATGGAGGCTGAATTCTCATGTTTGTCTTTATTATGTACAGAGTTAGTTTTGTATAAGCAACTATTAATTGATATGGGATTCTATTTATGTTTATGAAGATAATCAATCAGCAATACAGATGGCTTCAAATATTGCTTTTAAAACAAGAATGAAACACACAGATTTAAGATATTTAAATGTAAGATAATGTGTGCAAAGTAAGATGATTAAGCTAGAATACTGTATGTCAGAAAACAATATAGCAGATCATTTTACAAAGGCCCAAGGCTCATAAGCATAAGACTTGCTGTGAGGATTATGGACTTAGAATTTAAGGTTGTATATATTATCTTACCTAAAAGGGCAGAATGTTAGGAATATGAGTCACCTAACAGCTATTTGGGTTGGACAATATATAAACCAGGATAGACATTTTAATACTGTCTCTTTAAGAGAATCATAATATTGTAATTGCGTGTGGTTTCTGAAATGGCCATAAGATAGAGCCAGAAACCTGGGTTGTCTTAGTCTTAGTCTCAGAAGAGAGTGTGAGTCAGTCTCTTAGTTTCCTTCTGTTGGAGAGTTTTGCCGTTCCTCTTAATTGACTGATATTCATGGATTTGATGTAAGTCTGATACTGAACTGTTTTTGACACTGGAATTTGTTATTGGATTATCCCTGGACTGAAAACTGACTGATTTAACCTGTGAATGACTTTGGACTGCTTATCTTGAACTTTGCTTTAACCTTTATTGAAAGTAAAACCCTACATTTACTGTACAGCGTATCTGTGTGCTGTGTGTATATTTTTCAAACACTACTTTCAATATGTCTCCCTATATGTGCTCATTCTCCTAACAAGGAATTACTTCAACAGTGGCCTATGGGTTAACTCTTCTTAGTGAAAACTACTTTCTTGCAAGGAAACATTGGAAACATTAAATTCCACTCTTCTTCCCCCTCTTGTTTTTTTATGCTAAACTCCCTGAGACTCTTGGGAAATTTACTGGTGAATTAATATCAATAAATATATGATACTTCTCTCAAAATTGTTCCCATTACTTCATTTTCACCCGGGAGTTTGCAGAAAGTATGAATGTCAGATAGAGAAGCTGATTTAAATGTTTTTTTCTTTTTAAAAATCTGTTCAGTTTAGGACTGGGTTGTTGTATTTTTTATGTTGCATTCTGAAGCAGGCACATGATTCCAGAGGCAAATTACATTCATTTTAACTATTGTTACTTTATGGCAATCAATCTTCATAAATCTCATGTTTTCTTCTTTTCTCCCATAGTAATGAATTTCAAGTCTCTTGCATTATCATCGTCACAATGTTATGTCACTTGCTGATTACAGCAGTGATGCCAATAACTAATGTATCAACTCTGCAGTCCTTTTGTAGATGTTGGATGGCCCTACAAAAACTCTATCCCATGCATTCGCTGTCTTCCTGTTGGTTCAGGGATCTTTTCTGCCAGAATCAAGAGAGTTTTCCCCAGCATTCCTTTGCTAAAGTTTCCATTCTAAATCAGTGCCATCTTTTTCCTCTCAGCTGAGTTAGAAAAACAGTTAATGAGCTGTCCCATGGGCCCATCTAGCGAGTCAAATGATTTCTCCTCAGCTGCTGATTTACTGCTTAGCAACTCAAGGCACTGTGTAGGGATTTTTCTTTTCCAGAAGGAGAGCTACACTTATATATACACAGAACATGCCAGATGTCCCACTGAATTCAGTAAGACCAGCTTCTAAGCAAATCAGGCAAAGCAAATTGGATTCTGGGCTCAGACAATAAGGTAAACTTTGGATGATGCCAAGCTGGGTCAGTGAAGACAGAATTTTCTGCCTGTGCATTTAATCTGCAACCTTTTGGAAGCTCCCCTTGAAGCAGGAGAATGTTGTGAGTGGAGCCAGGATACCAAATGGTTGTAAGTCATATTAGGCAGAGCTTAAAATAAAAGCTAACATTGCCTCCATGCTGCTTGTGTGTCTGAATCCACAACCATGTTTCAGCATGGGCATGGCCAGCACGTGACGCATCTGGCCCACAGCCCAGAAATTTGATAGCCCTGGACTAGAGAGACAGTTATAGTAGATGCTTTGACCTGAGGACTTAAACAGATCCTTCCAGTTCTATGATTCTAATGTGATATAGGAACAACTTTTATTGAAATCAGTCAACAAAGCTGAATATTGCCCACATCAAATCTCCAATATTTCTCAGGAATTATGTCAAAATGCCAGAGACCTGGTCTTGGAACTTCAACATGCAATGCATTTGCTCTATCACAACTCTTTCCATTAAAGGTGAATCTTCCTTGAATTGATTTAATGCTAATGTACAGATAGTCCTTGACATAGAGCCCCCAATTGAGCCAAACATTTCTCTTGCTAAGTGAGACAGTTGATAAGTGAATTGTGCTCCATCTTAAACCTTTCTTACCACAGTTGTTAAGTAAATCACTACAGTTATTAAGTTAGTAACACAATCATTAAGTGAATCTGGCTTTCCTGTTAACTTTGCTTGTCAGATGGTCATAAAAGGTGAATACATGACCCCTGGACACTGCAACTGTCATAAATATGAGTCAGTGGTCAAGCATCTGAATTTTGAACATGGGGGAATGGATTCTGCAATGGTCATAAGGGTAAAAAACAGTCATAAGTCACTTTCTTCACTTCAAATGGTCACTAAATGAACTGTTGTAAGATAAAGATTGTTATGTATATAAATAGTTGAATAAAGGCAAGCTTGGGGTAAAGTGCAGGGTTCTGGCCCTGCACTTCTGATTGGGTGTTAAGCGGCTAGATCGGATTGGTTGGGTTCTGATAATATGATTGGCCCTTAATGAAGGACTCTTATTGGTTCTGGAGCTAGCATTTTACAGCTCCCTATTGGTTATTTCACATTAGAGTTGCCTATATAAGGCAGAGTTGTTGTTATACAAGTTAGAAGTCACTATGCAATAAAGAGCTGAAAGTTCACCAACTAAGACTGTCTCCATTCATTCTACCCATGCCTGAATCTATAACACTGGCGATGAGGATGGGATTTGGAGACATCTGATCTTAAGGAACTTGGAAGAAAAACAGAGCACGTGTCAAAACGGCGCCACCAACGGAAGCCATGTCCGGCGGCATTGTACCACCCACTCCGTTCGATCCAAACCAAGAGGATTGGGAATCCTACATGGATCACTTTCAGATGTTCCTCGAAACGAACAACCTGAAGGACGCCACACCAGCCAAGAAGCGGGCGCTGTTCCTGACGTACTGTGGCCCGGCTGTCTTTAAAATGGCAAAAGCGCTCACGAAGCCTCGAGAAGTGAAAGCAATAAGCTGGGACGACCTCGAACCTCTCCTGAGAGACCATTACGCGCCAACTGTACCCACACTCGTGAGATGCCATGAGTTCTATCAACGAAGCCAACGAAAAGGAGAGAGTGTGGCTGACTTCGTGGCAGACCTCCAACATTTAGGAGGCCTCTGTGGGTTCGCAGACTTAGATGAAGCATTGAGAGACCGCCTAATTCTGGGATTAGATGCACTAGGCGTGCAGAGCAAGCTGATGGCGAAGGGTGACATCGACCTTGCTGACGCCATCACCAAAGCCACTGCCGCTGAGGCGACCAAAAAGTCCGCGGCGCAACTACGGCGAAGCCGAAACCCAACAAACCCACCGACAGGCGACATCTTACCCAGCTCAGAAGGGCAGTTGGCAACAACGCACTACCTCTCTTCGTCGTCAGACAGCGACCTCTCTTCGTCGTCAGACAGCGACAAAGAAGAGGTCCATCAACTGCGGTCCGACCGGGACCCTCGTCCTAAAACCTCATGCCCTTGTGCTGGCTGTGGGGCAAACCATCCCAGGGCAGACTGCAAATTCCGCAACGCGCTCTGCCATGAGTGCGGGAAACGAGGCCACAATGGTCGAGTCTGTCGCAGTTTACCAGGACCAAGCCCGGCCTCAAAGGGAACCAACTTTCGCCAATCGGCAGGAAACCGTCCTGTAAGGCGAGACCCAGCAAACCACTCCTACAGATATCGAGCGTTGCAGAAAGAAGAGGCTCACCATACTATCACTATAGGTCACGCCTCGGCCATGGACGCTAAGAAGATTCGAGTTAGAGTAGCCATAGAGAACCAGCCCTGCCACATGGAGGTCGATTCGGGATCGTCCCTCTCGATGGTGTCGTGGAAGACATTAAAGCAGCTCATTCCTACCATCCAACGCCAAGACCTTCGAATGCAACACCTTATCCTTAAAGATTACCAAGGGAATCGGATCCCTGTGGTCGAGTCTTGTCGAGTCCGCGTCTCGTTTAAAAAGCATACGGAATACTTACCTCTAACGATCATCGATAGGGACAGGTCTAGTTTGTTGGGCCTCCAATGGTTTGCGCCACTCGGCATCGAAGTAGCCGGCGTGAACCGAGTTGGTGATTGCGAGTGGGAGGAGGATCTTATGTCTGAATTCAGCGATGTCTTCGCAGATCATCTGGGAGAGTATAAGGGGACCCCAATTTCATTCAGCCTCGACCCTAAGGTTGCCCCGATCCATTTAAAGCCCCGTCGAGTTCCGTTCGCCCTGAAGGCCAAGATAGAAGAACAACTTGACAAACTAATTAAACAAGAGGTACTGCAACCCATTAATCATTCCCCATGGGAAACTCCTATTGTAACCCCCATTAAACCAGATGGGTCAATCCGAATCTGTGGGGACTACCAGGCCACTCTAAACCACGCCCTCCAGCAGAACGCGTATCCAGTGCTGGTGGTGCAGCACCTCCTTCATTCTCTGGGAGGTGGAAAGGTTTTTGCTAAGTTAGATTTAGCTCAAGCCTATCAACAATTGCCCGTGGACGATAAAACAGCCCAAGCTCAAACGATAGTAACGCACAGAAGTGCTTTTAAATGTACCCGATTGCAATTCGGGGTAAATGTAGCCCCAGGAATATTCCAAAGTTTAATGGAACGATTGTTGCAGGGAATCAAGGGCATGGGTATCAAGGGTATTTTGATGACATATTGATTGCAGCCCCTAGTAAAAAAAATTCTGCAGAATCGTTTAAAATGTGTTCTTAAAAAATTCCAAGAAGCGGGATTGAAAGTAAAAAGGGATAAATGTCATCTGTATACCGACAGTGTTGAATTTCTAGGTTATCGCATTGATAGTCAGGGTATTCACCCAACTGAGAGTAAATTAAGGGCGATTAGAAATGCTCCCAGACCTCGCAACAAAACTGATTTTCAAGCATTTTTAGGCCTTCTACAATGTGTTTTTACCGCAAAAGGCAACTGTGGCTGAACCGTTACACCGGTTATTAGATAAGAAAGCATTGTGGGTTTGGGGTTACTGGGAGGAAAAAGCGTTTCGAAATGTAAAAGATTTACTTACATCTGATTCTGTACTTATGCAATATAATGAAACCTTACCATTGGTTATAACTTGTGATGCCTCACCGTTTGGGGTGGGTGCTATTTTGAGCCATGTGCTGCCTAATGGAAATGAGGCTCCCGTTGCATACTTTTCGAAGACTCTTTCCCATGCAGAACGTAACTATGGACAAATAGACAAGGAGGCTCTTGCAATTGTGTCAGCCGTAAAAAAATTCCATGAGTATGTATATGGAAGGACATTTACAATTGTAACTGACCACAAACCTTTACTGGGGATAATCGCTGGGGACAAACCAACCCCCTATATATTGTCCCCAAGAATGACTCGATGGTCAGAGTTCCTAGCTGCTTATAATTATCGATTGTTACATCGACCGGGTAAAGCCATTCCCCATGCCGACGCACTCAGCAGAGCACCGCTACCAGAGACCCTCGACGATCCGCTACCAGAGACCCTCGACGATCCGGCACCAACAGTATCGGCGTTACAAATCAAAACGCTCAACTCGCCTCCTATGACTGCTCGAGATATCGCGAGGGACACCAGATGAGACCACACCCTAGCTCGAGTCCTAGGCTGGGTAGAGCGTGGATGGCCATTGGACCAGATCCCAGATGACTTCGCGCCATTTAAAACAAGACAAACAGAACTTTTTTCACAAAAAGGCTGCGTCATCTGGGGCGATAGAGTCGTCGTCCCAGAACGACTCCAAAACTCGCTGTTACAAATTTTGCATGAAGGACATCCCGGGATCGTGCGGATGAAAGCACTCGCACGGAGCTACGCTTGGTGGCCAGGCATAGACCGACACATCGAGCAATGGGTCAAGGCCTGCACCAAGTGCCAACAAACCAGCAATGCACCGCCAAAAGCTGCACCGACCGAATGGGCGACGCCACGTGGACCCTGGTCCAGAATCCACCTGGATTTCGCAGGGCCGATCAAAGGATAGACATTGCTGTTGACTGTCGATGCATACTCTAATTGGTTAGAAATTCATCGAATGGCCAATACAACCTCTGAGGCAGTCATTAAAGTCCTTAATAGACTCTTTGCAACTCATGGATTGCCGGACGTCCTGGTGTCCGATAACGGACCACAGTTTACAGCGCTAATGTTTGAACAGTACCTTGCTGACAACGGCATCCGCCATGCGCTCACCTCACCGGCGCATCCTGCTACCAACGGCCGAGCGGAACGCATGGTACAATTTGTAAAAAAGACTTTACAAAAGGTGGACTATGACAATCTTGACAAAAAAATAAACCGCATTCTACTTCTACAACACATCACTCCGCACAGCGAAACCGGCAGAACTCCCGCTGAACTTCTCATGGGGCGAAAACTCCGTTCCCGCCTCGACCGATTGCACCCTGCTTACAAGCCAGAGAAGCCTCCAGGATCCAGCGGATGCTACCGTACCTTCAAGGTAGGCGACCCCGTTTATGCAAGAAATTTATCGGGTGACCCAGTTTGGATTGAAGCAACGATAATACGCGAGACTGGGCCCAGATCCTATATTGTAAAATGTATTGATGAGAGACTATGGAAAAGACATATTGACCAATTACGGTCATGACTCATAACGGCCAGCCAACAACTTCCCAACGACCAAACTGAGGGGGGGGGAGGAAGAGAAGAAGACAACATGCCAGGAAACCTGTTCCAGGAAAGCGATGAATCAAGTGAAACCCAGGAAATGGAGCAGGAAGAAGAATCGTACGCTCCAAGGGAAATCACACCAGAACGAGAAGCCGAGCCACTACAAAACAACACCCTACCTCAACGGGACTGCACGCAGCCAGTCCAAAGAAAATCTGACAGACCCACGAGACAACCGTCCTATTTAAAGGACTACATAGTCACAAATTAATTGTGGAGCCAGGGGGAAGGGGTGTTATGTATGTAAATAGTTGAATAAAGGCAAGCTTGGGGTAAAGTGCAGGGTTCTGGCCCTGCACTTCTGATTGGGTGTTAAGCGGCTAGATCGGATTGGTTGGGTTCTGAGAATCAGATTGGCCCTTAACGAAGGACTCTTATTGGTTCTGGAGCTAGCGTTTTACAGCTCTCTATTGGTTATTTCACATTAGAGTTGCCTATATCAGGCAGAGTTGTTATACAAGTTAGAAGTCACTGTGCAATAAAGAGCTGAAAGTTCACCAACTAAGACTGTCTCCGTTCATTCTACACATGCCTGAATCTATGACAAAGACTATCTGTAATGAAGCTCTGCCAGCCATTGGTATCCATGTCATTTTCAAGAAGTAACATCTTTTTATTTGCAACTTGATGAAAATCTTATATTTTATCAGATAGCCTCCCCCTACTGGCTATCCTGACTGGGAAATAAGATGAGTTGTAATCCACCGTAGTCTAACCTCTTAATGATAATTACACGTTGATTTGTGAGAATAGAGGAACTGAATTTGATGTGTTTTGAAATGTTTGCTGTTTAATGTTCTAATAATGGTTGAGGGCAAAGAGAAATAAGATGTTTATGTCTATTAATTTTATATTTTGCATCAGTTCCTTTCCATAGTACAGCTGTGATTAAAAAAAGTGGTTGATATTAGCACACTGAGTGTTTGTAAGTTAAATTCTGGGACATGGCTGTCTCAAAGCAAGAGCTTTCTGATGCTGACATAGGGTGCCTTGAGCAGATTGCTCTTTGCCTGAACCCATTTCAGCTTTCAAGCCTCTTATGGCACAAACAATTATTATTTCAGTTTCATGTTTTGCCTGTCTCCTGACTCATAATGGTCTTTGGCAGTAGTGACAGATAGATAGGTGTATGTAGAAGGCTTGTAAGATTAATCTAGGGACAAATCATCATGGATAAAATCTGTCTATGTAGCCTTGATGGCACATAATCAATCAATGACAATTTTGCTGATTCTGCATTTGCTGATACATTCTGTTATGTTCTGTGCATGGGCGCTAAGGATGGAGACGAGCCGGTGAAACAGTGAACTTCAAACTCTTTATTTACATGTGAAACAGCTCAGCTCTATGGCCGCAACGGCCCATTTTATATAGGCAAGCTCTTGAGTATTTAACCAATGAAAACACAGGGAGCACTAGCTCCGTTAACCAATGGAAGAGGCTCGTTAATAGCCAATCAGATTCTCCTGAACAGACCAATCCGATGTCACTATTATCGGCCAATCAGAAGTGCAGGGCCAGAACCCTGCACTTTACTTCAAGCTCTTAATAATCTTTATTCAAGTACTTTTATTAATTCATAAAACCCCTTCCACCTGGGTTTCGTTTTAGGGGTGCGGTCATGTAGTCTTTGAGGTAGGCAGGTTGTTTTGATTGTCTATTTGATTTACGTTGTTTGGCTACAGTCTTGTTGGGGTAGGACGTTATCTGGTGAAGAGGGTGCCTCCAGTTCTGTATTCAAATTTTCATTGTTGCTAATGTTCTTGGCATCTCCTTGAGGTGAGCTCACCCCCATCCCCGATCCTTCTTCACGTATTGCCTCTGAGCGGTTATTACTTCTGCTTAAGCTTTCTGCCATTTCAAATTCAGCTTCCTTGGTATCTCCTCCCCCCTCGGTTTGGAAGTCAGGAGACTCGGAGATCCCCGACTGTAGCCTTGAACACAGCTGATCAATATGGCGCTTCCATATTCTATCATCGCAACATCTCACGTGGTATGATCTAGGGCCGGTTACTTGGACTACAGTTGCCTCGACCCACAACAGATGGCCCAAAAAGTTCCTAGCAAAAACCAAGTCGCCTACCTGGAAGTTATGGCATTTCCCACTGGATCCGTGTGGTTTTTCAGGTTCATATGATGGGTGCAGACAGCATGGCTGCCAACTCTCACGCAATCAGCGTGAGACTCACGCAATTCAACCAATTTTGACTGTCTCACTCTGATAAATGAAATCTCATGCTAAACCCCCAAAATGGAATGTACAAAAATAAATATATCTCTACATTCTCTGATATTCCGAATATCGATATGCCCAAGCCCAAAGTTTCGAGAAGTGAAGCCTCCGATCCTGGGCGGCTTCAGAGGGCGAACAGAGCATGTGCGAGAGGACGTTGCCCGCATTGATTTCTGTACTGGGGTGAGGAGAGAATTCCACGCTGCAGGAAGCGGTTGCTCCTTTCCGCTCTAGGATGTCACAACTCTCTGGGCTTAACCCTTGCGCTGCACTCTGCTCTGGCAGGCGGAGATGAGAGAGACGAACTCTCTATCCCCCATGAAGTACGACTACAGGGCATCCCTGGGCCTTTCTCGAGAGCTGAGCTCCCATCATCCCCTCCCTGCACCCGTCTGGTCTCAAGGCCGCTGGGATTGGGGCGCAAAGGCGCGTCCCTCTCCGGCCTCCCTCTCGCAAGGGGAGCTGCCGTGGCTGGCCTCTTGCGCACCTCGGCTTCTCTCACTCCCCAGCCTGATGGGAAGTCCCTGGAGAGGGAGGGGGAAGAGGGGGGAGGGCTCCTTCCCAGGTACATTGTGTCCCTCCCCCCGCCCTTTGCACCTAGATATGCGCCCCCCCCAGCCTCCCCTGGGTTCAAGAGGCTGCAAGAGGGTCTGGCAGGGAGGAGCCTCTCCAGGAAGGGGGTCCCACCAGAGGGCAGGCTGGAGTGGGGCGGGGGGGCTCGCAAGGAGGGGGGGTTCCTGTCCCCTCTGAGCTCCAATCACAGCCGGTGCAGGAGTTTCTCTCTTTTTAGGCTTCTTTCCCCACTTGATGCCAGGAACGTTTGGATGCTCTTTGGGAGCCCCTGGGAAGGAATCTCGCCTTGAGGGGTCTCCCCACAAATGCCAAGCAAAGGGGGGGGAGTGGCCACTGTCCTCTCCTCTCCTCCCCCAGACAATCCAGGACTTCCCTGCAGGGGAGCAGCTGATGGCAGCATTGCTGGGGGTCCCATGCACAGACTGGGAGGGGGGCATTTGGGGAGTGAAGGACACCAGCCTCCCCCCCCCCATTCTCTGTGTGTGTGTGTGTGTGTCCATCTGCCTGCCTGGCACTTTCCGACCCTTCAGCTGGACTGTGAGGCTGGTGGGTCCAAGACTCAGCCTGGATCCCCCTCCCCTCCGCAGGTGGGAGGCCCAGAGGGTGGGAGAGGGCTGGGAAGGGCCGTTTCTGCCCAGCTCCAAGGCCGGGAACCCTGGCAAGGCCCCCTCCACCCCCGGGGCCATGTGAGGGAGGCTTCTGTGGCCCTGAAGAGGCAGCCTGGAGGGGCCAGATCCCAGGCACTTGGGACGCCCCTCTCAGCCAGGGACCCTGGAGGAGGAGGAGAGCCGGAGCAGCCCAAAGGGATGGAGCAGATGGGCAGAGGCCCAAGAATGTGGACCCTTTCCGGCCAAGATGGTCAGTGAACTGCATTATTAATATCTTACAAATCCGGTTCAAGTACATTGGTGCTGCTTGCATGTATGTATGTATGTATATGTCCAAATCATGACTAAAGTATGCATCAGATTGCACCATTTAAAATGTAAAATTGTCAAAGCTCCCTATAATTCAGCGGGAGTTTGGGTGGTGATGCTGTGCAGAGTAATATGCTGCAAAAGGAGTATCCAGTTAATCTTGTCTTCTATATCGCCATAGTCCATTTTATTCAAGGTTTTCTTGATTAATTGTACCATGCGCTCGGCCCTTCCATTAGCCGCAGGATGCCTCGGCAAAGTCAGTGCATGGTGAATACTGCAGTCCACCAGGTACTGTTCAAAGGACAGCACTTTAAATTGGGGCCTGTTGTCAGATACCAGAACGTCTGGTAATCCGTGTGTTGCAAATAGTCTGTCTAGTTTCCTGATGACTGATTCGGTTGTTGTATTTCTCATCTCATGGATTTCAAGCCAGTTCGAGTAGGCATCCACCGTTAATAAAAATGTATGTACTTTGGTAGGTCCCGCAAAGTCCAGATGAATACGGGACCATGGTCCCCTCGGTGTTTCCCATTCGGTCGGGGTTGATTTCGGAGGGGTGTTGCTTACTTCCTGGCATTTGTGACAAGCTTTTACCCATGTCTCGATCTGCTTGTCGATACCCGGCCACCACGCATAGCTTCGTGCGAGGGCTTTCATGCGCACGATGCTGGGGTGGCCATCGTGCAAGGTTCTTAGTATCGCTCGTCGTAGCCGCTCTGGGACAACGACTCTCACACCAGATAATGTAGCCCTTCTGGTAAAATAGTTCCGTTTGTTGATTCTAGAATGGGACGTAGTCGTCAGGTATCTGGTCCAATGGCCATCCGCGCTCGACCCAACTGAGGACTCGTGCTAAAACGGGGTTGCGTTTCGTTTCCATCGCGATATCTCAGGCTGTTAGTGGTGGTGTTCGAACTGTCTCGATCTGCAGTGTTGTAACTGTTGGAGCGGGGTCATCAATGGTCTCCAGAAGTGGTGCACGGCTCAGTGCGTCGGCATGGGGAATGGCCTTCCCCGGGCAGTGTTGCAACTTGTAATTATATGCCACCAAGAATTCTGACCAGCGAGTCATTCTGGGAGATAATATATAAGGTGTTGGCCTATCTCCCGCTATTATTCCCAGCAAAGGTTTGTGGTCAGTCACTATAGTAAAGGCTCAGCCATACACATATTCATGAAATCTCTTAACAGCAGACACAATAGCAAGGGCCTCTTCATCAATTTGACTGTAATTGCGTTCTGCTTTTGATAACGTCTTTGAGAAATAGGCAACAGGGGCTTCACTACCGTTTGGCAAAACGTGGCTCAAAATGGCGCCCACTCCGAATGGTGATGCATCACACGTGATCATTAAAGGCAAAGTCTCGTTATACTGCATCAAAACAGCATCACAAGTCAATAAATTTTTCACATGTCAAAACGCCTGCTCCTCTCTGTGTCCCCATACCCAGGTTGCTTTTTTGTCTAACAAGCGATGTAGAGGTTCAGCTACGGTTGCTTTGTGAGGCAGGAAAACGTTATAAAAATTGGTAAAGCCTAGAAAAGCCTGGAGGTCGGCCTTATTTCGGGGTTTGGGGGCATTTTTGATTGCCCTAAGTTTGTTATCGGTGGGGTGAATGCCTTGACTATCAATTAAATATCCTAAAAATTCTACACGATCCGTACATAGTTGACCCTTGTTTTTTTTAACTTTGAGACCTGAGTCTTTAAATCTCTGGAGAACCAACCTCAGGCGATCCTTTAGTATTTTCCGAGTCGAGGCAGCGATTAACACATCATCAAAATATGGGACAACGCCTTTTATCCCTTGTAATAGTCTTTCCATCAAACTTTGAAAGATTCCCGGGGCTACGCTTACTCTGAACTGGAGTCAGTTACATTTAAACACACCTCGGTGCGTAACGATCGTTTGGGCCTCTGCCGTTTTTTTGTCTACAGGCAGTTGCTGGTATGCCTGGGCTAAGTCTAGTTTAGCGAAGACTTTTCCGCCCCCCAGAGAATGGAGGAGGTGTTGCACCACCGGTACCGGATAAGCGTTTTGTTGAAGGGCGTGGTTCAGGGTGGCTCGGTAGTCCCCACAAATTCTTATCGATCCATCCGGCTTGATGGGTGTCATGATTGGGGTTTCCCAGGGAGAGTGATTGGTTGGTTTTAACACACCCTGGGCTATTAATTTATCAAGCTGCTCGTCAATCTTTGGTTTAAGGGCAAATGGAACTCGATGAGACTTAAGGCAGATGGGAGCTATTTTGAGGTTAAATGATATCGGGGTCCCCTTGTTCTCGCCTAGTTTTTCTGCAAAGATGTCCTGGAATTCTTGGACGAGGTCCTCTTCCCAGTTGCTGCTGCAGGTTTGGTGAATGCTGGCTACTTCAATTCCGAGTGGAGGAAACCATTGGAGGCCTAACAAACTAGGCCGATCCCTGTTGATTACAGTCAGGGGTAGGAATGCTGTACGGTTCTTAAACGATACCCGGACTCGGCTGGATCCAATGACCGGAATTTGATTTCCTTGATAGTCTTTGGGTATGAGTCTTTGGAATCTGAGGTCTTGCCGCCGGGCAGTCAGGATGAGCTGCTTGAGGATCTTCCAGGAAACCATCGAGAGAAACAATCCTGAATCGACTTCCATCAGGCAGGGCTGGTTTTCGATGGTTACCTTCACTCAGATCTTCTTGGCATCAAGAGATGAGGCGTGACTGATCGTGATAGTTTGGTGAGCCTCTTCTCGTTTCGTTGATTGGTTTAGGGTTTTGTTTCTGTAGGAGTGGTTGTTCCATTGGTGGTTCACAGGTTCTCACTTTACAGGATGGCTTCCTGTTGGTTGGCGATAGTTAGCCCCCCTTGAGGGCTGGCTGGGTCCTAGTTTGCTTCTACAGACCCGTCCGATATGGCCTCTTTTCCCACACACATGGCAGAGTGCGTCGAGGAATTTGCATTCTGACCGGGGATGATTTGCTCCATAACCAGCGCATTGGTACTGCGATCTCTGTCATTGGTCTCATTCGGACCAAAGTCAGTGGACCTCTTCTTCATCGCTTTCTGATGACGATTTGAGGTCCTCGTGGTGGGTTGTCGCAAGCTGTCCTTCTGACTGAGGTGAAATTTCACGGGCAATTTGGCGAAGCAGGGCGTGGGTGCGGTGCATTTGGGCAGCCGACTTCCTGGTTGCTTCTGCTGCAGTAGCTTCAGCGATGGCATCTTTAAGGCTAATGTCACCTTTCGCCATCAGCTTACTCCGTGTGCCTGGAGCATCTAATCCCAGAACTATTCGGTCTCTTAGGGCTTCTTCTAAGTCAGCAAACTCGCATAGGCCTCCCAGATTCCGGAGATCCACTATGAAATCAGCAACAGTTTCGCCCTTCCGCTGACTTCTCTGGTAAAATTCATGCCTTCTAACGAACATTGGCTCAGTCGGTGTATAGTGAGCCCTCAACAGGGGTTCGAGGACGTCCCAGTCCATAGACTTTACTTCTGCCAGTTTTGCTAGTGCCTTGGCCATCTTGAATATGGTCGGCCCGCAATGAGTTAGGAATACCGCCCGTTTCTTTCCGGTAGTGGCATCCTTCAAATTGTTGGTCTCCAGAAACATCTGGAAACGATCCATATATGAGTCCCAGTCTTCTTGTGCCGGGTCGAATGGAGCGGGTGGTATGACGCCGCCGGACATGGTTACGCCGTTGGTACGTTTCAGCCACGTGCTCTGTTATCATTCTTCGTCGTTCAGTCAGCTCTGACGTCTCCACATCCCACCTTCGTCACCAGTGTTATTTTCTGTGCATGGGCACTAAGGATGGAGACGAGCCAGTGAAACAGTGAACTTCAAACTCTTTATTTACATGTGTAACAGCTCAGCTCTATGGCCGCAACGGCCCACTTTATATAGGCAAGCTCTTGAATATTTAACCAATGAAAACACAGGGAGCGCTAGCTCCGTTAACCAATGGGAGAGGCTTGTTAATAGCCAATCAGATTCTCCTGAATGGACCAATCCGATGTCGCTATTATTGGCCAATCAGAAGTGCAGGGCCAGAACCCTGCACTTTACTTCAAGCTCTTAATAATTTTTATTCAAGTACTTTTATTAATTCACAACACATTTCACATGGTGCATTTAAAGCCTGACATGACTTTGCACATTAGGTCATAGCAGGTTGCTGCTGCTGCTGCTAGCTGGATGTTTTCAATATTTTCCAACACAAGATCCTCAATATCCTGTCAATTCTATTTTTCCCCATCAAATGAATTTCCATTAATTAATTCATTTTAAATTAATTGCAATGTTTATAATGCACCACATATTTCAAAAGAGCCATTTTGGTTTAGAGGTTATGGCATCAGACTAAAAATTGGAGACTCTTGAATTCTAGTCCTGCTTTGGCCTATCATGAATGATTGACAAAAGCACTGGCTTGGAGACAGTGGCACAGTGTCTAGCAATTGCATTTTTGTTAAACTAAGTCAGATTAAACAATTAAAAGTTGGAGATTGGGTACAAAGATATAATGATGAACTGACAGGCTATAACATGAGGATATCTGACCTTAAGGCTCTATTTTTCTGGCAGTACAGAGAAACTGATTGGAAAAAATCATGACAAATGCATTAACTTTAAGTCTAAATTGTATTTTTTAGCATTTATTCTTACACAAGGGGGGGAGAAAGAGAGAGAGTTGTAGGAATTTCGTGAAAAGAGAGAGAGGCAGGAATTTCATGAAAATTTGATTGATGACAGATAGATAGATAGATAGATAGATAGATAGATAGATAGATAGAGGTACAGAGATAGATATATAAATACATATTGTAGATACATAGATACATAGATAATATATAACATGCATTATACTGTATCTAGGAAGCTGCATGCACAATTTCTAATTACTTTAGTTAATGATTCATAATGTTAGTCTAACCCTAACGTCTGCATCCAGCTGAAGGTAGATGTAACTCAAACTTCAGAAAAAAAAGACATTTGAAAGGAAATATTTGCATGTTTAGGTGATATGAAATTAAACTTAACAATTCTTGATTACCCAGAACATTTTAAGCATATTCGGATTAATATTGTCAAGGTTCACTTATTTGAATTCCCACTCAGTATAGGTTTTGGCTATAGTGAAAGCAGTAGGTAGATTTATGGCAGGATTAATATGTGCCATTCAGGAGGTCTTGGACTATAATTGCATCATTTCCTAGTGAATAACATAGCTGCTACTTTTTTATTTGTCTGATTTATATGCTTTGAACAAAAAGTTACATTTCTTGAATAATATTTCCAGTTCAGCTGTGGTTATTTTATAAAGGCATATGAATTTTCATTTCCTATTTGTATTGAACTTACATTTCCAAGCCCATAAATTTACCTTATCTATCAAGTGAACTTTCTTGGTTAATAGAACAGTAATGATAGTAAAACAAAGTAATAGTTGATAAAACCCTTTGTGAGTTCAGGATACATAGGGATAATAGCTTGTCTGACATTCTTTAGAGCCAATATTTACCTTTATAGCTACTTATGGCCTCCTGAGACCCATCCATTGTATAATTCCCATTAAGAGTTGGTTGTAAAACAGCCTGTTGTCTTACTATTTTTCCCATTAAGAATACCAGTAGTTATAAATAGCCTGCCTTACATATAGATATATAGCAAGCATATGGGTTTTGTTTTTGTTTTTGTTTTGCTTAGGGGTTTCTCACTTCTTGATTTATTGGTCACATTCTTTTTTTCTTTTTTTAATTGTCATTTCTTATTTCCATTTTATTCCACTTCCTTCTTTGCACTAGACATTCATGACAAACAAAAGCTTACATCTCTAGCCACATGCTAACCCATCTCTTTTAATCCATGTTCATTACCATCTTCAACATTATATACTTTGAGAATAGTATTTTATGATCCCTAATTTGTAAAGAATTATTTTTAGACTCTGGTGTCCCGATGAACTAACAAAATTCTAGATCTGACTCTATAAAAACTTTCCTGGTGGGGAAAATACTTAGAAGCGTGAGTTTATGGGAGCAATGAGCAAACAGTGTAATGATTGCAATAGCAGGTTTTGAAGAAAAGGTCCCTCCCTATTCTCTCTACTTTAGTATATATACTGTATTTTTTTAGCTGCTGAACTGAAAATCCCTAATTTTCTAATTCTGGCTTTTTTTTTTTTTCATGCTATTATTAATCTGATTGACTGTGGATGATGTTAATAACACCAAAGTCCAAGTATTTCATTTGCTGTTTTCTTTCTGCTTATTTCAAGGCCTGAGTTCTTCATGGATCTCCCCAAAGGTCCATTGCCAAATTTCCATGGTAACTACAGATACAGACTCTGGAGTTTCCAGTCCCATTCAGCAGACTGGGTGCAGGAAAAACTGATAATGAAATAATTGAGTAAGTTCCTTCAACCTGGATCCTAATTTTCATTAATCCATGCTTTGCCAGAAGGGCTTGCTAGCAAACGTTGAGACAGACAGCAACATGAGCTTAGATGACCTTAGGTGGTACAGTGATAAGAGTGCAGTACTGCAAACTACTTCTGCTGACAGCCAGCTGCCTACAATTTGGAAGATTGAATCCTATCAGGCTCAAGGTTGACTCAGCCTTCCATCTTTCTGAGGTGGGTAAAACCCAGATTGTTGGGGACAACATGCTGACACTGTAAACTGTTGAGGTAATTCCTTGTTAGGAGAATGAGCGCATACAGGGAGACGTATTGAGACTAGTGTTTGAATAATATACACGCAGCACACAGATACACTATACAGTAAATATAGGTTTTTACTTCAAAAAAGGTTTAAGCAAAGTTCAAAAAAGCAGTCCAAAGTCATTCACAGGTAAGATCAGTCAGTTTTCAGTCCAGGGATAATCCAATAACAAATTCCAGTGTCAAAAACAGTTCAGTATCAGACTTACATCAAATCCATGAACATCAGTCAATTAGGAGGAATGGCAAAACTCTCCAACAGAAGGAAACTGAGAGACTCATTGAGACTTCTTCTGGGACTAAGACTAAAACTACCCAGGTTTCTGGCTCCATCTTATGGCTGCTTGAGAAACCACACCCGATTACAATTTTATGATTCTCTTAAAGAGACAGTATTAAAATGTCTATCCTGGTTTATATATTTCTAACCCAAATACCTGTTAGGTGACTTATATTCCTAACATTCTCCCCTTTTCGGTGGGACAATATATACAACCTTACATTCTAAAGTCCATAATCCTCACAGCAAGTCTTATGCTTTATGAGCCTTGGGCCTTTGTAAAATGATCTGCTATATTGTTTTCTGACATACAGTATTCTAGCTTAATCATCTTACTTTGCACACATTGTCTCACATTTAAATATCTTATAGCTGTGTGTTTCATTCTTGTCTTAAAAGCAATATTTGAAGCCATCTGTATTGCTGATTGGTTATCTTCATAAACAACAATAGAATCTGTTACATCAATTCCCATATCAATTAATAATTGTTTATACAAAACTAAATCTGTACATAGTAAAGACAAACATGAGAATTCAGCCTCCATTGTTGACAAACTTAGATATTTCTGTCTAATAGACAGAATCCAATTTGCTTTGCTACATCCAATCTATACATTTCCCAGTAATACTTACAGTACCTGATGTAGATTTTTGTGTATTTATGTCTGTATCAAAACTTGCATCAGCATATGCAGTTAAACTCAGTTCATCTTTAGGCTCCAAATACAATGCATAATGCATTGTTTGTTTCAAATATCTTAACACATGTTTAGCAGCTTGCCAGTGCCTTTCAGTTGGCTCAGCATTAAATCTCACTGGTTGATTAACCCTGTATGCAATATCTGGCCTTGACCAATTACTGAGATAAGATAAACTACCAATCAAGGACTGATAAATGTTCTTATCAAAAACAGGACTTTGAAAATCACTATTGCTAAACTCTTAGCTCACTGGTGTATTAGTCAGCTTATAAAGTTCCATTTTAAAACTTTTTAGTAATTGGTTAATTTTATCTGCCTGTGAGATTTTGTATCCTCCCCTAGTTTTATCTATCTTTAAATCAAGGTATTTCTTCTCTAACACTGAGATTATTTTAGTAGCTTCTTGTTCAGTTTTGGTGATAAATGCCATGTCATCAGTAAATAATAGCAACAATGAAATTACACCATTACTTTCTCTTTTAAACAAACCTGGATCAGCCATGCCAGCTACAAACCCTATCTTAGTTAATTCTTTAACTATACACTGGTTCCACTCATATCCTAATTGCTTCATAAAGACTCTTTTTCAATTTCGAGCAATCAGTTGTATTATTATTTTTGATATCTAAAGGTTTCTTAAAATATATAGTGTGTTGCAGCAGTGCATGCAGATATGCTGTATCCAAATGATTATAAATCCAAATGATTTCTAATGTATTTCTCCTTAGCTGCCCACACTAATGCTGCCCTTAATGTAGTAGCCTTCAGACTAGGTACAAAAACCTCACTGTAGTCATTTGCTGTCTGATTGAACCCTTGTGCTACTAACCTGGCTTTATGAGTAACAGTCCCATCCACACCTTTCTTCAGTTTATATATCCATTTACATCCTATGGCATATTTACCTGGTGGTAACTTAACATTTTGTATACCTCCAGTTTTTTTAATGATTCTAGTTCCTTATCCATTGCTCTCTGCCAAGCAGCCTGATCCTTATCAGGATACAGTTTCAATTCACTATAATTACTTGGAACTGTATTCACTTGGCATACAACACTAGCCTGATATCTATCAGGTGGTCGTGTTACTCAGGTTGAATGTCATGGTAATACAGGGCAAACTGGTGGACTCACCTGTGCCACCTGCTCCTGTTCTTCTACCACCTCCTGTGCCTATTCTACTACTTCCTCCTGTTCTTCCTCTTTAGTGGCTATTTGTGGTTTACATATTTTATCTTTAGGGACTATTTGTGTGTCAATAATAATATCATTTCTGAATTCCTGTTCCAATTTATCCCAACCAACGTGTTCTAGAAATTTTGTATTAGCACTACAATAAACATGAGCTGTGCCTTGATCCCAAAATCTGAATGATCTATGGTTGGCCTCATAACCTACAAAAAATAACTTCTTAGCTCTATGTTGCCCTTTCAGTCTTATTTCTGAGAGAGTATGCACCCATGCTGGAGCTCCCAATGTATAGGTAACTTAAATTTGGTTTTCTGCCATGCCAACGAGTGAATGCCAATTCTCCACTTGTTGTGTTAACTACATTGTTTAAATCTTGGTTACTACACATTATGGCCTCACCCCACAGTGATTCAGGCAAACCTGAGTCAGATAACATAGTGCGAGCCATGGCTTGTAATGTTTGCCCTCTTCATTCTCTAAATGAGTTATGTTGTGATCTGTAAGGTGCAGAACATTTATGCTCAACACTAGCCAATTTCAACATTGTAGCATTCACAATGGACTAATCCGAAGTCTTCACTCCGGTCCGTGTTTCTTGTGGGAACAAGGACCGTTCCTATTGGCTGATGCCATTTGACAGCCAGCTATAAAAGGAGCTGTCAAATGGCATCAGCTGTTGCCGCCAGCTGACTGCCTTGTTAGCATGGCAGTTGCGGCAGCCCTTTATTCTGGCAATAAAGTTACAGTTGAAGTTCGCTCCGATTTTTGCCTCAGGTTATTACCGCTGCTCTACAACACTGGCGATGAGGGTGGGATACCAATAAGAGGCAGCCAGGCAAAGAATTGCTGAGCGAAGTCACTACAAAAAGAGCCGAAGTCACTATGAGCTGATTGTCATTTAAAGAGCTATTGTCGCTGTTCGCGAGCGCGAGATTCAACTTTCCTGCGGAAGAGACGGCAGTGCCGAAGCGAGATGACTTTGAACCCTGCATTTCCACTTTTCAGACTGACAGCTGAGACATGAGAGTCCTACAGAAACCGATTTGACTGCTTTCTAGACGCCATAGACCTTGCTGACGCTACCAACCATAGGAAAAAGTCCTACTTTTTAAGTTTTTGTGGAGCCACAGTATTTGACACTGCTATGGCATTATTGGCTCCACATTCAGTCAAGACTGTTCCTTGGGAAGAATTGCAGGAAATTCTTTCCAACTGCTATTCCCCTAAGCCATCCCAAATTGCCAGAAGACATGCTTTTAGGAGACGGATTCAAGCTGAGGGAGAAACTATTAGTGAATACATGGCTGCCCTAAGGACAGCCACTTTGCATTGTGCGTTTAGAGACTATCTAGAGGACATGCTATTAGACCAACTAGTTTGTGGAGTCAGGGATTTAAGGCTACAAAGTTGTCTATTGGATAAACGAGATTTAACCCTAAAAGTAGCTATTGAAGAGTCTCAAGCTGCTGAACTATCTGCACTTTCAGTAGCGGAAATTCAGGGAAATCCAATTAGCCAGAGTAGTTCAGCTATCCATTACGACGAGGCATCCTTAGAAGAAGGCTCTGATGGGGCTAACAATGTAAATCACCTCAGGTAGCAAAAAACCAGTCAAGGAGAAATCAGGCCAAACCCCATTCTACCTCCCCAGCATCAGCCCATTTGTCTAAGCTGTGGGGGAAACCACCTCAGGGCATTCTGCAAGTTCAGGAATGCCACCTGTCTAAAATGCCAAAGGAAGGGTCATTTAGCCAGAGTCTGTCAAGCAGGAAAGACTTTTGCCCAAAAGCCTCAGACAACCCAATATTTTCAAAGACAAGTTGAAGACTGTTTTACCTCTATCACACCAAGCAGACAAACAAAGGCTCTAACAAAATTAGTGTTTTTGTTTCCATAGAAGGTAAATCTTGCAGGATGGAAGTTGACACAGGCTCAGCACTGTCCATCATCTCCTGGGGCACCCTAAAAAAGCTACTTCCCAGAATGACTAAGAAGAAGCTTCTCGACTGCCAGTTGAGTCTACGCGACTACCAAGGCAGAACCATCCCAGTCCTTGGAAAAGGCAAGTTTTTATACAATTCAAAAATTTTAAAGGTCACTTGCCTTTAGTGGTAGTGGATGGTGCCCTCCCTAGCCTGTTGGGATTAGACTGGTTCCCTGCCCTTGGCCTCCATGTAACCAGAATCTACTCTATTTCAAATGCTGAAGTAGATACCTTGTTTAAGGACTATGCTGACGTGTTCAGCGAGGGGCTCGGTTGTTATTCAGGAACCCCAATATCATTCAACTTGGACCCTCAGGCAGTACCAATCCGTTTAAAGCCTCAAAGGGTACCATTTGCAATCCGCCCCAAGTTAGACATTGAGCTGGACAAATTAAGCAAGCAAGGTGTATTGGAGCCTGTGGACTTCGCAAAATGGGAGAGCCCAATAGTTACATCCCTAAAGAAAGATGGTAGCATGAGAATCTGTGCTGATTACAAGACGTCATTGAACAGATATTTACAAATCAGCACCTATCCAGTCCCTGTTATCCAGCACCTCCTACATTCTTTTGAGCCAGGAACCATTTTTGCTAAATTAGACATGTCACAGGCCTATCAACAGTTCCCTGTTGATGACACAGCCACTGAACTGCAGACTATAGTAACGCACAAGGGCACTTTCAAATGCAGGCGCCTCCTATTTGCCGTAAGTGTAGCCCCTGGGATTTTCCAATCCTTAATGGAAAGACTCCTCCAAGGACTACCAGGCATAATTCCCTGCTTTGATGACATTTTAATATCTGCCATTGATAAGCCTCAGTTACTGCAAAGAGTTAGAGCAGTCCTCGATCGTTTCAGACAGCATGGCCTTAAGTTAAAAAAAGACAAGTGCACTATTGCCACCACACAAATAGAATTTTTGGGATACAGAATTGATGCCTCTGTTATACACCCAATTGAGTCCAAAGTGAGGGCTATTCATGAGGCACCCATGCCTACTAACAAGACTGAGCTCCAGGCCTTCTTAGAACTTCTTAACTTTTATGCTTCATTCTTGCCTCACAAAGCTTCCGTTGCAGAGCCTCTGCACAGACTTTTGGACAAGCAATCTCCCTGGCACTGGGGACCCAGGGAAGCCCATGCCTTCCATGCTGTCAAATCATTACTTACATCCAATGCTGTCCTGATACAATTTAATGAACAATTGCCTTTAGTTCTAGCTGCAGACATTTCTCCTTTTGGCATAGGGGCTGTTTTAAATCATAGACTGCCTAACAGTTCTGAGGCACCCATTGCCTTTTTCTCCAGGACCTTTTCCTCAGCCAAGCGCAATTACAGCCAAATTGACAAGGAGGCTTTGGCTGCAGTTGCTTCTGTCAAAAAATTCCATGAGTTTCTATATGGATGAATTGATCACGGGTCACAAGCCTCTGTTAGGCCTTTTGTCCAGCGAAAAACAAACCCCCCAGATTTTGCCTCCAAGAATGACCAGGTGGACTTTATTTCTGGCTGCCTATTCCTATACGCTGGTTCATTGTCCTGGCAAGAGTCTATGCCACGCTGACGTTCTTATTCGCTGCCCTCTGCCTGTTCCTGTAGAAGATCCTGCAGCTACTAATGCTATTTTCCAAATCAATGGTCTCAAACTCCCCATCACTGCCCTTGACATCACTGCCCACTCTTCTAGGGACAAGGTAATCACCCAAGTTTTGGACTGGGTGGGAAGGGGGTGGCCAGCAATTTCTTATGCCCCTGAATTCCTACCCTTCAAAACTCGCAGCAAGAACTATCTTCTTTGCAAGGCTGTTTACTTTGGGGAACTAGGGTAGTTATCCCTTCCCAGTTGCAAAACTCAGTTTTACAGGTCCTGCATGAAGGCCATCCTGGCATTGTCAGAATGAAGGCCCTGGCTCACAGTTATGTATGGTGGCCAGGCATGGATGCTCAAATTTCAAGCTGGGTGAATGCCTGTCAGCCATGCCAGGCCACGAGACCTGCTCCACGCACATCCACTCCAGGCAAGTGGGAAGATTCTGGGGCCCCTTGGTCCTGGGTGCACATTGATCTAACTGGCCCAATTCATGGGCGCACATTCCTGGTAATGGTGGATTCCTTTTCAAAATGGATTGCTTTGGCCTTGATGACCACCACAACTTCACAAGTGGTCACTAAGGCTCTAACAAGGATATTTGGCACCCATGGCCTCCCTGACACCATTGTGTCCAATAACAGCCCCCAGTTTACTTCCTGTGAGTTTGAGGTTTTCCTAGCCAACCTAGGAATAAGACACGCCCTTACAGCTCCTTTTCATCCTGCCAGTAATGGCCTGGCTGAAAGAGCAGTCAGGTCAGTTAAGGAGGCCCTGGAAAGGTTTGGCCCTGTAGACTGGCACTCTAGGCTTGCCAGGTACCTCTTGACCCAACACAAAACCCCCTGTGCCACTACTAATAAGTCTCCAACTGAGCTCCTCATGGGTAGACGCCTGAGGACCACCCTAGACAGACTCCATCTGCATTATACCCCAGTCACCCCCCTAGGGTCAGAAAGCCAGACAAGGGAGTTCACTGAGCATGACAGGGTATATGCCCGGAACTATGCGGGTCACCCCTTGTGGATACCAGGGTGAATTGTGGCAGTAATGAGTCCTAAGTCTTACAGAGTCTTGTTGCAAGACGGGCGTATCTGGCGCCGACATATCAACCAACTTAGAAGATGCTGGAGTGCAGTTACAGATGGCCCTCGTTATGTCCCGAAAGAAAAGGAACTGCCGGCGCACACAGAGACTTCCTTTAGACCCTACAAGCAAGGAAGCCTACCTGGACTGCCATCGGTCCCTCGCCCAGAGTTGCCCGAATCCGAGACACCAGTTTCTTCAACTCCAGAAGCAGCCCATCAAGCAGAAGACTTCCTTCCAGCAGCAGCTTCACCTGAACTGAGACGATCCAGCCGCCTGTGCAAGCACCCAGCCTTTCTTAAAGACTATGCATGCTCCGTTCTGGAGGGAAGGAGTGTAGCGTTTGCAATGGACTAATCCGAAGTCTTCACTTCAGTCCGTGTTTCTAGTGGGAACATGGACCATTCCTATTGGCTGATGCCGTTTGACAGCCGGCTATAAAAGGAGCTGTCAAATGGCATCAGCTATTGCCGCCAGCTGACTGCCTTGTTAGCACGGCAGCCGCGGCAACCCTTTATTCTGGCAATAAAGTTACAGTTGAAGTTCGCTCCAAGTTTTGCCTCAGGTTATTACCACTGTTCTACAACAAACATAGTTTGGAATCTCTTGTTAACAAACTCAGTCCCATTATCAGTAACTAAAGTAATTACTTTACTTTTCATTTTTCTCTCAGCAAAACTTAGCCAGTTAAAGAAATGTTGGAATGTTTCTGTTTTGTTTTTCATTAAAATAGCAGAAACTGTATCGTGAGTAATGGTCCATAATACTCAAAATATAATAGGCATCTCCCAAACTTGGTTTTTTAGGACCAATTATGTCAGAAAACACAACCTCTAAAGGTTCTTTGGTCTTAAACCCATTTAGTCTGTTTGCAGGAGTAACCTTACTTTTCTCCTGGCTACAAGCATTACAGTTTAAATACTTGCTACAGGGTTTCAATTTTACTCCTTCTGCCAAGTTAACAGTTTGTTTTAGCATTTTGAAATTATTGTGCTCTAGATGTCTATGCAGTAAATGTATGCATTCATCATGTGGCTTAACATTGTTATAAACTGAATTAGCCAACTTCAAATGGTCATCGTATATTACATATAACTCATTCTCTAAAGTGGCAGTAACACTTTTACCCTCTTTCTCTATTATATAGTTATCTCCCCTAAAGCTTACTACATAACCAAGATTAACTAAAGCCCTTACTGATAACAAATTAAATTTCAGTTTAGGTACATATAACATAGCTAAATGTTCGTTTATACAAGAACAATATTCAGTACCTTCACCTGATGCGTTCATCTTCCATCCATCTGCCAATGATACATGTTGTTTACTCATAAACATCTTTACAAACCTCTTTCTATCTTTAGTAATGCATTGTGATGCTCCACTATCAACAACCCACAAATAAGGGTTTACAATCGAATTGCTAGACATAGCTAAACTAACATTCTTCTTGGCCTTCTTGTGATTACTAGTATTCTGTTGTTTTCCCTTTTTACAGAATCTAGCTATATGTCCCCTAACCCCACAAGAAAAACATTTCCTAACAGTATAGGCAGTTGAATATAAATCCTCTTCTTGTGGTTGTTCCTTTCTCAGTTGGTCCATATCCAGCCATCTTCTTGCTTCTTCTAACAGCCTTCTGGTTATGTCAGTCAATGTCAGTTTATCTCTGGGCAGGACTTCCAGTAAAGAAGTCATCATAACTTTCATCCAATGAGGAAAGAATGATGTAAACTTGATTCAGCTCTGAAAACATCAATTCCTTTTCATGTAGCTCTTGAAAAGTTCTTTTCATGAAGTTCAAATGAGCTAACATATCTCCACCTTTCAGAAGATGTGCTCTAAACAGTTTACATGTAAGATGTATGTGTGCACCTACACTTTCACGAACATAAATCTTCTTCACATTCTCCCAACACTTAGCAGCAGACTCTTCTCCACGAATATGGACTAGCTGCTGGTCACTCATTGTTAGTCCAATTATACAAAGAGCTCATTCGTTGATCTGTTTAAAGTCAGCAAGCTTCTTGGCATCATGTTAATTTTCTGGATCCCAAGCATTTACATCTGGTGGGTCTTGAACTACATTCCATAAACCTTCTCTACGCAGAAGTAGACTGCACTTCATAGACCAGGAAACATAATTTGTTCTATCCAACTGGGTTATCAGTGATAGACTTGTTGAAGTGACTTGTGTCATCTTTACCAGGATAGTAACCCACAATTAAACAGTAAACAGCTGTCTGTATACAGTACTGTGTATTCACACAAACTCTCAGTTATCTAAGCCTGGTATGGCCTGGGCCCATTACCAGTGTTGAGGTAATTCCCCGTCAGGAGAATGAGCGCATACAGGAAGACATATTTAGAGTAGTGTTTGAATAAAACACACACAGCACACAGATACACTGTACAGTAAATATAGGTTTTTACTTCCAGAAAGGTTTAAGCAAAGTTCAAAACAAGCAGCCCAAAGTCATTTACAGGTAAGATCAGTCAGTTTTCAGTCCAAGGATACTCCAATAACAAAGTCCAGTGTCAAAAACAGTTCAGTATCAGACTTACATCAAATCTATGAATATCAGTCAGTTAGAAGGAATGGCAAAACTCTCCAACAGAAGGAAACTGAGAGACTCACTGAGACTTGTTCTGAGACTAAGACTAAAGCTACCCAGGTTTCTGGCTCCATCTTATGGCTGTTTGAGAAACCACACCCAATTACACCTTTAGGATTCTCTTAAAGAGACAGTATTAAAATGTCTATCTTGGTTTATATATTTCTAACCCAAATACCTGTTAGCTGACTTATACTCCTAGCTTAAACCACTTAGAGAAGGCTGTAAAGCACTAAAAAGTGGTATATAAAGCTAAGTGCTACTGCTATCAGCCATTTAGGCATATCCCCACAAATAACTTCAATATAACCCCATTTGCTTCTAACTTCCATTGTTTGGTGTTATCACCGCTGATGAATGTCTATGGACATTCTCAGTCATCTGGGTCATGGTTATACCACAGGTGCTTTTTCAAGAGGCCAGTCCAAGAAGCTTCTTGGATGAGAAGCAAATGTCTTCAATGAAAAAACCAGAAAGTCCAGTTACTTCTTGAAAAAGCACCTTTGGGGTAACCACCATTGATTCCCTTCCAGCTACAATTTGGTACCAAGGACTGACACACTTGCAGAGCATCCCTTCTTTTGGTTCTGGATTTTGGAGCCCAAGTACTCTTATTATGTAAAGGTAAAGACAGAAAATGTGACAACAGCTGCTACTGCTGGCTCCTGGCACTGTACATGTACACCAATTGGACAATGAAGCAAAAAAAAAAAAAAGTGATGCACAAGAGGAAGGGAAGGAATGTGGAAAGGAATAAGGATGTGCTTCAACCATTAAAAACAAATTAATGATTTATTTTAATTATTTATTTTTGCCCAGGTTGGATGCCTGGACAAAATAAATAAATAAAGAGAACACTTCAACCTGCAACAGAGTTATGACTGCAGCCAGGGTAGGTCAAAGGGAGGGGAAATGGCTTAAATTTTCTGAATAGTTAAAGGAAAGATTAGAAAAGAAAGCAGATAATTGGATCAGGAAAATTTCAGCTCCTATAAAAGATGGAAGGACTACAATTCTCCCTTTATCCCTGAAGATAAAAATGGTCTTTAACCTTCAGGAAATTGCCTTTTTGGTGCACAAAGCAAGACCCAGAGAATCAGGAGAATAGTATGTTGCATAGGATAGCCGAGGGCCATTGATTGTGTAGTAGTGAGTGCCTTCATAATTATGCATGTATGAGATTTACAATGTTTGAAAACAAACTTTCAGATGTATATGAAAAAAGCTGCAGTATCCAAAGTGTTATGCAACCAACAAGCAGAGTTTGAAGAAGGTAAAACTATGTCTATGTATCATATAAAAAATACTTAAATCAGTATGTGCAGCTAAACTTGACCAGATAAAAATAAATGCTAGTTGCCTTCATTCCAAATTCATTGCATAGACGTTATCAAGTATGTTAATTTTGTGATTAATTGTTTACAAACCAGAATTTACATAATTCTGAGGTAGAGGATGCAGTTCTCACTGAAGAACTTGTTTTGGAAAAAAGAAAGGAAATGCTTCATTCATAATGGCTCATTGGCAACTCAGAAAAGTTGAGATGAGCAGAGAGCAGAAAGAGACACACCAAGGAATGCAAGATTGAATTTGAGGGAGGAGAGAGAAGGGGGGGGTTGTCAAAAAAAAACGACTGAGAGGAGAGAGATCTGAACCCCTGCAAAGGCAGAGATAGTGTTGTTCTGATGCAAAAAACAAACAAACAAACTACTGTGGCCATAAGAGAAGTGACAATCCTAATCCAGAAGTGGAGTTCAGAAATGGCTGCATTCCTGATCCAGCTGATTTATCACCTCTGGCGAGAGAGGAGTATTATCTTAATTAAAGCCCCACAAATTTCACAAGGTGTGTCAATGTCAGGCAGACTAGTTATTTGAGAAGAGGGACAGAAGGACTTAATCATAAGCGGTTCATTCGGGGGTGATGCTACACAAAGATGTTCTTTTTAAATAACTCTTCACTTTTCCCATTGATTTCCATATCAGGATATAGCCAGGACTCTGGATGATAAATTTGGATGGGTTTTCTTGACAGTATCTAAGCCTCCCTTTGAGACTCAGCCAGATTATCAGTCATCCAATTTTGAGACCAGATACTTTGGCTGGAGAGAGCACACCAACACAACTCTGTTATTTTGTTAGTTTCTTTTTCATATGAAAGAATATCTTCATTGCAGAGGTGACATTCAGCAGGTTCTGACCAGTTCTTGAGAACCAGTACTGGAATTTTGAGTAGTTCGGAGAACCGGCAAATACCACCTCTGACTGGAGATTTTACAGCATCCTTCCCCTGCCATGCCCACCAAGCCACGCCCACAGAACTGGTAGTAAAAAATATTTGAATCCCATCACTGCTTTCTTGGTATACCCACATTCAGGAAGTAACCATTTCATAAGCTAATGTTTTTGGCCAAGATCACAACTGATGAAGTAAGAAAAACTGTTTAAATGAGTTTCTTCTATATCTCTAATATCTTAAGTTCTGCTACATTTTCTTGATTTTTGGCACAAGACTATTTTATATATTTGGTCAAAGGACAAAGCACAATCTATTTTTGCCTGGTTTGTGTAATACTGGCTCATAGTTCCTCTTGATGGATTAAGCTTAGAATGCATCACTGGTTTTTATAGGGTGTTCAGTAATCAGCACCGTCTCATGCATACTAGACAATATTATAAAAGGAAAAAAAAGTAAAGAGCATTCGGCTTTTTGTAGAAAAGTCTGTAATCAGTAGCTATGTTATGAATACAAAACCTAGTCTGATGTTTCAAAACTCCCACAGCAGTTCAGTCAAATGAGATTATCAGCATCGGTGATGTTAGTCTGTCTATCTCTCTGCAATGAGACAAAAACATAGGCTCTGACATCTTTTAGAAGCTTTTAATTTGACCATTTAATTTGAACAGGAAATCTTAAGAACTCTTATGCCATTCTCTTTAATTGAATTAATTTGATTTTTGGCAGGGATGCAGCTTTCCACAGTCATATTTTAGGTTTTTAAGCAGTTTTGAGGATTATTTTAAAATCAACGGGCATTAGGGAAGAAGCAATGATGGCAGCACACCTGGAAAGAGGGGGAAAGAAGGTGTGTGGTTGGAAAAATTGGGTGACTTTTTCTTTAAAGTCCAGGTGGCTTCTTTGAAAAAGAATAATAGGAAGTGAGATACATTTTATAATGTAGTGTAGATCTGTAAAAAAGCAAAAAAAAAAAAAATCTATATACAAATAAATAGACTAGTTGAGAGGCTTTTAATGACTAACGTATAATTGCAACCAGACTTTTATTTTGGGACTGATGAACAGCTAGAAAAAACAATGGAAATTTGTTTTTTATATATGACTATTATGGGGAAATTGTTATATGTTGAAAAGTGGAAAAATGTTCAACAATAGTGGAATGGTTAGTGATTTAATGGAATTTACAGCGATGACTGAACTGAAAAAAAGTTGATTGACTAGAAGCCCCTTTATGACATGGTTTTGATGATCAAAAAAATTAATAATAGAAGAAAGTGACATTTTTGTGAATATAAAGACTTAACTTTGTAATTATATTTGCATTTACTACAAATAAAATCAGAAGCTTTTATCTTTTCTTTATGCATCTTTGTTTTTTCCCTTTTTTGTCTTTCTTTATTCTGTTTATTCTGTTTTAGATAATTTTTATGTCCTCTTTAAAACTTTTAATAAAAATTATTCATTAAAAAGGGGGGGGGGGGGAATGAACCATGGATCTTGGAAGTGTTATTCTTTTAAAATAACACATTTAAAGTGAAAATATATCAGTTAATTACTCTTTGATTGGTTCAGAGTTGTAGCTTATTTCATTATGTTTTGAATTTCATTCAGACAAATACATAGTATGATGGTTCATAGTTCAGTGCAAGTTTTTGGATTAACTACATATAGTTTGATAAAAAGGACCAGAAAAAGTACATTCTCAGTTACTATTGTAGAAGAGTAGCATGTGAGAGAAAAAGATGAAATATAAGATGACTGATTATTATATTCATGATAAGCCCTCCATATCTCCTTCAGCTTTTATTTTTATTAGACCATATGAGAATTATATGTTGTAGATAAGAAAATGTCTTCAAGTCATTCACTGTTATTGGATTGGATTTGAAAGGTTGGAATCAAAGCATATAAAGGAACACTCATCATTGCTTTATGCTTTCATTTGGGTTGTTCTCGTCTTGAGTTTACTATGCATTTAATGGTCCATCTCAAGCCATAAAGCATGGATCATAAATCAAAAGAAACACATCAAACAAGGACTATGTTGTACAAAAAAAACAGAATAATGCTTCAAACAATATGCACAAACAGCAGGAGCTGTGTGTTTTTTGTTTGTTTTTTACATCTCTTGTCAAATTTTCTCTGACATATAATCTAAATCCTTCAGCCTTTCCTACATTGGCCTGCTGGTCATTTATAAACATAAATAAGCCAAGTAAAACATTCACTTGTATTACTCATAGTTTTTGTTTTAAACTTTATTAGTATAATAGAATTACAGTTCAACATAAAATAATGAGATTTTGCTAAACTCTGTAAAGCATTACATGCATCTGCTATAAACAATCTCTGTTATAGATTTAGGTCTTATTGCCACATTGCTGCACTGAAGTGCAATAAACATTCAATGTCATCTTGTTTTTAATTATTCCAGGAGTAAACAGAAACTGACCTCTATAAGAGTGTATCATTATTTTTCAAGGAAGACTTACTATTATTACATGGTTTAGCAAAGCATTGTAAAAAAGCTACACAGAAAGTACCTTGTCTTTGATAACTGTGCAATCAGATTTATACAGGATACTGTTCACAGAGACTAAGAAACTAAGAGATGAAAGAATGCATCATTGCATAGCAAAATAAAAAAGCAGAATAGTTAAGTAATCATCTCTAATGTGCCAAATGCAGGCTGAAAGGAGCCAAATGGATAACTCTGAAGGCCAAATGCCCTTAATGAACACACTAGATTAAACGCCAAAATAACAAGATAAACAAATACTGAAGTGAAATTCATATTTTATTTTGATTGTTTTTCTATACATATATCTACACATAGTACTAGAAGATAACAGATCTTCTTTAGTAAGCTTCAGTCAGATTAGCTCATCAAGTTTAGACAGGACTAAATGGTAGACAATGAAGCATTAGGGTGTTTTTTTTTAAAGTCACCTTTTCTAAGGAAAAAGTAAACTATTTCATTTGTAGATACTAATTGCAGCAACCTTTTGATTTATTGAGAAATAGTATATAAAACATTGCCTGTAACATGTATAGATATCGATTGTGTTAGCTATTTTGACTGAAGGTCCATACAACTTTGTTTTTTTTAATATGCATTCACTACCATGTGTTATGAATTCTGAACCCTTATATTAACACCTCCCCAAATCCATGCTTCCACTCAATTTTTTTAAAATATCCATCTTGGTAATTTGATTTCCATCCCCCACCCCCTTCAAAATAATTTTTCAGCAGAAATAAAACTGGGTAGCATTATTTTGGGAATACTAATAACTTGAAAAATGGACATTTGTATTTAAAGCCCTTACATATTGTTCCTACAAATATATTGCTACAGTAAAAATAAAATGTAATAAGTTTTACTCAATAAAATGTATTTTCCTGTACATTCGTTTGAGTATGTTTTTTTCTGTATTTAATGCTACATATATTACATCACTTATTGTTAACAGTTATGTTTCAGCAAATATACCAATAATGTACAGATGACATTTGTCTTAAATATTTTACCATTGTCCTACCAAATATAATTCCATATTTTTGTATTCACGCATTACCTGAGCATACCAGTCATTAGCCTAATAGTATAACTAGATGATAGGTTTCAAATTGCAAGCTATTTTAAAGATAAACGCTTTACAAATGGAATATATCCTATTCCAAGCTCTCTTCCTTGTCTTTTTTTCTCCCTTTTCTTTCAAATGCCACTGACTGTTCTTAAAAAAAAGAAGTGCAGGTTCTAAATGTTTCTTTTAAAAATGCAACCTATTAAGAGTTCAGAGAACTAACCCTCACAAGGCATAATATGAACATAAAAAAGTAAAAAAAAAAAAGTAGTCTCATGTAGTATATTTACATGTTGTTGAAATAATACATTTTGTCTTTCTTTTTGCCATGTGTTGCAACCTAAAACTTTCCAGTGCAATCTCTCTACTTATTGACTTGAAGATATGGCCCCCAAAGTCCCTAGATAATTCTCAGGTCAGGGTGCTTAGGATTGCAAGCCTCGTGTACCATTTGATAAAATAATACATTCAGTGTACCTAGAGATTGTTAAATATTGTTTTCCTTCGAAAGCAAACAACCGAACGAACAAAAGCCTCAATACAAATACAGAAGCACAAAAGAAGAATCGACCCTGTATTGTTTTTATCTAACAGAAACAAAGAGATTTAGATCTGCACTGAATGTGCCATTGGTTGATATTATTGAGTCAAGTGACCATCTGATGTTTAAAATAAGACTGAAGTGAGAGAGCATATTAAAGCATTCATTCTTTGAATCAATGTGCTATTCTGTGAGAAAATCTACCATTAGGAAATAGACTATTTTGTATGTAAATATGAACATTAATTTGCTTTAAAATTGGTGGTTGGATAATTCAGCAAATAGGAAATCTAAGAAAAATACTATATTTTCTGGAATCCAGCACTTTGGATAGATGCATATCCTATAAAATAATTCAAATAAGCAGCACTCCAAAAATGGAAACTAGAATACTTATGTGCAACATGAACATATATAAAGACAGTTTTACCTTCTATCATTGTGCATAAAAATATTTCTGCTCTGACATGTACAACATCCCTTCTGGAAACATCCAGAGGTAAGCTATTGACAATTGATTTGGATTTCTGTTATATTTCCCTCCCTTGTTCAAAGTCATGGTTCAGAATCTGGTGTCTACATCACATTATTACAGCCCTAGAATACAGAGTTAATATCTTTTTTTTCTATTTTATATATATGTATATATATAATATATACTTTTGCTTTATAAAATAAGGACATCTCAATTTCTTTAAAACAGAGGCAATGAAGCAAATGAGAATTGCTGTGTGTTTAGAACCCAAAAGCAATTCCCAGTGCAAAATAGATGGACAACTCTTATGGATGATGTGGCTAGTGTGGAGGGTTTTTGTCGTTAAGTCGGGGCTCTCTATTTAAGTAGGTAGCCCAGTACACTAAATTAAAAATCCCGAAGAGCAGTGGAAATGCTATTCTTGATAGTCGATCAATTTTGCTGACACTGTTAAAAGTTTTCTTGGGTTCAGGTGGCTTTGTTTCAGCTTTCACTTCTTTGGGCTCTATCGTTGCACTTTTAGCAATAGTAGCTAGTCCAGGGTCTCTTGCAATATTTGGGGTACAGCTGGTTGTGGGTGCTGGTGCTGTGAACGAGTTGTTTTTCATAATGAGAGGATCCTTCACTTTCTTTGGCTAAGAATAAAGAACACAAGCTTTTAAATGACACATAATTTCACCCATTTAAAACTATTACCTCTCTGGAATGTAAATACTTGGTTCAGCTCATATGCCCTTCAGAGAGCCATGTCTAAAACTACTTTCTTTCCCCTTTGTCCAGATATTGTGTGTTGTCAAGTAGACAAGGAGAAAACAGAATCAGGAATATACTATATTTTCTGTTGATAAATCAGTGCTTGTTCAGTTGTCAACAAAGAGATATCTCATTTGATCAAATGGTCCCCATTCTGGTTTATCATAGATAGATAAAGCTCTATATCTATATTATGATATAGAACTTTACTATCAGTTCCAAAAAGTTATATGAATGGAAAAGTTGTGCTGTCAATTCAAAAGAGTTGTGAATGGGTGATGCAGTGAATTTTAAAAATTAATAATCAAATTAAACCTGTATTTTACTATTAGAGCCTATGGAAAGTCATCTCGAAAAGGTTTATACACAATATGGCATATATATTACTCAACCAACTATAATATGGCTATTATAGGCACAAGGATGAAAGAATGAAGAAATATGGAATTAATGGAGGAATGGATCATGAAGAGCTTGCTTGTTTGATTAAAAAAGGAAGAACTATTGGTTTTTAAAAGATTTGAACCTTTATGGATATTTTTCTGAGAATGGGTAAAAATGAATTAATGATTTCAGGATTTCTTGATTCAAAAGTTTTGTTTATGAAAAGAAGGGAATCTTGACATATACATTGGGAGAGTGAAAATGGTAGTTACTATGATTGTAACTGCTGCTGCAAAGATTATAAATAATTTCTTTACAAATATTTATTTTGTTGTTGTTGTGTCCTTGCTTTTATTCTTTCACACTTCATGTTTCTACTTTTCATTTTATTTTTCCATAGATTTTTCCATAGATTTTTTTCAATCTTATGCCAAATTTTCTTTTAATAAAAATTATATTTAAAAAAAGAGTTAGGAGTAGCATGCCAAATATGTGACAGGAGGACCCTTATCCAGAATGCAGCTTGACTAGCACAAAAAGAAAGTATCAAATATGTTAGATACTGATTTCTATTTTGAGGGAGGGAGGGAAGGAGGGAGGGAGAGAGAGAGAAAAATATATATTTTCAATATTTATGTATTGGGGCAAACATAACCAAACACTGTAAGCAGCATAGGGAATTTCTTTAAAAAAAAACTTGCTCCTTCCAACTCCCCCCCCCCCCCCAAACACATACTTTCTGCATAGTTGCTTTTCTTCTACTTCTGGACAGAAGCAAATCATTTTTGCTTCTGGTATTATGCTTGAACCTGTCAGAAAACACCTTTAATAGTGATTCTGTACTCATGGAAGTTCTTTCTGCTGCCAGCAAAGATGGACCCTAACTGGTTGTGTATTTGTTTTTGGAGTTCCTAGTGATGTATTTTTTTCAGATGGCTTGTAGTTTTTCCCCCTGTATTAACATTTATCTCTGGAACTGATGAAATTAAATATTAAATCAATAGATATTTATGAAAATCTCATCTAAACAAATCTCTTTCAACAAGTTTTTAATTATTAGCTATATTCATGGCTGATTTTATTTTTTATTTTTTTTATTTTAATTGTATTAATGTGATGTTTTGAAGTTAAGAAATAATACATGGACAGAATAAATCCTTTAAAAATCTTTTGGATAAAAGGTGCAGCCTATTTTCATCTAATAAGCAAAATAAACAAATTAATCCCGTTTGCAGAGCATGATCCAAAAATTATTTATTTAAGGTCAAGTATACTTCAATTAACTGATTTTGTTCAGCACTGGCTTCCAAGTTCCTTCTTATTATTATTTTTAAAAAATCTTCCAATATCATTATAATCCTACATACTGCAAAAGGACCCTAAAACTTTGTCACTTCATCTTAATTCTTATAAACAATCCCCAATGAATGAAACAATATGTTATTGAGATCATTATTGGACATCTGGTTATCCATGATATCATTCACTACTTTCATTGATCTGGGGACTGGAGTGGTCTTTTTGGTAGGGCAAAATTGATCTATGGTGACATCTTGAATTTGGTCATAATTTCTTGGCAGAAATAGGACTGGTTAGCCAAGGTTAAACTTTGTTTTGTAAAATTTAACTTCTGATCTGTCAGTCTCACAGACTGTGCTGACAAACTCTGTGAAGGAATGTATAGTAAAAATTGAGAAGGAATGAGCAATTCAGAGTGGGGGTAGGGAGAGCAATATTCCATCCTGAAAAAGAGGAAAGTATAAGGAAGAAACCTCAAATGATCCTACCTAGGTTTTGTTTAGTGTGAGAAAGGACAGATAAATTTGGATAGACTTTAAAGATTCTGTTATTCTGTCTTGCTACAATGAAGATCTTTCTTGTAATCCCTGCTTATGCTTATTTCTTGACTTGGCCTACCATGAGTTTTTGACAGATGCCTCGACACTTCTGTTGAGATCATTTTAGAAGCCAAAGAATAGTCTCACTTCAAAGGCTTCTTCTGAAGAGGATGTGATGGGGAAATCAGACCTCCTATGCTCTAGGTTCTATCAAGTATTGTCAGATTCAGATAATGCTACTGTATGCGTGAAATAGCCAGGCCTAGCTTATTTCTTGCCCGTGTTGTCAGAATTCCACCTTTTTGCAATTATTTTTTTTCCAAATTCAAGAGTCTGAATCACACATGCATATACATCACTTCATGTCCTATGGCAAGATGAATCATCACTCAACAACTTGCTGCTGAATGTACTGATTTTCTCTATTGAAAAATCTTATTTTTAGATGGTAATAAGTGGGTGGTATGAAAATTCTTTTTGAGGATTCTGATGAATGATAGCTGTTTCACATATATCAGCAAGTGTCTGATAATCCCTGAGTAAATAGCATGCATGTGTGATTTTGTCCTTAACAGCAATCTGGAAAACAGCCTGAAACTATATGAAATGTCCATATAGATTTAATATGATTTTAATTATTTTATGAACTAATGCATTAATAAATTCCTTGCTTCTTAATATCTAAAGTGAAATTTTATCTTTTGGATTATTTTAAAAAGTCATTGATATTTCTTTCCTTGTGATTGTGAAAATACAGTTGAAAGTAATTCGGGGAGAGGGGAGGAGCTGGCGTCGCAACGGTAAGGTCTGCAATCGAGCTCCAAGATTGCAGCCGATATCTTCGCCCCTGGCCAGTCCAAACAGACCTAAACCATCCCATAGGGACAGTGATCGTGAAGTGCATACCCTGTGGATCCCAGGGACACTGCAAAGTCCCTGGTTGATCCGGGAGAAGTCCTTTTTGCCGGCGGCAGAGAGGCAGCCCCATAGCTGCTGAAGTCGGGACAGCTCCGGAAAGGAAGAGACTGAAAGAGAAAGTGTGTCAGCTGGGTGAGAATCTTTTTTTTTTACTAACTTTCTGAGATTTGAAAGGACACTCTGAATATAAGAAGAAACCTGTGAGATTTTTGACAGAATTGAATGAGCGGCGACTTTTAAAGGGAGATGTCAAAGTGAGGCTTGGTTTTTCTTTTCTTACTTTTTTTTACTGGACTTTAGCGTGACTTTGCAGCTAACTGGATTGAATTTTCTTTTATATATATTTATTTTCTTATGCTCCTTCTTGATTTCTCAATTTTTTTCAGGCTAGAGGCTCCCTTTGGTTATTTTTCTTTTCTTTTTTATATATATATACATGTATATATTTTCTTTCTTTCTTTTTTTAACTTAAACTATGTTTTTCTTGGAGGGGGGAAAGTGAGCATTAAGAAACTTTGTAACACTGCCAACTAGAGTCTTGAAAATATTTTATTTGAACTGGAGAGAACTGTGAAAGACTCCTTCTCAAGGACATTCCAACTTGACAAGATAGAGGGAAGAGCGCAGCAGATAATTATTACAGGTGTTCTCCTGGACTTCTATCAACATCTTAACACTTGAGGCTTGGCTTTGAAGCTTGTGGAGAAGAGTCATAATAAGAGCCTTGGACAACTAAACAAAGTGCAGTGTGTTTTCTTATCTTTTTTCAGCGGTGTTACCCCTCATTACCAGCTTTTCTGTAAACTTTAATTTTAGCAATATTCTTATATTTGCTTTTCATTTTAAAGGGAAAGCCTCAGAATTTCTCTCCTTTTCTTTTTTTTCCCCCTTTTTCTATTGGGATCTTTGTTTTTTTCCATCCATGTTTTTGGACTATTTTGGGTTTTTTTTTTTTTTTATTATTATTGAGATTTCCTAACTGGATTAAGGTGTGAAGAACCTGAAGAAATTTTTCTTTTCTTTTGTTCTTTTTTTTTATTATCTTTTTTTTATTAGGTTTTTTTGCTTCTTTTTATTTTTCATCTTTTATTGTGGATTATTTCATAATTGGATTGGGGTCCAGAAGAACCTGAAGAATTTTCTTTTTCTCTTTTTCCTTGTTACTATTGGGCTTTTCACTATTGGATTTTTTCATTTCAGATTTTAATTGGCTACTTTACCAGCTGGATTAAAGTTTAAAAAGAATTTGAAGGTCTTGAATCATTCAAAATGAGCAGGAAACTCATACCTGCTGGCGTCTCTACCTCTACTTCTGCCTCCCCACCATCTGAAGGACAATGTTCAATTCAGACAATGTTGAAGCAAGATAAAGAACAAGAGATTAACAGTGGTTGAACAAGATAAAAGTGGGATGCTGAAGTGGGAGATGGAGAGGTCAGAATTCTATCTCAGATTTCAAAATATAGAGGAAGAAAAAGGACAAAATTTGGCTGTGATAATGATAGAAATTTTGGCTGATGCTTTGAAAATAACAAAGGAAAATATGATGGATGGAGTAGAAGAGGTATACCGAGTTTTTACAAAATATGCGATGAGAAATAACTTACCAAGGGAAGTCCACATCAGATTTACCAAAAAATCTATCAAAACACAAATACTACAAGCGGTAAGAGAGAAGACGTTGAAATACAAAGGCAAAGAGATTGTGGTTTTAAAACAAATGCCCAGAAGAGTGAGAGAGATGAGAAGAGAAGATTCCTGACCAAAATGCTACTGAAAAAGGAGGTGAATTATAGATGGCTGATTCCAGAAGGATTAATGTTTACGTGGCAAGAACAGAGACATAGAATTGATTCAATTGAGAAAGCAGAACTTTTCTACACAGAATATTTTGGAAGGAGAGAGGAAGAGGTCTCATTAATTGAGTTTCAAGAGGAACAAATGGGGACTGAAAAAGAAGAAGGCGCAGTAGATGGACAGGTGGATATTAAAGGACAATGTGAACCAAGATCTACGAGAGCTGCCAAACCTAACTACAAAATATAATCATGGAAGAGAAAAAACTGATTACAATGAATATAAATGGACTTAATTCAGCTGTTAAAAGAAGGAAAACTTTTCATAAATTAGGAAAATTAAAATTTGACAGAATTTGTTTACAAGAAGTACATATTAAAAAACAACATGAACAATTGTTAGTGCAGCCAAAATTAGGGAAAATATTTACTTCTTTGACTCAATGTAAGAAAAGAGGAGTGGTTCTATTCATTAAAGAGGCTACCCTAGCAAAATTGGTTTATACTGATGAAGATGGAAGAGTATTAATGGTAGAAATAATGGACAACAATAGATTTACTTTTAAATAAACTTGTATATTGCAAGTCTGAAAACTTTTTTCAGTAGGTTACTATTAATACAATCATGTAATGTTGTATGGTCATTTGTTTAGCAGGTTTGTACTTGTAAAACACTAGGTACATCAGACCATGAAATCAACTCCATAGGAAGATTGAAACTACTTCTATTGAGATTGCTATAATAACAGCATTTTGAAAAGCTGATTATGCTGTACCTCTTTGTTCTTACAGTTCAGGGAATTAGGAGGTATCTGAGCTGCTTCTGAATGTTATCGGAGCATTCTGGATTTAGAAAATCCTTTGGCCTCTTTTGACGAAGCAACATTTTTTTTTTCTGTCATCTTCCTTACTCGCTACATGTTGTACATAGCAAATACAAATAAAATATATGAAGATCTGTTTTATTACCTTTACAGGAACTACACTCTTGCCATCCCATGCATAACCTCTCTTTGTAAAGTAGTTCACTGTGGCAAATTCGATCAAAGCTGAGAAGACAAATGCATAGCACACGGCTATGAACCAATCCATAGCAGTAGCATAAGCTACCTTGGGAAGAGAATTCCGTGCGCTAATACTCAAGGTGGTCATTGTTAGCACAGTTGTCACACCTGAAATAAACCAAAACAACAATATTTCCAAATTTTCCATTTTGTTGCTACCTTCACTTCAAGGTAAAGGTTTTTCTTATCCTTGAAGATCTCTGCCATTTTCTTGACAAACTTTTTTAGAAGTGGTTTGTCATTGCTTCCTTCTTAGGACCAAAAAAAAAAAAAAAATGACTGGCCCAAGGCAGGCATAGTACTCATCATTTTCTAGTTTCTAGCCTGATGCCTTATCCAACCTTAACCAAACTGGCTCTCTTTGTTTTCCTGAGCCTGCTAAAAGTAACTACATTATTATGTCAGAAGAAACCTGGAATATATTGTAAATTCAATCAAATATTCCAATCAATAATAAAACAAATCTTTTTGATTCCAAAATGCTATTTTAATAAGGCTGGGGAAATTGAGATAATTCAGATCAAATTCACTGATAGAAAGCAATAGATACTGAAAGTTGTAGTCCGCAAATGAATATGGGTTCACACTAGATTCTAATTTTTCATTTGGTGATTTTTCCTGGGTAAATGTATGTAGACATGAAGATTCAGAACTTAGAGTAGAGGTAGACTCTCACTAGTCCTAGATAATCAGGTGTTTATTAAGGGACTGTAGTAGTTGTGGCTCAAACAGAAGAGCAAGTTGTTTGTTCTCATCTTAGATTAATTTGCAATGATCTTCCTATGACATATTTTCCATTCTGTCTGAAAACTAATAATGGGTGGTGAATTAAAATTGCACCCAGAGGGTAATAAAAGTAAATGAAATGGGAAATTGGACAATTCATCGGACAGGGTGAGATAGTCTACCAGTGACAAGTGTTCATACTGCACTCAAAATTTGGGACTGTATTAAGGTTTTACTTTACAACTTATTTATCACTGATGGTGTGTCATTTTGTTTATATCTCTTAGATGGGTTTGGTTTAACAGAAAAACAATTGTTTGAGATGAATTAAAGTTACAATGTGATTTGCTCTGGTATAATAATCTAAAAGAGAGATGGAAGGTATTTTCTGTTCACTAGCTCATTTCTGAAACCTATCTTGAATTCTCCAGCTGGTTTTTGCAACTGTTCAGCTCAGATTCAAAAGCTAGCTATTAATATTGATTGAGTTAGAAATGAGGAAAGATGCCATTGTGACAATATATTTTGCATATTCTAAAGCACTGTTCCTCACCTGCTGTAGAATAGTTTTAACTAATCACTGAGCTTTTACTAAGAGTAAAAAGTCTGCATCTTTCTACCGTTGCCTTAAATCACTGCCCACCAGTTACCTTGACAACTGCAGACATCTCATGTATTAAATATCTGCTAGAATATATTTTCACTGTGACATTTGTTAGCCAAAACTTACTGCAATCAAAAATTGCACTACCCATATTCAGATGCATTATTTATAGAAAATAATCTGATTTTCCATTTTCTATCAATTCTGTTCTGAAATGGCTCAGACTGTTACTATTGCTACTACCACTACCCCCAACTTTACAATTCTACTCAGAGGAAGGATTTTAAATTATTTTAATTCAGTTATATAATGGTGATGGGTCCAACCATTCTAATAATTGTAAGCTATTTGATAAAACTTTACTTTCTATCTCTCTAGTTTCAGGTACTTACACAAAATATTTGAAGAATACTTATAGGGGAAAAAAATCATCTTCACCCCAACTTCAAAATGGACAAAAGTTCACATAGAAAACCCAATGAATCCAATACAATATAATGGATAGTTAAGGGAGAGAAGAATTGAATGAACTCCAAATTAGTGAGGAGTGAATTTAGGTACCCAAAGCCTATATGTAACACTTTTAGGAAACCAAGGGCTGTGATGTATAACATATCAATGCAAACAATAGGTAGGATCATGTCATTCTCAGATTTGGGCTGGAACTTTTCTCAAATGTAAATCAGCTATTCCTGTAATTAGGTATTCATTGATTAAGTTAGGTTGACACACAGATTCACCAGGAATCATTCAGACAAGCCAAAATTAAATTCAAACAGTCCTAGAAGCCATTTTGGTAACAAGAAAGTTAAACTTTGGGACTGAAATGAAGCCTACATTGAATGGTAATGAGTTTGTCCAGAAAACCCAGGTTCATACTTTGGATGTTCTGCCTGATGTCCATCTGACACTAAATTTGTAGTTGACGGATAATATGTGGAATGCACTTACCTAATTTCAACTAATATATCAACCTCAGCTTTTCTTGGGTTGATTGGAATTAGTGATGGTTAGCCACACCTTAGTCACTTGCAAAAAGATCTAGAAATTGCAGTTGGTTTACCAATATATGGATTATATGATGCCTGTTTTAAAGATTTGATTGGACACTATTTGTCTACCAGACATTTTAAAGAGTTCATGTTGGCCTTTAAATCCCTAAACAACTTAGCATATAACTATCTGAAGAAACCAAGTAGGAAAGACCAGTTCATAGTCTTCTCCCATCGCCAAAGGCTCACCTATCTGCCTCAATATTCCAGATATGAACATACTCATGCAAGAAATTTGCTTAGCATTCACTTTATCATTAAAAATGTTTTAAAAAAACTCACCAAACTTTTATTAATTGAACTGAATTTCAAATTATCTAATAAATCAATGAATGTTGAATCAGAATTTTAAAATCATAGTTTATTGATTTAATTCCATGCATTAGTGTTTTGTTCATACAAAATACTAATGCAAAATGGCAGTAATTAGTTCAACCACAAACAAACCAGTCACATTATGCTTTAGTGTTATTGATAGTGTACAAAGCTTACAATCATTGTCTGCTTTTACAGTTTCTTGTTATCTCAATGCATATACCACCCACTTCCCTATTGCAATGCAAGACAGATTTCTTCCTTCATTCGAAAGCCTTGCCCAGCAGGTCCAAATACCCCAATGAAGCAAAGGCATCACTTTACCAAGACAAATTATCTCATTTTTGCATTACAAAATGCCTCACTGAGACAAAATACTGCTGCCATGGCATCTTAAGTGTGATATTTTAATTAAAGAGTATTAATGTTACATGCATTAATGCTTTTGAACAATTCAAACATATTTATGTAATGCAAGACACTCACCAAACACAGTTCTTGCTGGAACTGATTCTCTGTTAAGCCAGAAAGATACCTGGGATAGAATTACTGTCATTATGCATGGCAGATATGTTTGAATGACAAAATATCCTATTTTTCTCTTCAAATGGAAATAGACGGTCATCACAACGTATTCCCCTGGATGCAAAAGAAAAAAAGTGACATTTCTTAGAATATAAAGAAGGGAGAGGGGAGGAAGAATTCCTTGGAAGTCTTCCATCAGAAATACAGTAATTTAGAAATTAGTGTACCTTTGTCCCATTAAATTATTATATATTTCCACAAGTACTAACCTTGAATATCAAGAATGATTCCACATTCTAGTCTTTTAGAAGGAAGAGTTAGTATTCTGCAAAAAATAGAAAGAGCCCCTCACCCCCCCCTTGATATTCACACAACTCCTTACCTTGATTCTAAAATATTCTTAGTTGCAGACACAACATAGTCGCCTGTGGCAAGATGGGTGGCAAATAAATTTAATAAATAATAGTAATCTTTTCCCTCAGTTCAATGGATTTTGCTAGTGACTCAGGATTTTCTCTCCTTTTTTCTGTTTGTGATTTATTTGACCTCAATAATATAGTTTGCTACTCACTACATTCGCCAATTGTGACATTTAGAGGTAAAGAATACTTTTCCAATATCTGTTCTTTTTTCATGGCTTCTTTGTCTATTTGCTAGTCATCAGGATGTACACAGCTCATCTTCCTTGTAGCAGTAGGGATGGTAAGCCTTTTGTGAATTAAAGGAACTAGTTGGTCCTTGAATGATATGTTGAGAACTGCACTATGAAAATGTGTGGATGAAACCCAGCACTTGGATTTCATATCATTTGCAGCTAATTAAGGAGTCATACTGTTCACATGATTATTCTCCTTTCATTTAAAATGTCAACCTAGTAACTATTTTTGGAGGTACCTGGAGATTCAATCACAGTTCCTGTTGTTATATGTAGGCCTGAAAGCCATACATGTGGTATGATGGCCTGTAACATAAAAATAAGATTCTTTTTTTATATCCAGAAAGAATGAAAAAAATAAAGATTATGTTGTTATGCTCACTAGGCTTATACAAAATGATTTAGGAGGACATTGTACTAAGCCATCATCTGAGTTGGCTTCTTGAAGTGTGGAAGCATCATTCCTGGGCAATGCATGTTGATATTGCAAATCTTCAATCAGTCCAAATGACATCCCTTTGTTTTGGTCAAGAAAAGATCATAAACTAGCTGGGATGACCGTCTAACAGACTATGACTTTTTGATGCTTCAAGCAATGGTTTTAAAGGATTAGCTAGCTTTCTTTGCAGAGCTCCTCTTTGAATGCTTTTGTGCAGCCCTAATGACGATCAGGCTATCTAATGCATTAGTTTTATAACTGAATGCTTACAGAGCTTGGCATAGAACAATCTGCAGGAAGACTGAATGGGCTGACTTCATTTAATGAGAGGCAATTAATTACAGCTACTTTTGATCCCATTCTCTTTCTCCTCACTGTGCCACTTTTAGATTTCTTGTTTTTGTTTGTTTGTTTTGTAAATCAAGGGAAAGTATTTAGTTATTAAACATTGGTGGTGGCTGTTCACTATTTAATGGCTTTTGTAAAATGAGTGTTTTCAAAAAATTAAACAAGCATCTCATTTTTATTTTTATTTTCTATGATTTTAGTTTAAATTAATATCTTGAAAAGATCAAATTCCTTAGGGTACTAGTAATATGGCATTGCATTCAGAACTGACAAAACAGAAGCAAAGCAAAATAAATGTTAGCTGAAAAAAGAAGTGAGAAGGTTGAAATCAAATAAGTCTTCTTCCAAAATTAGAACTGACATATGAAATAGTCATGGGGATTTGAAAAATCTAATTTCAGTCTGGTTCTATTCAAGATCAGGCACTGTTGTCTTAGATGAACAACAAGAATGATGTCATCATCATTCTTTTGATGCTGATGCTGATAATTGTTTAGCCCATCCTTCTTTGTGAATTTTGCAATGAATATGATGGTCTCCTCTCTTTTTATGCTCTCTTTTTTATGTATGTCTTGTGAAATACAATCATCTAGTGAACTCTATGTTGAAGAAAAACCTGGATATGAATCTACCTTGGCCCAGTCCAAAATCTTAATTATTTCAGTGTTGGGCTAATGCAAATATACTGCTGGAACATTAAGTTTTGTTTGATATTTGCTGGATTGGAAAGTTATCATTTGCTAACATTTGCTTATAATGTTTGAGCATAATCCTAAAGAGTCCATGGTACTCTTTGAACTTGATTATTTGCTTGTAGACCTTTTGTTACCCAGCTAGTGCCATAACATCATCATTGCCATAATCCTAATCTCATTCCAATTCCCCATCCATACACTTTTGTCAACTCATTAAGTATGAGTTAAGTAAGAGCATTCTGAAATAGACACCTCAAGGTCTTCAGATAAGCAAACTACAAACAGGTTCTTATATCCAGCCTTAGGAACCATTACTTCTAAATCCATACAATAGAGAAAGTGCAGCATAGCCATTTTATCATGATTTCAAAAACTGTACTGCCAATCTCCTAAAACAAAAGTGGTCTCACTAGCGAAATGAGAAAAATATCCATCTAAATTAGTGTACTCCTGCTCAGTTTTCATTCATTTCAATGATGTTTGATGGATAGTGTTTGTCCAGCTTTCACTGCAGAATGGAGCAAATCCTGTTAAAGTGAACTAGTTTTCATTTTGTAAAAGTTCTGAGAAATTTGATTCAGACTGTTCTACTTACAATTTCATTTTTACCAAATAAAATTTGTTAGCTGACTTTATAAAACATTAACTACCCAAGTATTTAAGCAATTTTCATTATATTTTGAGATTAGTTCTACAAATTGTTTCAATTCAGCAATATACAAGAGAACCATGAATAATACAATTATAGCACACAACTATTGTATTTTTTGTTTGCATTCCATTCACAAAATCATTAAATTGTAATCCTAATAACTATTGATTATTAGTATTGGAAGTCCTTTAGACAGCCATATTCTGCAAACCGATTAAACTAGAGCTAAGGTTCGGAGTCTTAAATTTCCTGAAATCCACTGCACTAAATTCAAAAATAAATAAATTTCAATTATGTGTCAGTATCTATAGACATAGTTTTCCTTTTACCCATTTTTCTTTCCTGTTTTACAACTTAATTTCATTTTTCTTTATTTTGTACTGTTATTACCACTACTATCACTACTACAACTGAATACCATAATCATGTTTTAAATGTAATTATTGAAATTGCTCCCTTTCTAATAACAGTGCTTCTAGTGGTTTTACTGAATGCTTTCTGTTACTAATTAGTGCCAACTTAATGCAGAACTTGTTATTAACCATAAATAACCATGATTAATGTCTTTTAGGCTATGATATTAATTTTGTTTTGATACCTTTACAATTACACACACACCTCCCGAGCTGCCTCATATTTGACAATATGTATAAAATGCTGTAAATAAGGCTGGAATGCTAACAAGGATCTTTCCATTAAGATTACTTTGGGGGGGGGAGGGGTAATTATGTAAAGTAATTTTTAATTTCTGTTTCTCTGAAGGAATTTTATTTGTTCATTTTTTGAAGATGTAGATTGCAGGTCTAAGCAATTTTGAAGTTTTTGGTTGCCTTTTCATTCATGACTGATGAAAGAAAATGTCATGTACATATAAGGATGGTTTGGGCTGTATAGTGGCTGTACAGTTTTACTGTAGTAAAATAGAATAATATTCCTTTGTAGAATAGGAACAAAAAAAAATTTGTAGAATGTAACATTTCTGAAATGTATGGTATTATTAAAAAAAGCTTCCAAGGATCAGTTTATTAGATAATCATATTGATCTATATTCTAGACATTACCAAGTTTCAAGGTCCATGTCCATACCATGCCAATGTCTCAAAAGCCTACACATATTTTTGTACCTTCAAAGGATTAAGACATGTTCCTTGAGAAGCTTATGTTTTGTTTTGTTTTGTTTTGAGGGAAGGGGTATTGCTTAAATTTATATTGCTGAATATTCACCCTGAGCAGCATCTTGCCTATTACAACAGTCTCAATATGTTTTTCTTTTCAGACTCTTCCTTTTTTGCATTACAAGAAAATAAACTAATTGATTGCCTTGAAAAATCCAGTTTGTGTAGCTATAAGCAACATGTGTTGAGCTTTACTGTTCATAGAGGATATCAAGCTGTGCAAGATGTAATGAACCTGGATGAAAGGTGGAAGATTCTTACAGTTTTCTTTGCTAGGTTTAATGAGATCTGAACCTGGCGAGAACATTGACTACAGCCAATTGTTTTGTTTCTCAGGGGCACTGCAAAACTAAGATACATTTAAATAAAATACGTTCAGTGGGACATACACAATTTTTAGAATGCAGCACAAATTAGGAATTGTTTGTTTTAAAAAAACAACAACCGAACGATGGGGCTTTAATAGAATGTCATACTCATCTAAGACATCATATTTTTGAGATAAAACTGTGCTGTGGTACAAGCAATGGACATATAGCAGCTCTGGGGTTTTGTACCCACCTGTGCTGGATTGCACAATTCCGGAATTCACTGTTTGCCCCATGAGATCATATTGATTCAGCCGAGAGCTACCTTTATCAACAACAACAGACTGTGCAGGGGCATGGGTCCATTCATATATTACCTCAGATTTCGTGTAAGCATCTAGTTGGTTTAAAAAAAAAAAAAAACATTTCCAAAGTTTCTTTAATATCCCTGTCCATGTCAGTTTGGACAAATGCTTTTTTCCCCTCCATTGTTGCTGTTTAAAATATCCTATTTGTCTCTATTTCTTATCTACAGTTCAGAATGTCAGAAAACAATTGAGATAGTCTACAGATTGACAGTCAATCAATCTTGGAAGTAAATCCTATATTTTATTTATGCATTAATAAAATCACTAAAGATATACTTTCTGCAATAAGATGTAACCACAGGTAAGCAGAATTGAGGAATCAGTATCCTCCTCAAGTTTCTTCATGTCCAAGTTAAATATTGTATTATTTTTACCCATGTAGCTATCTGCAAAAAGCTGCAATAACTGGAAAGTATCATAGCAGATAACAGGTAATCAGAGTTGGAAGGGACCTTGTAGGTCATCTAGCCCAAGTGGGAGACCCTACACTATTTCTGACAAATGGCAGTCCAATCTCTTCTTGAAAGTCTCAAGTGATGGTGCTCCCACAACTTTTGAGGGCAAGGTATTCCATTGGTTGATAGTTCTCACTTCAGAAAGTTTCTCCTTATTCCCAGTTAAATCTCTCCTGGTTCAGTTTCCATCCATTATTCCTTGTCTGGCCTACAGATACTTTAGAAAATAGCTTGACCCCTTCCTCCCTGTGGCAGCCCTTCAAATATTGGAAGACCGCTATCATGTCTCCCCTGGTCTTTCTCTTTACTAGACTAGCCAAGCCCAGTTTCTGCAACCATTCCTGCCTCCAGTCCCCTAATCATCCTGGTTGCTTGTCTCAACATCTTTTTTATAATGTGGTGACCAATACTGGATGCAGTACTCTAGCTGTGGTCTTACTAAGGCTTTATAGAGTGGTATTAATACTTCCCTTGATCTTGATTGTATCCGTCTGTTAATACAATTTAGGATTGTATTAGCTTTTTGGCTGCTGCTGCACACTGCTGGCTCATATTTAGCTGGTTGTCCACTAAGACTCCAAGATCCCTCTCACAGTTATTGCTATTGAGCCTGGTTTCACCCAGTCTATATGTGTACTTTGGTTTTTTTTTTGCCTAAGTGTAGGACTTTACTTTTCTCTATATTAAATTTCATTTTGTTAGATATGGCCCAGTGTTCTAGTCTGTCAAGATCCATCTGGATCTTGAGCTTATTTTCTTGGGTATTAGATATTCCTGCCAGCTTAGTATCATCTGCAAATGTGGTAAGTTCTCCTTCTATTCCCTCATCTAAGTCATCAATGAAGATATTGAAGAGTACTGGGCCTAAGACGGAACCTTATAGCACCCCACTGCTTACTTCCCTCCATGTAGACTTAGATCCATTAAGGACTACTCATTGAGTACAGTTTGCCAGCCTGTTGCGAGTCCTTCTAGTGGTGATACTATTCTATTCCACTTTTTTCTAGCTTACCAAGAAGTAGGTTGTAGTCTACTTTGTCGAATGCCTTGCTGAAATCTAAATATATTATGTCCACAGTATTTTGCTGGTCTACTAATTTAGTCACTATGTTGAAGAATGAAATGATTGGTTTGGCATGATCTGTTCTTAACAAACCCATGCTGACTGCTAGTTATTACTTAACCTTGGCTGTAAACCAAGGCCCTGTCTAACTGGCCAATGGCCCACAGAAAGGGAAAAGCTAGAAAATAATTATCAAAGTCAACTTACAACTTCCAAATTTTAATGGGCAAGCATGTGCATCCATGGGAAAGTCTTCTAAATGCATTGGGCATTCTGCTCTCACTGTAAGTCTGCAAACAGGCCAAAAGCATTAGAACAGATTTAGAATATAACGTGGCTTTGATGAAAATGGTAATAGAATATTTTAGTGCATTTGGTTAACAAACTGTATGAAATGATTGTGTGGAGCAAGTTTAACCCAAAAAATTTCACTTGGTTTAAAAGCCCATTTTTTTGTTCTATAGAAGAATTCACTGGAAAAAAAAAAAAATCTCAAAGTTTATGCTACTTTTTTCCCTAAATAGCAAAGACTTATTCCAGTATTGACATCAAGTCCCATTTCTGAAAACAGGTAATTGCAATGTGTAATTCAAAAGTATTTCTCTGTGATGCATAATATGCTAAGATAGATTTATGCCAGGGTTGTTTTATGCCCCCCAATTGTCCCATTTTTTTCACTATTGGAGCACAAAGAATACATTTTTATAGAGTGTTTATATTAACATTCTTAAATCAAACTTCATATAATTTCCGAGTCTCACAAGATATTCCTTTATTCTATTCCACAATAGGGACTTTGTTTGAAAGTGGCCAAGAACCGGAAATGTTCCCTATCCTTGTTCCATCCAACATGTATTTTACTTGATTATGAAAGGAGCACAAAATATATCATTTTCCCCCTTGAAATCAATATAGTGAAACAAAGTCCTACATTCCATTTACAAATAATAGGTTAATAAAACATAATTATTTTCATTATGCAAACTGCCACTCCATAAGGTTGAGTTACAACAGGAGACTAATCTCCAAATTTGTTAAAATAAAATATGGTGTTTTTGCTTCTATCCCAATGAATGTAGTAAGCTCAAAGAAAAAATGAAAAGACAAGTACAAATTAGAAGAAAAATTGCTTAAAACAGCTACATTCTATTGATTCCTTTAAGGATGTACATATTTTACTATCTAATGTAAATCTTGGAAAATGTATAATTCATTAAAGCAAAATAACATAAACAAAAACAAAAAAACACTTATCTTGAAAAGTATGTAGAGGTTTTTTTTTTTCATAAATAAAATACTACAACCCTTTCTCTTACCTCATTGTGTAAAGCAGCGTCCCATCTTCTGTAATCCGCAAAAGTTTGTTAGGCATAGTTATGTTGTGAGCGACTGATTTCTTTCCATTGTGGAAAAATGTATCTGGTGTCCATATTTTGCTAGCCATTAAATTATTCAGTCGGAGTACTTGCATTGGTCCTTTGAACTTCAGCCTTTCATCTTTCCAGCTTTGTCGGAAAAATACATCTATTGTATATTCCTAAAATTAGAGAATTGTGAGCTTTGAAACTACATCATTTGTGAATAGTCCCATTGAAGAGCACAAGGCTTTCCGAACAATACTGAACTTTAACCGGTTCATACTGTACATCTGTGTTTTGTCATTTGTGCAAGTTATAAAACAGATGAACAGAAGTATGAATAAGGATAGCCCTTTCTTCTGAGAAAAAAAAACGGATTCCTAAAACCTCCAACAAATTTTGGTTAGCACAATTATATCTTATAAAATGATTTATTTTTTTTTCAATAGCTTCAAAGCCAACCCAATTATAAGATAAAATTTTCAAGCTCTGGGTCACAACTCCAGGAAATCACAAGCAAATTTGAGGGAGTTTCAAGTTTGAACAGGGCTTCTTTATTTAGAAAAAGAAATTTAAAGGAGTTATTCGGTTAGAAGAAATAGAAAAGACACCAAAAAAAGCAGAATTTTATAGTCTCCGCCTTTGCACAGAGAGCATAGTCTGGAACAAATTCTGGTAGGGCTTCTACACTTAAAGCAGGATCAAAACATGTTCTCAGTCTACCTTTCAGACAAATGGTTATCCAATCCCTTTTTAAAAACTTCCAGTATTGGAACATTCAGAACTTCTGGAGGCAAGTTGTTCCACTGATTAATTGTTCTAGCATGAAATTTCTCTTTAGTTCTAATTTGCTTTTCTCCTGGATTAATTCCTTTTTTTTTAATTAAAGAAAAACCTTTATTGAAAGTTAACATATTAAAATATATATAAATATATCTATAAAAGAAAAGTATGTTGGTACATTTCACCATCGTTTTCTTGACAGTACAAAATCTTGACTGTATTTATACATTCCAAATGTCCATCCATTTCAAAAGATTCTCATTGATCATACAAGTATACAAAATATATTTTTTCTCTTTTTAACCTACATCCTTCATGTTTTGTATCTATCCATTGGTACCAATTATTCCAAATTGTATAGTATCCTGAGTCCTCTTTGTTATTCAAATCCATGGTGAGTCTATCCATTTAAAAAAAAAAATGAATTATTACTCCATCTCCTGGATTAATTTCCATCCATTGCTTCTTGTTCTGTCTTCAGTTGCTTTGGAGTATAACTTGATTCCCTCTTCTTTGTGGCAACCCCTAAAATGTTGGAGGACTGCTATTATGTCACCCCTAGTCCTTCTTTTCATTAAACTAGACATACCCAATTGTTCTTTATATGTTTTAGCTTCCAGTCCCCTAATATCTTTGTTCTTCCTCTCTGTTCTTTTTCTAGAGTCTCAACATCTTTTTTACATCATGGCAAACCAAACTGGATGCAGTATTCCAAGTGCAATCTTACCAAGGCATTATAAAGTGTTATTAACACTTCACATGATCTTGATTCTGTCCCTTTGATTCTGAGCCTAGAACTGTATTGGTATCAGAGTTCTGACAGATACCTTAATTACCATATATACTCGAGTATAAGTCGACCCGAATATAAATCGAGGCACCCAATTTTACCACAAAAAACTGGGAAAACTTATTGACTGAAGTATAAGTCGAGGGTGGGAAATGCAGCAGCTACTGGTAAATTTCAAAAATAAAAATAGATACCAATAAAATTACATGAATTGAGGCATCAGTAGGTTAAATGTTTTTGAATATTTATTTCAAAGAAAAACAGTAAACTAGCTCTGTAAGTGGAAAAGAGAGCCAACAAAACCAATATGGTATCAACAATAACTTTAAAAGTAGAAAAACCTTAGCTCAATCAGCAACCAAGCTAAAACACAAGAGTTAAAATCCTTCAAAACTGGATTCCTCATCATCATCTGTATGTCCAAACAGAGTCACTCTCTCCCTTGCAAGAAAAAAGCATGTGTATGTGCTGCATGTACATCCTGTTTTGGAGAGCCACCATCTCTTTCACAGCTCTCCCTCATGCCTCCATTGCATCTGCACACATGCCATGGCTCAGTAGTAGGTCAACATACAGATGTCACTCTAGGTTCCCTCCTCAAAAGGAACTTCCAACCTTTCTTGAGAAGTACAAACTTCATCTGTTCAGGATTGTGGTGACAAAGGTGAAGGAGGATGGGGCTGAGAGAAGGGAAGGGAAGAAAAGATCATTGACAGGGAGAAAGACAGGGAGAAACACCTGGAAGTGTGAGCCCTCGAGTTTCCTTAGGGAAGACCAGACAACAAGGGGAGAGGAGAGGAGGAGGAGGAAGAGGAGAGTTAAAAAAAAAAAGAGTGGGAAGCCAACTCACGCGTGCCATCAAAGCCAGGGGGAAGTGGGGCTTTCTCCGCCTGCTGCCGCCAGAGGAGTGCAGGGGGGGGAGTGCGGGGAAAGGGGGTTCGTGCTGAGGCTCCGCAAGCGATTACCAGATTTGCAGCTCCGTTTGTTGGTGAAGCTGGAAGCGCGCAACGCAGGAGCCTGCAGGGGTCCCGGGGGCCCTTTAATGGGGAAGGAGAGGCCGCTTGGGGTCACCAGGCTCAGGCAGCCTCCCCCACCCCCTCCCCTAGCAGCAAAGAGCTGCTCCGGGGGCTCCCGCCATGGCGCAACCAGGCACTTTGTCTCGCTGCCCCCGGAGCAGTTCTTCGCTGCTAGGCTAGGGGGTGGGGGAGGCTGCCTGAGCCTGGCGGTTTCTTTGCGAAGCTGGAAGCGCGCAACACAGGAGCTCGCGGGGCCCCCGGGCGCCCGTTAATGGGGAAGGAGAGGCCGCTTGGGGTCACCAGGCTCAGGCAGCCTCCCCCACCCCCTCCCCTAGCAGCGAAGAGCTGCTCCGGGGGCTCCCGCCATGGCGCAACCAGGCACTTTGTCTCGCTGCCCCCGGAGCAGTTCTTCGCTGCTAGGCTAGGGGGTGGGGGAGGCTGCCTGAGCCTGGCGGTTTCTTTGCGAAGCTGGAAGCGTGCAACACAGGAGCTCGCGGGGGCCCCGGGCGCCCGTTAATGGGGAAAAAGAGGCCGCTTGGGGTCGCCTGTGTGTCCCTCAGCGGGTAGACAGCTGCGGCGGCGATGCTGCCCTGGAGGCACGATCGGTTGCAGCCACGCCAGCGCAGGCCAGGCATGGTGCCGTAGCGGCTGACTCGAGTATAAGCCGAGGGCGGTTTTTTCAGCACAAAAAATGGGCTGAAAAACTCGGCTTATACTCGAGTATATACGGTAAATCATGAGTCTCAAGCGAAGCTTCAAAAGAAATCCAATTATTTATTAGGAACTTCATGCCGGCACAAACCAGGTGGAGCCAACTCTGGCCTCAGTTAATTCGTGTTTTGCCTTTGACCCTGTTTCCTTCTCCCTCCAATATGTGTCATCAGTCACATTCCTAAGAAAACAATTTTGCAGGTTGTAAAAGTCCCTCCCTTCAGCCACTGTGGGTTCCCACAGAGATAGCCTTGGAGATTTTGGTGGAATGTGCCTTGTTTTGACTGAGATATCAGCTCCTTAAGGCAGCAGCAACGTTCGCTCTCCCATCCCCCTTTTCTATAGCAACTCAAGAGCAGTTCAGGGATGCTTTGTGGGTTGACAGTTGGATTTTTTGGCAGCTGCAGCACACTGCTGGCTCATATTTAAGTGATTGTCCGCTATAACTCTAAGATCCCTCTTCCAGTTACTACTATTAAGCCATGTACATCTATGCTAAACCTGTGCATTTGGTTTTTCTTGCCTAGATATAGAACCCTACTTTTTTTTAACTATTGAATTTCATTTTGTTAGATAGTGCCCAATGTTCAAGTCCGTCAAGATCCTTCTATACCTTAAGCTCCTATTCTGGAGTGTTGGCTATTCCTGGCAGCTTCCCATCAAATTTGTTGAGCTTCCTATCTATCCCCTCATCCAAAACATTGATGAAGATATTGAAGAGCCTAAAACAGAGCCTTGGGGTACCCCACTGCATACTTCTCTCCATGTAGATGCAGTCCCATTGAGGAGTACATATTGAGTGTGGTTGGTCATCCAGTTACGAATCCATCTAGTGGTGATGATATCCAACCCACTTTTTTCTATCTTAGGTTGTCATCTACTTTATCAAATGTTTTACTGAAGTCCAAGTAAATCATATCCACAGCATTCCTCTGGTCAATTAATTTTATCACTTTGTCAAAGAATTCAATAAGGTTTGTCTGGCATGATCTGTTTTTGACAAACCTAGAGGCACGATTGTTTTTGGTTATGGCTTTTTTTTGCCTCTAGGGATTCACTGATTTGTTGCTTGATTATCTTTCCCAGAATCTTCCCAGTATTGAGGTGAGGCTGATAAGTCTGTATTTTCCTGGATCTATTTTTTTTTTCTCATTTTTTGAAGATGGAACTTTTTCAGTTCTTTTCCTCTCATAATTTCCCAGTGATCCAAGATCTTTGGAAGATATAGTTCAGTAGTTCTGAGAACATATCTGCCAGTTCCTTCAGTATCTTGGGGTGTAATCCATCTGGTCCTGGTGATCTGAACTCATCTAAGTTGGACAGGTGCTCACTTACAATTTTCTTGAATATTTTAGCTTGTATTCAGGGATGGGATTCTACTGGTTCAGACTAGCTCTATAGAACTGGTTGTTATGATTCTGCGCAGTTTGGAGAACTGTCAAATCATGCCCCTGGTTGGCTCCACCCCTCTCCACCCTCTCCTCCCCACCCAGTCAGTCCTTATCGTGCATGCCCGACATCATGTGCATGCCTGACATCACTGACTACATTCTCCTCCCAGTCATTCCCTGAGGTATTTCTTTTTTTTTTTTCCCTCCTGAAAATCAAATGTTCTGATAATCAGCTGTGTCAGGATTCCCCTCGCTGTCTTACTGCTTTGCCCAGGATAGCTTCCCTGAGGCCCAGGAGGCAAAAAGGGGTGCTCGGAGGGGGTTAGGCCTTCTGGGAGCAAAAACACCTCCCTGGAAGGCTTTCCTGAGGCCCAGGAGGCCCAAAAATGGAGCATCGGGGGTGTTGAGTGTCCCCCCCGTGCTCCATTTTTTGCCTTCCTGGGCCCCAGGGAAGCTTCCTGGGAGCAAAACACCCCCCCCAGGAGGCTTCACTGAGGCCCAGGATGCAAAAAAAATGGGGGGGGGCAGATGCTGCCCAAAAAGCCATGCCCACCCAGTCACATGGCCATGCCTACCTAGCCACGCCCACAGAACCGGTTGTTAAAAAATTTGAATCCCACCTCTGCTTGTATTCTTAATCTGTTTTTTATGGTACTGTTTTTGATAGGTTGGACTGGGTTTTTTTTTGTGTGTGTGTGTGTGTAAAGACAGATGCAAAAAATGAGTTAAGCAGTTCTGCTTTCTCCCTATTGCTTGTCACCTTTTTCCCACTTTCTCTCATTAATGAACCAATCATTACCTTGGGTTTTTTTCTTTTTACATGTTGATATAAATGTTTTTGTTTGTTTGTTTGTTATTTTTGACTTTCGTCACAAGCTTTAGTTTAATAAGCCAGCAGCCAGCTTGTCCAAGCTAAATAAAAGTAAGGGCCGAAGCACAGCCTGATAGCTTCCATATGCAAAGCTGGATCACTGGCTGCACATGTCCCTGTGGTGCTCAGACAGCTGGCAACAAATTTAGGATTTTCTGAAATTGCCACTCTAAAGAACCAGCAGAAATTCTAAATGACTAAGAAACACCAAACTAAAACTCACATTTCAGAACTAATGCAAAACTCATCCTATTAAATATAATTTTAAACCAGGAAAAGGCTTAATTTTTGTAATTTTTTAGAGTTCAATCATTGTTTTATTTGATATATAGATTGAAATGTAATTATTCCAAATAAATAGCATGGTTTATCTGGCTATTTCTTGCTTAAATCTAAAACATCTAAGGAAGTAAATGATAAAATAACTTTCCGTAAATGTTCAGGAAAGAGATTTTACCATTATATGGAGTCGATTCACTGCCTTCATTCATGGAGTCAGTTCACCACAAACTTTGAGAATTCCTGAAATAAGTGAAGACTTTATCAATTATCAACAGTGAAAGATACTATGGGGAGGGGAGGAATGGAAGAGAAGGCAGACATAGACAATCACAAGATAGCAGACAAATTGACAGGTTTTTGTATAAAACAACTTAGCCCAGGTGGAAAAAAAAATGCATAGAAGCATTTCAAATTATTCAGAGCTGATAAGAGGTGTCAAACTCGTGGCATCCTGTTCTCATCAAGTGACATATCATGACTTTTTCCCCTTCACTAAACTAGGAGTGGGCATCACCAACACATGATTCATCCAGCCCACGGGCCATGATTTTGACACCCTTGATTCAGAGGGACTTCACATTAATTAACTCACTATACACTATATGAAGGTAGAAAAATCTTACAGTTTCCAAGATTCCCGATCTAGCTATGAAAATACCATATTGAAAGCCTTGCTCTTGTCTACTGTATGATAAACAGCTAATTTTTCCCATCTCTCTGTCTTTCTCTGAGAGCATATATCTATGCAAATTGACTTGAAAAGAAGATGGTTGGGCTGCTTATGTCATGTGAACTGTAAAATGTGGCTTGTGCAGCCATTTATGTAAATGGCAGCACTCCATTTGCTGCTAAGGTTTGGATGATACCCACTTTTCTCCTCAAGCCATTTTAAATTCAGAAAGTAATTTAATCACATATCTGTCACCAGAGGTCACTGACTGTACTGCAGTTTAGACTAAAAGAATCTCCATCAAAGTACTTTGCTGCTGGATGGGAGCACTATGCATACTAACCTTATAGCAACATTATAATAGAATCTTAAAACCAGGACTACAAATAGATGGGCAAGGAAGGATTTCTGTGAAACTCCTTGCTGAAATTCACATTACAAATTCACATGAAATTTCCCAGGTCCTTTTTTTAAAAAAAGAATTTTTGCTGTGCAACAGTGAATAATTTTACAATGGCTATTAATGAGAAAATTCTGCTAGAGCTGAGGAGTTTGACTCTTAGTTCAAAAGATTTAGGAGCTAGTTTTCTGCAGATGACATTACTCAAGAAAGAAGGGGCAGACATATTTCTAGCTACATATCTGTGAAGCCAAACATTCTCTTGAAAATTCCAGTTTCTCCTGTAAAACCCTGTCATTGCACCCTAACTCCCAGCTTATTGTTATTGCAGACTACATTAAATTTTATGGCATAACTACAAAGTAGAGGGAAAACAATATTGTTATTGAGAAAGCTTATTTTTTCTTGTTCCTTTGAGTCCATCCTGAATCAGGTTGTGTAAGAAAGCTGCATGGGCCCTTCATTACATTATATATTATGTAGGACTCCTCATGATGTGTGTGTGTGTGTGTGTGTGTGTGTGTGTGTGTGTGTGTGCATGTAATATATGTATATGTTCTGTCTATTTTGTAAAGTTTTGATGTCTTGATTGGCTGGCAACAATGTGTTTCCTGTATTGGAGGCTTTTAGTGCGGCTTGGCTTCGGGTAAGTGGACGGCTATCATTTATTTGGAAGCTAGGTTTCATCTGGGTGCCTGGTTGGGGTGTGTTTGAGCTGGAGGTATCGGGAGGTCTGTTTGTGCCCAGGTGTTTGCTTGGCTTGTGGTGTGGAGATTTTTTTGTTTGTGAGTGCAGACTACCAGATAATTGACAGTCTGGTGGAGTCATCTCTTCTATTCATGCTTTCAGGTCTTTTTTCAATCTCTATGGCTTCTCTGATAATTTTGTAGCTGGGGTTTTCTATAGTGGCTAGAATATTGGTGCCATTGAAGTCGATGCTATGACCTGTGGCTTTCATGTGTTGGCCTAGTGAGGAAGTGTGTTCCAGCTTTTTTTACTGCATTTTTGTATTTATCCAGGTGGGTACTTGTTCTTCTTCTTTTTTTTTTTGAAACAAATTTTATTAATTTTAAAGACAAACAAACCATCATTAACCATTGAATACATAAACCCTCTTTCCATTATAAATTTTACAAGTCGAATAAGACATTATTTTATGCAACATAGTTCTGTTTTACACCATTTCCATATGAATATATAAATATCTCTTAGCAAATTTCTCATTATTTCTCTTTACTCTTATTCAATTTCATTATTATTATTATTTTTCCCTGTATTTATCCAATTTATAATCGTCATCTTCATTTCTCTCTGACTTGGTTACCATTATTCTCATCCAACATTCCTCCGAGGTTTTATTAATTCTCAAACAAACATGAACACACAAAACAAACAATAATAAAACTTCTTTTAAGAAAGTAGTTTGGACCCAGATTACTTCTCTTTATATGAACTTCAATGAGCTTCGTGATCATCTTATATACCATTACTATTTTATTTACCATTCTACATCTTCAATATAACTTCTCCCTGCTTTTCACCCTTCTTAATTCTATTTAATTTAAATCATTATGTTTGTATCTTTTGTCCATTCTTTCCAAATTATCCATTTATCTCATTCCCTACAAAAAAAAAAAAAAAGATTTCTCCTGAAATCACTGATCAGAGTATGATGCCTTTTTATCCTCCCCCTAAATTAATATTTAGAATAACGCCCATTACCCAATCTGATTCTGCTAAGTACATTCTACCAGCTAACTTTTAAAAAGAGGAAAAAATAATAAATCCAAAATGATTAATATAGTTAAATAATAAATCTAAATGTTAAATCTTGTAACATTCCAATTATCTATTTCAAAAACAAACGCTACAATAATAAGTTTTAGTAACATCAATACAACAATCAATTAAACTCTTCAATTAAACTCAATATTTCAAACATTCCTTTTAATATTTTAAAGTTCATCATTACTAAACATTTCAATATTTTAATCTTTTATTAATTCTTATAACATTCTAGTTTTCTATTTCTAATACAAATATTACAATAACATCTTATGTACCTTGCAGAATCTTCTTTTTAAAAGGAATTATACATTACCCTTTATCCCTTAAAAAAATTCCTTTTTTCCCATCTTGATTCATACCTTTGTGGCTTTTTCCCCCCTTTTCCCTTTCTTTCTTATCCCACCTGGCCTTTTTACCCCCCCCCCTCCTACCTTCCGCCTTTTTAGCTTCCCCTCTCTGCTGTATTCCTTTTTTCTTTTGTTTACTAACATTGTGTAGATTTTGCATCTTATTTTTCTCTTTCTTGGGTGTTTTTTTAAGTCTTAAGTCCTTCATTTTCCTTCCTCTCTTTCTCCTTTCTTTCTTAATTAAGTTTTGAGATTCATTGAAGATGGCGTCTTCTTCTTCTTCTTCTTCTTCTTCTTCTTCTTCTTCTTCTTCTTCTTCTTCTTCTTCTTCTTCTTCTTCTTCTTCTTCTTCTTCTTCTTCTTCTTCTTCTTCTTCTTCTTCTTCTGTTTCCTCCATCTGTTGTTTTGTTTGCTGATAAACAGCAAGCGCCATTTCTAAAAAAAGGAAGGCTTCTTTCACAGCGTCCTTGCCTTCTTTTTTTATTTTTTCATATTCCTTTCTAAGTTCATCAACAGGTAAAGCCATTGTAAATCTTTTCTTTATTCTTCTTCTTAAAACAATCAAGATGTTTCAAAAGTTAGAACAGTTCCCCAAAGTCCCAGAGACATCAATCAGTCCAAACAAGCAAAAAGTTCTCACTTTCTCTTCCTGGGGTAATATCAATAGAAGGGAAAAGAAAAAAAGTCCAATCTATATTTTAAAGCCTTATTTCAATTAATTTCTAGTCTCAAAATCTTCAAGGTATCTCCTCCAGCAAGATCTTAATATTTTCTTTTTTTTTTGTCCTCTCCATTCCCGCTTATAACAAGGAGCCAAGTTTTTACCTTTTATAAAAAGACAGGTTTCTCAATGGCCATTTGTTGATTCCATTGGGAGGGAGAGTAAACTTTCCCTTTCAGCATCTCAAATTTGCCACTTGAGATTCTCCTTTGGAAACAAAATATCGTTCAGAAATAGTCATAGTTTTCAGGATGTTAGGCGTCTCTTAAAGTCCTGGGTCAGCCAAAAAACTTTCTCTTGTAAACTTTCTCCTCTCTTCCTCCTGCTCAGTCTTACCCAGCTGCTGGCTTCTTTGTGGCGGCCATTACGGACCGCCGCTCCACCGCCTTGAGAAAAGGGGGTTTTGCCGGCTGGGGAGGGGGTCTGCAACACCCCAAAACCCCTCTCCGGCTCCCCCTGTCTTCGGCTGCCTCTGCGGGGCAGCCTTAGCCTCCAGACCTGTCAGGATCAGACACACCAAGACGGCTAGCGCTGCAGGGATCACGCAGGATCGCGAATCCCTGCCACTGCCGAAGCCAACAAACCGGAAGTTTTTCGTGGGTACTTATTCTTCTATTGGTCTGTCCGATGTATGTGGCAGGGCATGATGCTCAGGGGATTTCATATATGTCTTGGTTTTCCAGGTCAATTTTATCTTTGGGGTTTCTTAGGATGGCTGCTATTTTTCTGTCTGTTCTGAAGGCAGTCTTGATGTGATACCTGTGTAGTATTTTACTGATTTTGTCTGTAGTACCGCTTATGTAGGGCAGGACAGCTGTTCCATAAGTCTGTTCATCTTCTAGGTCTCCATTGTGTCTCAATGTGTTTTTGTGGATCAGGCCTGTGATTTTGCTTTTGTGGAAACCGTTGGCTGTCAATACTTTAGTCAGGGTGCATAATTCAGTCTTTATGTGTGTCTTGTCTGCCTGGTGTTTGGTTCTGGCAATTGGTGTTTTGGCCACAGAGTTTATCTGTGCTGGGTGGTGGTGGAACTGGGCATTGAGGTAGCAGTTGGTCTGTGATTTCTTCTGGTATATGGTGTGTCCTAATATATAGATTGGTGCATCTAGGAAGGGTAGTTGTTTGTTTCTGTTTCCATGGTGAATTTGATTTTGGGGTGTCTGCTGTTTAGATATGTTAGGAAATTGTTTAGGTTTTTTTTTCCCATTGGGACAAATAACAAATGTGTCATTGAAACAGGTGTGTGTGTGTGTGTGTGTGTGTGTGTGTGTGTATTTTCTTAAGTTTTCGCGGGTACTTACATGTATGGTATTCAGCTTTGTTCGGGTATTTTCCCACGTCATTATAGTTTGCTTTTAAAGTTGTAGCAATGTTTCGGCAGAGTCTCATCTGCCATCATCAGGCTTCTGTATTGTGTTCTTCTGCGAGTCACACTTTCACAGCCATTTAAAATTTAAAACTGAAACAGCTGTGAAAGTCTGACTCACAGACAAACACTATACAGAAGCCTGATGATGGCAGATGAGATTCTGCTGAAACGTTGCTACAACTTTAAAAGCACCACTACTATGACGTGGGAAAATACCCGAACAAAGCTGAATGCCAGACATGTAAGTACCCGTGAAAACTTAAGAATATCTATCTATCTATCTATCTATCTATCTATCTATCTATCTATCTATCTATCTATCTATCTATCTATATGGATCTTTGGTTATATATATATCTGGATCTTTGGTTATTCGGGTTTTCTCCCGTGTAAGATTGGAAGTATCTAGGCAACGTTTCGATGAAGTCTCATTCATCATCTTCAGGCTTGGTCTTCAGCTCTGTGCTTCTCAGAGTGATGTGAGCTTGCAGCTGCTTCTTCCTTTTAACTGCTAGTGGGGGTGTGACTTGATTGGTTGGGGGTTTGGCTGTGTTCTGATTGGTTGGGGGGTTGGCTGTGTTCTGATTGGCTGGAGGAGTGTTCTGTTCAGGTGGGGACTTGGTTGTGCTCAGGTTAGTCTTAGTTGCTGGGGGATTTGAGCTGGTGAGCTGTCATCTTGCTGTGATCTTCGAGTTCGTGGTCATGATGCATCTTCATGGTGGGGGTCAGTTCGCTTCATGTACGGTTCAGAGGGGTTTGAAGTGGGTAGTGATGCAGCTGCAGTGCGGCTTCTGGTCCGTGGTCGTGTCTCATCTTCTGTGTGGGTGTGAGTCTGCTTTCTACATGGAAGTGTGGTGGTGGCATCTTGTGTGGCTCTCAGGGGTATGGGTCTGGTGTCATTCTTCATGTTAGGTACTCGTCTGTTCATGAGGGTGGGTTTCCAAATGGCTGGTAGGTGGGAGGTATCATCTCGTTTATTCATGCTGTGTGGGCGTTCTTCTATTTCTATGGCTTCTCTGATTATTCTGCTGCTGAATTGTTCGGTTTTGGCGATAGTTCTGGTATTTTTAAAGTCAATCTCATGTCCTGTGGCTTTGAGGCGTTGGACCAGGGAAGAGGTCGGTTCTTCCTTTTTGATTGAGTTCTTATGTTCTTCAATGCATGCACTTATTCTTCTGTTAGTTTGTCCAATGTATGTGTTGGGGCAGGCAGTGCAAGGGATTTCATATACTCCTTGATTTTCAAACTCGATTTTGTCCTTAGGGTTTCTTAGGATGGTGGATATCTTTCTGTTTGTGCAGAATGCTGTCTTAATGTTGTATTTTTGGAGGATCTTGCTGATTTTGTCTGTAGTGCCTTTTATACATTGGAAGAGGGCTTTGCCATTCTCTTGTTCTCTGTCTTGGATTTTGGTTGGGATTTATTTTTGGATTAGGTGGGTGATCTTCTTTCTTTGGAATCCATTGGCTGTCAGCATGCTGGTGAGAGTGTGTAGTTTGGTCTCTAGGTGTTGTTCGTCGGCTAAGCATTTTGTTCTGGAGATGAGTGTCTCAGCTACGGAATTGATCTGTGCTGGGTGGTGGTGTGAGAGTGCGTGTAGATAGCGGTTTGTATGTGTTTTCTTCTGGTAGATGGTGTATCCTAGGGAGCCATTGAACTTTTTGTATACCAAGACATCTAGGAAGGGAAGTTGGTTGTTAGCTTCTGTTTCCATGGTGAATTGTATTTTGGGGTGTTGGCTGTTGAGGTGTATGAGGAAGTTGTTCAGTTTTTCTTTCCCGTGTGGCCAGATTATGAAGGTGTCATCTATGTATCTGAGCCAGAGTTTGGGTTTGTGATCATATTTTTCTAGAGCTTGTGTTTCAAAGTGTTCCATGTAGAGGTTAGCGATGACAGGTGAGAGGGGTGATCCCATGGGTGCTCCTTTGTTTGTATTTTTGTCCGTTGTAGGTGAAGTATGTATTGGATAGGCAGTGGTTGGTCAGATCTAGGATGTGCTTGGGGGGGTTGTATTTGTTTTGGATGGCTGTCAAGGCTTCTTTTATTGGCACTTGGGTGAAGAGGGGTATGACATCAAAGGTCACTAGTAGGTCACTGGGTTGTAAGTTTTGTTTCTTTATGATCTCAATGAACTGGAATGAGTTTCTTACATGTGAGTTGATGGATTCTGCATAGGACTGTAGTTGTTTGGTGAGAAATTTGGCTAGGTTTTGTAGAGGTGAGCCTATGGAGCTGACTATTGGTCTAAGTGGGGTTCCTTCTTTGTGTATCTTGGGGAGACCATAAAGTTTAGGGCATCTGGAGGATTTCTCTCTGGGTATGATTCTTTGCTGGATTTCTTCACTAATGGGGGAGGCTTTTATTTTGGATCTGGTGGTGTTTTCTAGGTAGGTGGTGGGGTCTGTCTTTAGGGGTTTGTATGTGGGGTCTTGGAGTAGGTTGGTTAACTTGGATTGGTAGTCAGATGTGTTCATAACCACTGTCGCATTGCCCTTGTCTGCTGGTAGGATTATTATGCTGGTGTCTTCTTTCAGGTTAAGTAGTGCAGTTTGTTCTTCTTTGGATAAGTTGCTTTTGGGTGGTTTGCTAGTGCAGAGGATGTTGGTGATTTCGAGTCTGATTCTATTAGCATCATCAGGGTTGGTTTTGGTCAGGCTGGTTTCAACTCCGCATATGATGGTTTCTGTGGGGATGTGTTTGGGAGCGACAGCAAAGTTGAATCCTTTAGAAAGGACCTTGGTTTCGGCTTCGGTGAGGATCTTGTCTGAGATGTTGTGCACTGTTTGTTTCATGTGTGGCTGTGAGGGGGGAGGAGTTGGTTTCTGGCGTTGTTGTAGTTTTCTGAGTTTGTTAGTGTGTGTGTCTGTCTTGAGGGTGGTCTGTGTTTTGGCTCTCCAGACAGTGAGCTGTTTAGATTTGTCCCAAAGTAAGGGGTGAATCTTGTTGCTGATTCTGAGGTAAAGTGTGAGGAGATCTTTGTTGATTTGGTTTAGGAGAAATATTTTTGTTTGAATTTCACTTCTAATTAGGGCCAATTCTGTTCTTTTTAGGATGCGTTTGGTGGCTGCTGTGTTGGTGTGGAATTTCAATTGGAAGCTTGTGGGAATTAAATTTTGATCTCGGCAGTTGCATAGGAATGCAAGGTCACATAAAATGGAAGCTCTTTGGACTTCACGTTTTTCATAAGTCACGATAAGACACAACCACGGACCAGAAGCCACACTGCAGCTGCATCACTACGCACTTAAAACCCCTCTGAGCCATCCATGAAGCGAACTGACCCCCACCATGAAGATGCAGCATGACCACGAACTCGAAGCCAAACAGCAAGATCACAGCTCACCAGCTCAAATCCCCCAGCAACTAAGACTAACCGGAGCACAACCAATCCCCCACCTCAACAGAACACACCTCCAGCCAAGTTGATGGATTCTGCATAGGGCTTAGTTGTTTGGCAAGAAATTTGTCTAGGTTTTGTAGAGGTGAACCTATGGAGCTGACTATTGGTCTAAGTGGGGTTCCTTCTTTGTGTATCTTGGAGAGACCATAAAGTGTAGGGTATCTGGATAATTTTTCTCTGGGTATGATTCTTTGCTGGATTTCTTCACTGATGGGGGAGGCTTTTATTTTGGATCTGGTGGTTTTTTCTAGAGCTTGAGCATGACCAAGCCCCCACCTGAACAGAACATGCCTCCAGCCAATCAGAACATGGCCAACCCCCCCAACCAATCAGAACACAGCCAAACCACCAACCAATGAGAACACACCCCCACCCAATCAGAACACAGCCAATCCCCCACCCAATCAAGTCACACCCTCACTAGCAGTTAAAAGGAATAAGCAGTTGCAAGCTCACATCACTCTGAGAAGGACAGAGCCGAAGACACAAGCCTGAAGATGATGAATGAGACTTCATCGAAACATTGCCTAGATACTTCCGATCTTACGCAGGAGAAAACCCGAATAACCAAAGATACATATACATATACATATATATACACATACCTATACCTATACCTATACCTATACCTATACCTATACCTATACCTATACCTATACCTATACCTATACCTATACCTATACATACATACATACATACATACATACATATATATATATATATATATATATATATATATATATATATATATATATATTCAAGACCATATTGGTTGGAAACACGTGGAAGTGGCCTTCATCCTGCACTGGATAGACAATTTCAAGAAAGATGATAATGATGACGATAGATGGAGATGGAGATGGAGATGGAGATGGAGATGGAGATGTAGGTTAGAATAGAATAGAATAGAATAGAATAGAATAGAATAGAATAGAATAGAATAGAATAGAATAGAATAGAATAGAACACTTTATTGGCCAGTGTGATTAGACAGACACACAGGAAATTTGTTTCCAGTGCTTAAGCTCTCAATGAACATAGAATAGTGACATCATTAACATAGTCATTGTAAAATACATTCATCATAAAACTTTACATACAACACACACACACACACACACATTAATCTAAAAGATCTGCATGCTCTATCTGCCTCATCATCCTTTAGCTAAGGAGTTACACCTAGAAGATTCTCAGCAATTAAAGGAACATAATAAATTCCCAGAAAGATATACATAAGGTAATAGCTATGCTGTCATAGTGGACAGAAAATTTCATCAATGTAAAATAAGTCATTACATTACTGAGAAAATGCAGATTACAATAGACATGCCAGTTTAAACTGGAGAGCTGCTATAGTTTGGGGAAATAGGGCCATAGGAAAGAATACATCATATGTAGCTCAGGATTGAACTATGGAATCCCTGGTACCTTCTGAGCTTGATTGTTTGCAGATGTTTCATTACATGACTAGGTAACATCCTCAGTGCTAGTGAGTATGAGGTTTCCTCCATTTATATCCAGTAGCTTGCCCTACCAGTTTGGGTAGGGAAATTGTCTTACTTTTTCTATTAATTGTTTGAGTACATTGTTTCTCAAACTCAAGTAACTTTAAAATGTATGGACTTCAACTTCCAGAACTCCCCAGCCAGTCCGAAAACACTGGTTTTGTGTGTGTGTGTGTGTGTAATAAAACCTAGGTTATGAAGAAATGCTTTTACCAACTTTATTGGTTTCTTTTAAATCTTTCATTTATTTTATTACTAACACATCTTATATAATAATGTTTGTTCATCAGCAGCCAGAATGTAGGCAAATTCCTTTGGACTCAAATGTGCTTCTCTGTGGCTTTGTTCCAGCAGATAATATATAATGAAATTCCTCAGAATCAGTCCTAAGCTGGAACTTTAATGCCTCACAATTTATTGCCCAGATTTTAAAGTTCTATGTAGTCAAGCCTGACCTCAGAATTACAAAATGTTTACAGGGAGAGAAAAAAAGAATTCTTCATAATGAAAAAATATAAACGGAAGACCAATCTTTTAAATAACAAATGAGACATGAAGCGATGTAGAATTATTTTACTACTATTTTGATCATTGGCCTGAACAATCATAAGAAAAAAGAATTTATTCCAATCTTTATTATAAAGATTATAAGATGGTTTAGGCTTCAAACGGCCCATTCTCACATGGCATGTTTCCCTTCCATTTGTTGCTCCTTGGCCATGGAATGAACCAAATATTATAAATGTTTCAAATGAATTGAATCATAAAACTGTGGATGGCATTCAAGATGAATGTCTCAACGCACTCAGAAACTGTCAATTGCAAGGCTGTAAAACTGTTGGAGATGTAGAAAGATTTTTGGACACGAGAAGTGATAGGTACATTCAGAATTCCACACTGTTCCTGAAGGCTAAACAATTCTTAACATACCAAAAGGCAATAGAGCATTACTTACCATATCGTGATCTGAAACAGGACCAAAGCTGGTAACAAAGACGTCAGTCTTCACTTCAGTTACACGCTCTGATGAATCAGGAAATTGGGACAGTGAATGCCGATCATTAACTTTCTTTAAATTCAAGCAACATATTATCTTGTTCCAGAAGAAAACACATTTATTTTTATTAAAGATACTAAAAGGAGGTGATAACTCTGTATTAGATGCTTTACATGTGCAATCTCTGGGCTGTCCATTTAGACTTATGAAAGACTTGTAAAAACCCTGCCTCTGGAGAGCAGTTACTAAGCTACTGCATATGTACATCATACAAAACTAGAGAGACCTAGCCTGATGCGGCTGTAGATATTCGTAGTTCATCCACATCAATATTTAATCAGTTAAGCTTAAACCAGGGCTGGGATGCTACCGGTTCTACCTGGCTCTATAGAACCGGTAGCTCTGAATAGCAGCAGACACCAAACTGGTTCTGTGTTTGCTCTGTGTGGGCCACCCACCCACCCCGGGCTCTTACCTCTCCTTTATTTCCTGCTCTTTCAACCTCAGCTGCTTTGCGCAGGACAGCTGAGGTTGTAAAAAGTGGCTTTTCAAATGCTGAGCACCTGCCCACAGTGCTTTTTAGCTGTTTGGGTGGCACAGCTTAAGGTTTTTTACATGCATGCACAGCAAAACATAATCACCGAACCGGTAGTAACACAGGTTGAATCCCACCCCTGGCTTAAACCCATAAAATCATCTGCGAACTACATATGATCTTTTGCATACCAGACACATTTCTTCTCAGAAGGAATTCTATTTCAAAAGAAGTTCTCAGAGGGAACCTTCAAAGCTTTGTACAGGCAGTCCTATGATCACAATTAAGGCCAACATTTCCATTGCTAAGTGAGGCAGTTGTTAAGTGAGTTGCTTAACAACTCCTTATTTTACCACCATTGTTAAGCAAAACACTGCCACTGTTGAGTGAATCATGTGGTCATGAAATGAATCTGGCTTCCCCCGTTGATTTTGATTGTCAGAAATGGGATGGAAAGGTTACAAATGGTGATCATATGCTCTTGAGATAGCGCAACCATCATAAATGCATGCCAGTTGCCAAGCACCTGAATTCTGATCATGCAACCATGGGGATGCTGAAACAGGCATGTGTGAAAAACAATCATGTCACTTTTTTCACTGCCCTTGTAACTTCATTAAATGAATAGTTGTAAATCAAGGACTACATGTATAGTCCTCCAAATTTAGAACTCCATTTGGAATTCAGAGAAATATCCTATAAAATAAAGGTCAGTGGTATGTATACGATCCTTTCCCCATAACCTTCTTGGAAGAGAAAAAATAAGCAGACATATCATAGTTACAATCTGGTTTGGAAGGCCATAATAATGCAGTATGCTATTATATAAACTGAAAAATTGAGAAAATAAAGACTTCAAAATCTATTTTATCAATCTGTCTTAACATTAAAGAAAGATACCAATATATCATTGCCACCCATGACTGTAATATATTGTTTCTGTTTTGCTTTAGCGCTCCCAGGGCCAACAGCCATAAGAATGATGCTGAAAAGGCATTGTGATGGTAGACTCTATTAATTAGCCATCCAATAAAATTGGTATGATCTAATCAAATCTACCTATGAGGATATTAGAGGAAGGGGTTTCTTAAAATTTAATTAGGTTGTGAGGGAATTCTAAAGACTGTCACAATGAGAACTAACCTGTTATTGCAAGTCTAAGGTGATTCTCCCAAGAAATATATTCATCCTGAAAAAATAAATATTTTCTTAGCCTAGCAATCAGTACTAAAACTTTGATTTTCAATGAAAGCTAGTTAGACTACAACTGAGTAGTCTAGCCAGCAATGGGTACTTTTCTTTTCAGAGGGGAAATATTTCAGATAGGGTGAATTGAAGCAGAGAAACAGAAGGGAAAGAGTTTCTAATGCTTCATTTGACTCCCACTGTCTGTCTCAAATTATTCTCCATTTACAATGCTTTTTGCTGAAATAATAATTTTTTAAAAAATCCTAACTAAAGACAAAACTTCTGGGCTTTCTGAATTTAGCTAAAAAGATACAGGTATAACCATAGTCTTCAAATGGAACATGGAACAAGTTATCATTATTTCTAGTGTGTTGTTATTCAAGTTATAAAATAAAATTTCTTAGGTCCAGTGAAAAACATTATGACTAAGGTCTATTCTGAAAATAATGAAAGCGTGGAAAAAGAAAAGTATTTGATAATTTGCTATTATTATTTTTTTACTATTTTGAAGGGATTGGAAAGTTTGCTATATTTCAAAATAGAGCTGGATCTAATCCAAATCAAGGGCAGATAGTAATGTAACAGAATAAATCTTTTAGGATCTTTGAATGAAAATTGCTGTAAGCTAACTATAATGGTTGAAAAGGGTATTATAAAAGATTAACTGTTGCTATTCATTTATCCTCCCTGTCTTTTCCTATTCTTAATGAAGCTGAAATCTGACTATACCCACTACTCATGTATTTATTTGCATTCATAATCCCTATCTAACCACCCCATCCCACCAGGATGCTGAAAATATTTTTTTTAATTTTTTAAAATTTATTTCTCTATTGCGCTGGATTTCACACTGGAGCCTTTCTACAGCTAAAGAAGTGCTTTGGCATGCAGAACTGGAAGCATCAGCCAGTGGTTTCATGCCATATTTCAAATATTATTTTTATAACCTTCCAATAATATAGATAAAAATGAAACAGGTATTATAGAGAACTCATAGCCAGATCATCCATAAATTTCTTCAAATAGAAGTTCCATTGGATATAACAATACTCACTTCCTGGAAACTACATATGTATCATAAACTTAAGCTTCTCTTTTGATGAGGGTGAAATGGTTTTCTGCAATTCCAAAAAACCTCATTTTCTAAAACCATTTCCTTCCTTTAACCAATTCCAAATCTTTCACTTTCTATAAAAACTTATTTTCTTAATTCAACCGTTCTTTTTCTTTTTCAGTTTCTAATTTCTTTTTTAATTCTTTTTTTAAAAATATATTTCATTAGTTATATAAGGCAGATCATTTTCAAATATTAAAAAAATAAAAATGAACAACAGACTACTCAAAAAAGGGGGAAAAACCCAATACAATAACACTAATAAAACATATCAAAAGACAAAAAACCTAGTGCACCGGATTTATAAATCTTCAAAAGATGAAACAGCTTTCAAGATTTTCCCCAGCCTGTCCAATAATTCTTTTCCAAAGGGAAAGATAATGTGACATTTTCTGATTGACAGAAAATATATTTTTTTAAAAAATTGCTAGGTCGCACATCTCTAAAATCAAATCCTTTGTATCTGGAGTTATTTTATTTTTCTATCTGCTAAGAATTATTCTTTTTGCTATTCCTAAAGCATGAGTAACCTTTGTTCAGAACATGTTAACTTCCATGAAGAAGATATATAATTTAATGCAATATCCCTTATTTAAAAATCAAAGCTTTCCCAATTGTTTTCTTTATATAGCATTATGGAAAATAAATATATAGAAGAATATTAGAACTAATTTCTTATTTATACTCTTGGGCTAAAATGTCATAATAGTGATGTAAGGGCAGAGAGATGTTTGTTTATGGTTTATTTGTTAAGGCACACATTGCCCACTGGTTTTATCTTTGCAAACCTTGGACTTTTTGCCAAGATTTGGAAAGGCCAAACCTTCCCCTCATAGACACAGCTATCACTTGATCCAATCTCAGCTCTTTCAAATATCTGCTTTGTCTGAAACAATTCTAAATTGAAGTCTCTGTAATTGCTCGACTTTCTGTACTGAATATGGATCAATCAGTGCTTATTATCATGAAAAGATCACCCTCCTACGGGTTATTCTCAGGTTGCTCCATGTTTAGTTAGAAGTGACCTGTAATGACGGTATAATCAAAGAAATATACACTGAAAATGTCCTTATTTTACTTTACTCTCATTTGAAATTATTACTTTTTTTTTTCAAATTGTAAGGATAGTAAATAATTATTTTGAAAACACAATTAAAAAAAACCTCAAAAGGGGGGGGGGGGGTTCCTGCCTAACTCAAACTGTTTTAGCAGATCATCTCAAGTGCACAATATATCTCTAAGGGTCTTATGAATTTGCAGATATCAGTAAGACACTAAAGTGTATTTAAAGAGACTGAAAATTTTCTGCATGCCACCTATATATTATTTTCAGTCTATAAAGTTCTGCTTTGATTCCTCATCTCTTCTTTTACAGATAGCAAAAAGAGATTTTATATAAAATAAAAGGTGAGCAAAACCTCTACAAATGGCCACCATTGGTGGAGATGCTGATGCAAGTGTTAGAAGTAGGTGCTAATTAATGTTTAATAACCTTGAATAAGGAACCAAATATTTGCACTGTAATTAAATGCTCTGATCTCAGCCATGTACGGAAAATAAATCTTAGGCATGGAAACCAGAATGTACAAAGAATTCCAAACCATCTCAGCTATAATAGGATGCCCTTGGGCTTATTCAGTTGTCTACAGGGTATAGCCATGAACCAGTATCCATCTGGGCCCTTTGATTTTCAGTCCTACATTCAGAGCTTTCCAGGGGTGGGATACTACAGGGTTAACTACCGGTTCGGGATTTACGAGGTTCAGTGATTTATGATGTGCTTCCCTGCACACTGAGAGCTGGCGTGCCTGTAAATTGTCATCAGCACACTGCATGCAGAGAAGCAGCCTTTGAAACAGCCCTCTTTTCTTGCTTTTTTAACTGCAGCTGTGCCTCGTTCAGCAGCTGAAGTTGAAAAATCAGGAAATAAAGATCAGGTAAGAGCCTGGGTGGGTGGGTAAAAACATCAGCAGACATAGAACTGGTTCTATGTCTGCTGCTCTTCAGAGCAACCAGTTCTACAGAGGTGGACAGAACCGGTAGAAACCCACCCCTGGAGCTATCCAAATCCTATCTCGAATAGCCCTGAAGCATTTTAATCATATGATATCAAACGTCCATCCTGAAATCTGAGATACAACATTTATACAAATTTATTTACTCTTCTTAAATCTGCTTTTATTTCTATACTATGCTAAATGATTCTATTAGTTCTTTCTCAATGATTGATGTAACAGTTACCATTGTATTAATTAGGAACTGAGAAATATTTATTTTGGAACCTATCCCACAGAAATATTGTTACTTCAGAAGAAAATTGGCAGAAAAAATATTGTTACTTTAAGTCAACCAAATATCTGTTGATAATCTTACATTTTACTTTCAAAATTATATTCAAAATTCAAGAGATTCATTACCTTCTAGAGTTCCCATCAGTAGAATGAATGATGAAAACTGCTTAAGTGAACTAACTACTGGACACAATTCAATCAAATATCTTATTTTAAATAGATTGCAGAAAGTGATAAAAGGCACTTAATATTTAATTAACTACAGAACTCTTTAATGATTTTTGGTGACTATTAAATGTGGCAGTTGGTCAAATCTTTAGATTTCTATGAAGGATGCATAGGTGAGAATTGAAAGCACTTTTTACTATTTTTATTCTTAGCCGATGCTTCAGAATCGAGACAGACCATTCTGTGCCTCTAAAGTGAGGGCTGCACAAACAAACATTTTTTTTTTTTTGCTTTTGGCATAGCATTTGCAGAAACTAATGAACAATACCTTAAACAGGTACAGTTTGCATCCAGACTATCCCTCTATGAACTGAATGGTTTATTTAGTTTATGTAAGTGACTGACATCTAGTAAAAATTCTTATGGGAAGAAGAAGAAAAAACTCTCAAATCTCGTACTACCATGGATTCCATTCATCTCCTACATTGTTCCTGAATTTTAAATTATTCTTTTCAAAAACACCTTTTCAGGATAGACAATGCTTATAGGACCTTCGGATACAAACTATTTTTTTCCAAGAATTATAATTTCAATTTACTCCATTTTCACAGTTTCACAATTTATTAGGTGTATTGTTGACTTGAAAGTCAATTAGATCGTGAAATATTAGTTTCGGCTGAAATTCACATTTCTGGTTACTGTATAAAATAACAATCAAAACTGCAAACAGTGCTATAATTGGTTTATATTTAGTATGATAACTCTTGACTATGCCCACAAAAACTCTCATGGTTCCATCTCATCCTTGACCCAAAACACACATGTTACAATTTTTAATTTTAAAAAATTAAAATAAAATCTACCCTTAAATATTAAAACACACTGGAAAATTCCAATAGAAAATGTAAATTAAATGTTAATAGTAATTCCTAGAACGATATGGGATATTAACTGTCATGAATTACAAGTCTATGCAATTCTTAATGCATGATCTACATTTCAGTTTACTTTCCCTTTATGTTCAGGAATGTGTTCATACACAATTAGGCAACCTTCCCTTCCATAATATACATATTTTTAAGAATGCTTTAAAAATTGTGGACTAAATTGGACAATACCAAAAAGTACATATTTGAGAGTAAGGGCATTCTACTTCATGTACAAACTGAGGAACTATTAATAAAAATCAAAACTGAATAAATTGTTAATGTATCTCTTGTTGAACTTTTTTTTTTACCTCAGATTCATTTGAATTGAACTGATACTGCTTAAACCAATCTGTCTGGAGGACTAGCAGCCAATCAGACACTTTAACATAAAATGTCTTCTTTTTTTGAATCAAGTTTAATGGAAAATACTTGAAGAATGTCATGCAATGTAAGTAATCTCCCAATTTCCATTTTTTTTTAATTGAAACATTATTTCCAGATTCAATGCATGTTATAATAATGAAAAACCAATGTTTCAAGTCCAAATTAAAAGGGGCCCTAGAAAACATATTTCTTCAGCTTTGCATCAAAGTACATGGTACATTTTCAAGGTAAAGGTAAAATGTTTCCCCATCCATTCCTGTCTGACTCTAAGAGGAAGTGCTTATCTCCGTTTCCTAGTTGAGGGAGCCAGTGTTATTTGAAGACACTTCCCGTAGTCATGTGGCCAGCATGACTATACCCCGAGGCACACAGAATTCTGTTACTGTACCACTATTTATCTACTCTTATGTTTTTAAACTGCTAGATGGGCAGGAGCTAGGGCAGGTAATGGCAGCTTCCCCTGTCACATGGTGTTCAGGTCTCAAACTGGGCTTTCCAGCTGACAAGCTCAGTGTCTTTAGCCATCTTCATCATTAAGTTTATTAATTTAATAATTTTATCATTTTATAAGTCTACAAAATGGCTAAAATGCATAAAAAGCATGTTAAATAACATTGCTTTTGCAGATTTTTCAAAAATTGCAATAATACATACCTCCCAATCCTGGTCTTAGACGGTTATCATAACCATCAAGTAAACGATCCAGAATTCGAGTGAATATAGTTGTATTGTCTTTAATTTCATCTTGTAAGGAAGTTTGTCCATAGCTGAAAACAAAACCACCATATTATATGCTGATTACTGCCTAAAATAAAGATACTCATGCTATTAATTTAAGTCTTTAATCCACCAACAATCTTGTCCAATGATATTCCTGATACTTATTTGATCATTCTTCTACTGATTAGTAGATTTGGAAGCTCTACCATCAATGATGGATTAAAAGGGTATTATACGATTCCTTCTCCTTTCACTTTTCAAATATTCATATTCTTTGAAAACCTTATGTCAAACCTAGATAATAAATTACACTGGGAGTTTTATTGTTCAGCCCATCTTTAATGTATTTCTGATGCATAAATGCTTTGCAAGTATAACAAACCATCTTCCCATTAACTACCCAATCCTAAAATGATTTAGTATCCTTGCCTACATGAAAAATACACTGATAGCTCATATAATTCAGCCTCTTTTATATACTGATAAAGACTACAATCCCTATTGTGGGAAAAATTAAATCATTTTATTATTTTTATTACAATGCATTTCCTTTTAAATCTAAATATTTTGGACTTTTTTGATATATGAATTAGTTTAGGAAAGCAAAATAAATTCATTTCCTGGTGAATCAAAAATTCCATTTTAGAGTGACATGGATAGTTTCCTCTTTCTTCCTAAATTTTATAACAATAGCCCAGGGATCTTTATCCATGTTTCTTTTTCCACAGTGCTATTATTTGGCAGTTAACATTCTTGAAAGTGTATACTGCATATGCCTATGTGCATGTCCATGTCTGTGTGTGGCAAAACAGTGTGATACCTATAGCAAGTAATTTCCAGGTATTTGCAATAGTCACGAGCTAAATTTTGATCTCATCTTCAGATCTGTATTGTTCTTGTTATTAAGACTGTCCTATATTTTCTTCTCTATAGTAAATTACACTGTTTTCTCCTAATTATCTATCATGGTTGTCTCAGAGCCAAATCCTGGAGTCCTTCCTCTACCCTTTAACCAGAGAAGATCCCATTTGTAAAATATGATGTTTGCCAGTGTAAACTCAGCAGGACTCAGCCCTTGAACCTCCAGCTGCTTCCTTCTTCATCATTTTGTCAAATGCATTATTACTGAATCAGCCTTCCTTAGATATCCAATGTGATGTGATTAACAAACATAGTTTGGCGGAAATATCTCTTCCAAACTATGGAGCTTCACGAATGTTAATCTAGGAAATATTTCTTTTAGGCAATGAATTATGCAATTTTAAAAATTAAACTTAAGTCTATGAGCTGCGTGTAACTATAAATTTGAACAATGTGAAATCCAAGATTAGAAGAGAAAATTTGGTTCATATTTTTATTATAATTTATATGCCTTTAGCCTAACGCTGTCTACCTATCATTAGTAATAACATTTAATTGATTGTTTGTTAATAATACCTCATCTCTAGAGGACCGACCAAAGCTTACATTTCTGTTCAAATTGTAAATTGGTAGTTCAGTAGATATTTCTTCTTTTGATAGTAGAGAACCTTTTATATTGTTTTTAGATTTAAATTTAGAACCAGAATGAGCTATCTTATACTGTTTGGTTAAAAAGAGATGAGTGCCTTCATACATTCAAGATGGAATCCCACTTTCATGTTGCATCATCTATCAACTACATCTTTTTAGTGGGTGGGTGGGTGGATAGCATTTGAAAGTTATTTTCACTTCAGAAAACTAACTGTAGGCATGTCATTAATAGCTAAGAGTGGCAGAAGGTACCAAGCTTGCAATTGCCCGTATTTTTTTTCTTTTTCTAAGCACAAAAAATTCCAAGAGACCAATTAAAACAAAAACAACAAGAGGATAAAATTTACAGACATTATAAAATTAGTTTTAAAGGTTCAAAATGGCATTAATATAAAATTGCATATTAGAACATCATCCTATTTGAACCCTTTGACAATTTCAAAGTCAGTATCAAAATCAGATTATTATAATTATCAACTGTATAACCATTTGGTAAGAAAAAATATTCCCACGTATTTTCACTCAGACATTTTATCAAATAAAGTGTAGTCAAACTCTTGCTGAAATGTAATGAAATCCCATTCTTTTTTTAATGCATGAGGTGGAATCATTTCTAATTTTTCCGTGCATCAAATTTTAGTATACATTTGCACTATCTAAAAGCAAGCTGGATTGTCTTCTGAGACTACCATTATTTTCAATACCAACACAATTTGTTCAAAATCAACCTGATTCTTAGGGGTCAAATTGAATTTAGGCTGCGTTTAACCATGGATACTACTCCAAAAGCCACATGTTTCATTTTAATGCTTGAATATTTTAATAAAACCAATTGGAATTTCCCTGAAGAGTGAAGGTCTTCAACAGCACTGAATTCAGTGGTCAAGCCGATATTTTTACAGATAAATATACATGTTGAAAAGACAAGTGTGAATATATACCAGTAATAAACTAGAGACGTGATTAATTTAGGAATCAGTTTTTAAGTGTATCATAATTATCAAGTTACAGGTAAAGCAAGCTACTACTATTAGTTTCTTTTTAAAAAATACTATATTCATATATCCATTTATTTTACAACAAAAAGTGTTCATGTTCAGATATTTATGTGTTCATGTGGGCATTCACATGTTCTGCTAATATTTAGAACCTTAACATTAATAGCCTGATCCAAAAATAATACAATATGAAACACTGCCCACATTTTTCACTGTTACTTAGCTTTGTATGAGGGAGGGAGGAAGGAAGGAAGGAAGGGCCTCCTAGATATATTGAGCAAAACTGGTGATCATTCAATCCTTGCAATTTTTTTCCCTTTGTGCTATTGATTTGTTAGTGGTTAGAAGTCATACATGAGTAAAGATTGGGCAAATGTGTTATCTAAAAAGTGATTGTTTTTTTTAATGTAGAGTTTAAGCAACTTGAAGAAAAATGTCATTTACAATGTCTGTGTTTCACATTTAAAAAAAGTATAATAAAACACTGTACACTGACTCCATCTACAGGTCATTATAATAGTAACACCTCATACAATTTTTCAAAAGCAGGGGAATGCTTCTTGATTTTTCTGGTGCAAATCTTAGTTCTGGTGAAACATGCAAGCCAGCATGTGGTATGGAAAAGAATTATAAAAGAAACAGCCTTTCCATTCTCTTGTCTCTTCAGGAGATCAGCTTTTTCTTTTTTCATCACTGATCTGATATATGAAGTATTGTATCCTTTTATGCTCTATTCTTTTAGAAAACACGGCAAAACTAAATTAGATTGCCTTTGATGCTCAGATTCTTTTTACAAATGTATATTATTTGTAGTAAGGTTAATTTAAATTACTCTCCTAAACAGCAGATATTACCAGTGCACCAATATTGGTATTTGTAATTTAAAGGAAAAGATGTATTTTTTCCATTCATTAGTTCTATTGCTAACAGAAATACAGTCTATATAGATAGATGTCAGCATAAGAAGGCTTTTCATTTACCATTCAGGCAGGGTTCAGGAAGGTGAAGTGGATTTCATTCAACTAATGTTAATGACAGTCTTCCCCATGAAGTTACTGCTTGCAGACTGTATCCTGATCATGCAAACTGTCTGCTGATATGAAATGTTCAGTTCATATGTATAATAACCAGACCTTATTATTATAATTATAATCTTCAACCAATATCTTTACTGAAGTGTACTTTCATGAAGAAAAGCCAATCTTAAGAGTCTGGCAGCCTGGTCATAATTTTTCTGTGAAAGCACAAGATCATAGCAGCAGAAACATCCCTATGTAAAATGCTACATGCAGCATTACTGCTGGCAAACTTTATCTGCAAAGAGGACCATTCTCCTTGCAGCTATATTGAAATCATTAATCTATTTGTAGTTTGGATCCAATAGTCCTGGCTAAACTCTTTCTCAATTATAATCCCACCTGAGATGTTTTGCAACCAAGCTTTAGTTTTATTTTAATTTCCTCAGATTTTGGCTTAGGTGGGATTGAAGCAGAATCAACCTCTCCCTCCAAAACAGTATGTATGAATCAAACCTTTTTTCCACACTTGCTTTTAAGCAATGATAAAAGACAATCCAAAATATTTAAAAAAACAAAAACAAACTCTTTTCCCACCTTTTTCCATGTAAAGTGCTCATAAGAAGAACCCAGGCCCAAAAGCGGTCATAAAGAAGATGCATCATTTTGCTAGTAGATTATGGAAGCTGAAAACAATAGAAAACCAGAAGTAAGCATTCTTTGCTTCGACAAATTATTTGAAAATACAACAGGTTTAAAAGAACTTGTGATGGTTTTCCTTAAAAGCAAGGAGTTATCTCATAATGGTAGGACTTTCAGAGGGAAAGGTCTCTTCCAAGTATACTTATGTGTTTCATTTTCTTGAAAGTAGGATATCCCTGAGTTAGTTCCATAGTAAAGGTTAAATCATTTTCTTTTCTTTTTCAAGAACATTGGAATTCAAGTGTCTTTCTAATTTTCTTTCATCCCTAAAAAAGGATTATTGTTAAGTTCACAATTTGTATACCTATTTTACAATAATATAGAACTTAGAACCTATTTTAGCATTAATTAATCAGATCCCACTGCTTGATTATCTCAGTGGGAAAAAAGAGGAAAGATCTTCTCCTAAAGTCCTTGAAAGCTCTAGAAGGTCCCAAAAAGGACAGAACTTTCTGCTGGAGAGAGATCCAAGCATATGCCCATTTAGCAAGCTAGTTGAACAACAGCATATATTTAAAAAGCTTAATAGGAGTATAAGATACAGACTTGCAGTGCTTTCTTTCACTAGAAATAGTTCTATTAATCCCCAAAGCATATGAAATGAACATGAAATAATGATGAAGATTATTGCATCTCTATTGCCTTCAAACCTTTCCTTCCTTTCTTCCTTCCTTCCTTCCTTCCTTCCTTCCTTCCTTCCTTCCTTCCTTCCTTCCTTCCTTCCTTCCTTCCTTCCTCCTTTTAGAATATCCTGTTGCAAAATATTCCATATGGCACTTTTTCACTTAATGACTGAGTCCAGTCCAGTTTCAGCTTTCTAAAAGCAAACCTGCCCTATATTTCCCACCTGGTAGTTAACTGGTAATTTTGCAAGGCAGCCTGACCATTGTAATTTTCCTGTTTATAGCCCAGGCTTGGCTCCTTGCTCCTTGCTTCATACTTACTGCTGAAATCCACTCCGGTTGCACTGTTTCTACCAGATACGTCCTTCCTCCTCCTCCCTCCTTCTCCCAAACCTCCTGACAGCCCTGAAGCTCAGTACAGTTTAAGAATGCCAGACAACATAACCACCATCACCAAAAAAAAAAAAGGCAGAGAAGAAGAAAACCTAACAGGATGGTCCTTGTATAAAATGTCTGAAACCTAAAGCAAAAGGCAAGGCAAGGTGAACAAAATGATGACAGGTGTTCAGGTGGAGTTTAACAGATGAAGGTTCACAATGCTGCTTCTCCTGGAAAAAGAAGAAGAAGAGGAAGAGTGTTACATCTCTAGGAGAGATGAGAAAAGCTCCATTTCTTTTCAGCCTGAACTTTTACACTGAACCTGCTCTTGCAAGTCATTTCAGAGATAGCAGCAGATGGAAGACGCTTTTTCTTCTTACTCTACATTTCTCCCTTACCACCATCCTTAAAATAATTAATGAGGATGGGGGCAGGGAGATACATTGCTAGAGTTGCCCGTAGATGAGAGGGGAAAGTGGGAAATCACCAAGTGTGAAAACAAACCACACAAACAAACCAATCGGCTCCTGATCCTTTCCTGCCGCTCCATTCTACCACCCTAATCTTGGAATGGTTGAAATAAAAAGAGCAAAAGGGAAATCCCAGTCCATCTCTTCCCCACTATGGGCACATCCGTTCAAACCTGGGACCATCATTCAAGAGGCATTTCTGCCTTAAGTAATTTTTGCCTGCTTCAGAGCCAGAGATGAAGACTTGGTGAAAAGGGGAGGGGGTGGTATTTATGGATTTGCAGCCAGCATAGCAACTTTGTTCTTCTCTCCCTGAGAAAGTCATCCATTGCCTCCAATCCATCCAGTTCTGGTTGGAAACGTCTGAAATAATCCCTGCTAATCCTTGGGTCCCCATCTCCTTCGTTTTAGTCCCCCCGCCCTCCAACCCACCTCCTCCTCCCCCCGAGTCTGATCAACTGCCCATCCACCGCTGCAGATTTTCAACCGGGGTCGGGGGATGGGGGGAGGTAAGGGGGGAGAAAGCTGGGTCCAGCATTCCGACGAAATACCTGCTAATGGAAGAAAGCAGCAGTAAGGAGCCCTCTCCGTCCACAAATGCTCCTCCTGTGAAAAAGGGAGCGGGCTGGCAAAGGGAAGGGAGAAGGGAGGGAGCCTGAAAAAAGATTCTAGAGCGGTACGCACCTCGAGACCCTCTGGGCACGGCGTCGCCGATGCAGCGGGAAAGTCTGCCCGAGCGGCTCCGCCAAGAAGCCAGGGCTGCGAGGGCGCTTTAGAGCACTGAGTCTCCGCGGCTCTTCTCAGTCACTCACGAGCTTTTAGCCATCATGGACTCTGCCGCTGCCGCCGCCGCTGCCGCTTTGGTCTTCGATTTTTAACACCCAGATTCCCTTTCCGTGGGATTCGGCTCCCAGCTCTACAACAAAAAGCTTTGCACTTTACCAAGACAGTAGTAGTACGTCCCGGGGTAAACCGGATGTGAAATAGGCTGTGACTTCATGCCAGAGAGATTTTATTTTAGAAAGGAAGGTGGTACCAAGCTCTCATCTAGAGACTAATCCGCCCATTTTTTTTTTCTCCAAATATGCAGCACAATTTAACTTAAGCGCTCTCGCCCTAATCTCTTTCTCTCTGGCTGCATGCTCAAATCCTTTCTACACTCTGCATCACGATGGCTGTTGCTGTTGTGGTACTTACTGTGGAAGGGAAGGGAAATGTTTGGGAGACCAGATGGAGGACAGAAACTACACTTACAATCTTCAGAGAGTTGCGACCGAAAATTGGTGCGGAATAATGATAGCCATCACTAAACACCACCCTCACCACTCATCCGCCCCACTCTGCCTCTCTTTTTATTCAGTCTTTGGACAAATATTTTTCCAGTTTATAAATATACAGGGTGCCTGGAAGAGATTAAAGCTCTCAAGCTCTCTCTCTCTCTTGTTACATGCACCCATTGGGTATGTTTTCTGTGTGATTCCATTGGAAAGGTCTTGTGCAGCCAAGAGAGGCACTGGGTGCTTAATTGAGGCTTCAAGAAAGATCTGTTCAAGGCATAAAATGCTTAAGCCATTCTACATCTTTGGTTACTCTTAATTGGGAGGTAATATTTGTCTAAAGCAATCTTTACAATATTGTGGAGAAAGGCGAGCTCTGTTGGGAAGGGGGTATATTTTGACAGGGATGTGTGTGCCATTTCTGTTTCTGAATGAATGGTGCGGGAGAATAAGTAATAAAAGCAGCATTTTAAAAAAAACACTATCATTTAAAATCAGTTTCAATGAAAGCCCCTTACCAGCTAAGCATCCTTTTAATTCTGTTCCTTTTTAAGAAAGCATCTCTCACTCTCCACAGTGCCCAGCACAATAAGAAAATCAATTGGACAATAACAAACTATTAGGCCTTAAATACTAGACCTTCTCTGAGTATACATATGCCTTCCTAAAGCTATATTGCCTTCCATCTCTTTTCCTTACTACTCATCTGTGGAATTCAACTGCTCATTTTATGAATGGGTGCATTTCTAAAAGCAAAAAAGAATGGAGCAATGGAGCTCTCCATGGTACTGGAAAGCCTAAAGGGAAAGAGATATTTTTCTTTCTTTTTTAAAGAATTTTTATTTTTAAAAACAAACATACACATATGAAACATAAAAACATAAAACCATCTTCCATTTTATATACATACAGTGTGGCAATTGGTTACAAATCTTTTGTGCTATTCTTTTGTGATATTCCATCATTTTATACGAAATGTTCCAGATTTTATCTTAGAATTTATGTTATACTTTCAACCAATGGTTATAAATGTCTATATTATGTCTTATATCAATCTATTAAATTTCTATCACAAAATTATCTAGTGTATTACATTACCATGTCTTTTTGTCCAACCATTGATAAAACAAATCCCATATCATATAAAATGGTTTATCTTCTTGTTCTCTAATTTCAAATTTCAATTTACTCATTTCAGCACAGTCCATAATTTTCTTAATAACTTCCTCCAGCAGAGGTATTTTATCATTTTTCCAATTCTTAACAAATACAAACCTAGCCACTGTTAGTACGTTTACAATCAAATATTTCAATACTTGGGAAAAAGATACTCTTTTTGTGCAGCACCTAACCCTGGTGAACAGAATGAAAAACGCTGCCCATTTGTGAATGCCTTTTAGCACATAATGTGAATTTCTAGAAAAGCTAATAACTGGTAATTTCTAAGAAAAAAATTCTTTACTGGATTTTAATATAGTGGTCTGTTATAGAATGGGGTGGGCATTGGAAAAGAGATGGTAGAATTGTTCTAAGCTGAAAATAAAAATCGTTCATGTGAATAAGAAAGCAATACATCAAGAAGAGATAAAGAGGAGAGAATTAAAATGGGGGCTTTACTAAGATTCTGAAATTTGGGGGAGTAACATTCATTCCACTTCATTCTTTCTCACCAGACTATGTGACAATGTCATTTCCTCCCTCTCTGGAAAGAAAATTGCATCTTTAAACCTCCTGTATTCTGGAAATATTTAGAACGTTTTCTGATACTGAGATCTGTAGTTCAATATTTTCTCAAAGGATTTATATCCATATGAAAAAGTTGATGAAGATATTAACCTCTTGGGTAGAGTTTTCGTTAGATTTTAATTTAGCAATTTCCAAAGTGTCCGCATATAACTAATCTTGGAAAGGGTGACAGGAGCAAAAATATAGTGTCTTCTCTGGAGCATAAGATGAGAGTAGTAGTAAAACATAGAAGTGTGGGGCTTTTTTCTTTATTGCTCTTCCTTAAAACCAATCTTTAACATGGCACATGAGTTAATTATGCTTAAGGAAAGGAAGAACAAACAACATGCTGCTTATATCTTTTCCCTTGCAGTTGTTATAAACTTCTGCATGTCAGGCAATTGTTATAGAGGAAAGCCTACTCAATCTACAGAAGGCTTTTTTCTGTTATTTTAAATGCTTGAATATTGGCATTCTAAACTCCTAGAGGATGCCTTTATAAAAGAGGATATATTCCACAGATAGGTGCCTACTTGGAAAAAAGTAAAAAAGGTTGAGTTCTTCCCTGTATCTCTTCCTACTTGCATGTAGAATTTATGCCACAGAGAACAAAATCTTGGGAAAGAATCCTGCACTTCCAACAATATTAATGCAGGAAACTCATGGAGCAATTTCATGCCCAAGTCAAAGCTCCAATGTAGCAGACATTATGACTAGTCTAGTGGCTTGCCTGATATAAACCAAGAGAACAAGAATGATATTAAAGAAACATCCTCTGGGTATAGATTTTCCAGTTTTTCTGCCTGTTGAAAGTCATGGGAGTGAATAACTTATATTCCTGCTGTTTCAAGAAGCGGCTTACTAAATAAGACCATTTCTGTCATTCAGTGCTGACCAAGTATATCCAAGTAGGACATAAAGGCAAAAGCCTCTTCCAGTATCAAGTACCATTTGCCTTTAATTTTGGTGGGAATATACAAGTCATCATGATTAAGAACCACTGAAAGCTCTATCCTCCCTTAATTTGTTTAGTTTCCTTTTGAAGCCATTTCAGTTGATAGCCATCATCAAATCTAATTCCACTGTTAAACACTATGTTATATAAAGAAGCAATTTATTTTATTATCTCTGGATCTCGCCTCAATTAGCTTTGATGAATGATTCAAATTCAAATATTGGGAGATAAAAATTTACCTTTGTCCACATTTTTCATACTACATGATTTTATATTATGCCTTTTCTTACACTTCTAAGCTAAAAATCTGTTTCTCCATAAGGTAACATAAATTAAAAATCTCATATTTTTCATGTTTGCTTTCTTTTGTATTTTTTCTAGGTGAACATTCTGAAGTGAAATGACCAGGAAAGTGCTAGTATTTTAAAGGCAATCACAATATAATCATTTAAAAGATTTTCTAGTTGTATATTCAGTTCTTTTTGTAATCATTCAGTTTAATGGAGATAGAAATATGGGGGATTTTTTATGAAGGTCTTTTGAATAAGGATTTTTCACTAGTTTGTCTCTAATGTTTTGATCTTTACCCACAGTGATATGGGCAGAATCTTTACTTTGATATTTAGTGGCAATAGATAAGCCAGGAATCTTTTAAACACCCTCTTTATCTTTTTCATATTTTGTTATGATATTTTGAATGTTAGATTAATTTTACAAAAAACCCATAGAGCTAGTTTTCCAGTGAATATATTTTTCATCATACAGAGCTTTGTGCTGTTTGAATTAAAATATTTATTGGTTTACTTGTGTTATATAGAAAATAGCCATATGGACTGCAAACATATGTGATTGCTTGAGATAAAATTCTCCTAAATTCAGTGAGCCTTTTGAATTAAACAAACAACTACAAAAATGATTACAGGTTTGCAAATTCTTTAAAAGGAAGCTTTGTTATTAGATATTATTAGATCTAATTCAATATTGTACATGAGAACTAATGATACAATACTTCTTGTTAGTAAAATATATCAGCAGAAGAAGACAATACTTCTCATTAGTAAAATATACGAGCATAAGAAGGCAGCTTATTTTAACTATTTTTTAGGATGTAAAAAAATGTGATCTTCACTGAATGTCCTTGGAAATCTTAGAGTGCAATCCTAATCTATTAAAATCTCCTGCAATTATGGGATAGATTTTAATAGCATATGACTAGTATACATAGAGAATGGCAAATTATAAGTGACCTCTGTCAAACAAACATGTAACCTCATTTCTTCTCTGTCCAGCCAAAATGCAATTTTCTTTTTTTATATATATAAATAAATTTTATTGATTTTACAATTAAAACAAACCAACAACACATATACATATGAAAGAAAAGAAAAGAAAAAAAGGAGAAGAAAATAGAAAGAAAAAATAGAAAACAATTAAAAACATTCTCATTTTCAACAGTTTGTAAGATCTATTTTTTAACCCTTAATTTATGCCATATACACACACCTGATCCTTACATATATCTGTATATCACTACTATGGTTTTATCCTATCCTCTTTTACCTTATAGTATAAAATCTATCTTTGGTCTATCCATTTGTACCAGCGGTTCCAGCTATTGTACTATATTGAGGTGTCTTTATCTTTTAGTGCCAAAGTTAATTTGTCCATTTCTGCACAATTTTTTGAATGATCATTTCCTCTGATGGAACCTGAGGCTGCTTCCAACATTGGGCAAAAGCTAATCTGGCCACTGTCAAAATGTGTATTATTATGTATTTCGCTTTTTTTGATATTTGTTTGTCAAAGATCCCTAACAAAAAGGACTCTAGTTTGTATTCGATCTGCTATCTTGTCATTTCTTCCAGCCAAATTCTAATTTTCTGCCAATATTTTCTGCCAAGAATTCTTTCTTGTCCTGTTTATATCTACTTTGAATTTGAAGGTATGCCCACTGATCAATTTTTTGTCCTCGCTCTTGAAGTTCTTGCCGTGATTTCAAATTTCCTTGTGTATCCAATAGGTCCTTATATTTAACCATTTTAGTGATATCCAGATTATTTGGGTGAATCATCACCTCCATTGTTGAAATCCAGATTGGTACTTTTAAATAATGCTTTTTCCATATTTTCTTCCAATTAGTTAATAATGAGTCTCTGATTACCCTGTTTCTCCAACAATACGGCCTCCCCCAGTAGGAAGTCCCAGCATGTTTTATAGGGATAAAATGAAATTAAGCCCCTCCCCCCCCAAATTAAGGCCTATATTAAAACATGCAAAATGGGGGGGAATGGTGGTGGGGCTTGCTGTTAGGAAGTACTTTTGTTGCATACCCGGATATGGTGCTGCCTGCGTTTACCCCAATACGAAGTGCCCCACCAATGCTGAGGTCAACATCCAAGCTGTCGCCACCTGCCCACCCAAAGATGCAAGGGGGTAGGAATTAACTCACCCCAAAAAAGACAACCTAGCCATTTTTTCGGGGTTCGAAAAAAAATAAGACCTGGCCTTATTATATGAGAAACACGGTAGATGTCTGTGGAAATATTTCTGAATAGTTTTCCCTACATTCCATAAAAAAGCGTGCCAGCCCCTCTGCAAATCATGGCCTTCTAAAAATAATATTCTCTTGTTAGTTAAATTCACCCATTTCTTCAACCATACTAAAGAGGCAGCAATATAATACAACTCCCAGTTTGGAAGTGCAAGTCCTCCCCTGGTCTTCATATGCTGCATTGCCTTTAAATTTATTCTAGGTTTTTTCCCTTGCCAAATAAATTTAAGTTATTTTGTTGAGTTCTTCAAAAAAAAATTGTGTACTTTAATTGGGATCGTCTGAAATAGATATAGAAATTTTGGAAGAATATTCATTTTAATGGTAGTGATCCTGCCTAATAATGAAAGTTGCAGCTTACCCCATGTTTCTAAATCCTTCTTTACCTGTTGCATCAATTTATCATAATTATTTTCCTTGAGTGTCTTACAATGTGCTATCAAACATATTCCTAAGTATTTAGCTTTCTTTATCACTTGTATTTCCATAAACTCTTCTAACTCTATTTTCTGTTTTTCTGTTAAATTTTTAGTCATTAATTTAATTTTCTTCCTATTAATTTTGAGTCCAGCTACTGCTCCAAATTGTTCTAAATCATTCATCAATTTTTGTCCTCTTTCTATTGGTTCCTCAATGAAAAAAATCATATCGTCCACGAATGCTTGTAACTTATATTCTTCTTTCTTAACCTTTAATCCTTCTGTCTAATTCGCATTAATAATGTTTCTAATGATAATATGAAGAGCAGGGGTGAGAGTGGGCAGCCCTGTCTGACTCCTTTTTCTATTTTTATTGGGTGGGTATATTCCCTGTTTATTATAATATTAGCTTGTTGTGTATCATAAATAGTTGTTATAATATTTTCAAATTTGGTGCCTAAATTCATATTATAAATTTTTTGGATTAAAAATTGCCAATTTAAATTGTCGAAGGCCTTCTCTGCGTCTAAAAACATAAGTGTAATTTGTCTTTCGGGGTGAGCTTCATAACATTCTAAGACATCTAGTACTCTTCTTAAATTGTTCCTAATTTGTCTGGTCGGGAGAAATCCATTTTGGTCTTCATGTGTATGCACATTTAGCATTCTTTTTAGTCTGCTTGCTATTTTCTAAATGCAATTTTCTAAAAGGTATTGTATCCCAGATTTAGTTTAACTCACATAAATGAACACACACACACAGAGGGAGAGAGAGAGAGAGAGAGAGATGTTTTAAAGGTAGTTTCATATGTCACTTTGACCTTAAGTTCAAATACATTTAAGAGATTTTGACTGAATAATACTTTAGAATGGATTCCATCATCCTATTTTCCAAATCACTGAGAAAGATTCAATTTCATTTCTTCCCTGAAATACAGTAGGCACGAGGAAAATAAATATATAAAAGAAAGAAGCATCCTGGGTATGTGTCAGTGCACTCCACATACTTCCTAAAATGGTGAGGTGTGAGCAGTTGGTTTGCTAGATATTTTCTAGATTGCACAGAATGGCATGTGCATGTTTGGAGTAAAACTGGATGTTGGTTGTGCTTGAAATAGAATGGTCAAAATGTACCCAAATTGATTGGTATTGGCTTTACTATTCACATGGAAATCTTCATTGTGGGATGGCAATGACTGAGGCTGGTAACCTAATCTGCCCCTCCCTCCATCTTCTTAAAAACAATTTATAGGCAAGCATCAGTTGATCCAAACCATGATGGGCACAGGAGTCAATATTTATAGACTCAACTACTGACAATTGTCAACAAGGGGTGGTTGGTGGCTCAGTGGTTAAGACTCATACTGACAGCCCAGGTTTGAAACCTGAGTGACGTGCGACAGGGTGAGTTGAAAAAAATCTAGGCAGATATGAGTTAAACTATGAACAAAATGGCTAAAATTTATGTCAGAAAATATGAATTAGCATCATCTAGGTTGATATGAATATATATGAGATTATGAATCTGTATCTTGGAAATATCTCGTGCCATTTGCCAACAAATGGTAATAAAGTAAAAGTCATGGATGTTTTTATGAAAAATTGGGCCCTATTCTAAATAAAAGTAACCGAGAAAGGGCAGGGAATAGGATATAGTGATATGGATTTATCGGTGGGTGGGGGTATATGCATGTGTGACAATAAAATGAGAGAGTAAAGAAGAAATTGATTGGCCATTCAGTGGTACAATAATGAGGCATATGGTGACCAGTGAATGGCTTCTTAATAAAAGATTTGTTTTATGTATGTAGTTTAAGCATGGATCTTGACATGTGTACACATGTCAAAAGGAATGAATCAAAAAGCATGACTGATTTCACTGATTGTGATAAAAGAGAATTAATGCATAATACAAAAGCAATAAGAGATTCCAAATGTGGGACAAAGTATTATTTGATAATGTTAAGATACTGAAGAAAAGGGGACTGAAATCGGTTGGCAATGAAGCCAATTAGATACAGAGTCTGCAAAAAGGGAAAATATGAGTCCTCTATTAAAACATATTACAAGATAGTTTCTCTCAATAGAATGAATAAAATATGTTGCTATTTAGATCAGAGGTCTAGATCAGAGCATAGCTGGTTGGGGTATTCTGGGAGTTGGAAGTTCACAAATCTTCAAGTTGCCAATTTGGGCCCCCCGATCTAGATTATTGTGAATCCACATGAAAATAAGAGACAGCACAATTACATTATTGGAAGAATGACAATTGAGTTTTGAAAAAATAGTATTCAGTATTCTGAATGAATGAGATCCAAATGGAGATGGGGAAAATTATCTGCTGGGTAGCATGAATGGATGGGCGGGAATGACATGAGAAAATATAGAGAAAAGTAATTGGCCTATCCAGGTCAGGATCCATTAGGTCATCCCTAACAGATGACCATGCAACTTCTGTTTGAAGATTAGCAAAGGATAATTCCTATTCTACTGACCAACAGATCAAGCAATCAGGAAGTTATTCATGACAACACTTCTAAATTTAATTGGTTGTTTTTTGTCCTGTCCCTGGTGCAATAGAAATTAAGTCCACTCCTTGTAGATTGACATTTGAAATCAGAGAACAAGATGATAAACAATTTTTTAAAATCTGGGATCTGTTCTATCAATAGTCAGAAAATAAAACATGGTAATGAAATATGTAGATTCTTAAAAAATAATAAATATATAAAGATGTATTCTTTTCTTATTACATCTACAAAATGATTGTAGGATAGATTTGAAATGATAATATGAGCTGTCACAAAACAATTTAAGCAAAATATGATTATTTCGTAAAACATGAATGAATAAAAGTATACTCAAATGATTGATTAACAGTGATATTAATGTATTTAATACTTGATTGAAAATATAAGAATATATACAATGCAATTGTAATTGAAGACCACGAAACGGAAGCACAAAACAATTTGTAAACCAACCGGCACACTGTATGTAAATATATGGAAGATGGCTTGATGTTTTTATATTTTATTTGTCTATGTTTGTCTTAAAAACCAATAAAAAAGAAAAAAGAAAAAGAAATTAAGTCCACTCCTTTTTTCTGTTTTAAAACAGCAATTGTATCATTCTCCAGTCATCTCCTCTGTAAGTTAAAGATTCTTTAATTATTCCTCAAAGTGCTTGATTTCAAGACCGTCGCCATCTTAGCACACTTCCAATGAACTTGTTACAGTTTGTCATTCTGGATTTATAACTGGTACCCACAACTAGGCATTCTGTTGTAAATGAAGTTTGTTTAAAACATAGTAGAATAGTTTCCCGTGAGCTATTAATGAATCCAAAAATACGGAAGGGAACAACTTGCCACAGCCAACTGGCCACAGAACAGCTTGCCACAGTGGGCAATCTAATTCATTGTGGGACAATCCAACAAATACAACAGCTAAATTAATCTCGACAAAACCATGGCCAATAATAATATAACAAGAAAGCCAATCCAGAAATACAAGAGTTACAATAAAATTTTGATGAAAACATGGTCACCAATAATAAAAGTAACTGAGTGAATTGATTAAATTAAATTAAATTAAATGAATTGTTCCATGGCAAATTGTCCCACAGTGAGTTGGCCACCATGAATTGTCTGCAATTACTTATCCCCCCCCAAAATAACATCTGTTTTTAATAGGTAACTGACATCTCATGTTTAACTTACAGCTCTCAAACTAGATTACTTTCAGAAGTACCAGTCTGAATTGGTAGAATCCCATCCCTGGAAGATTTAACACTACTTATTGCCCCAATAACTTAATATTGCTGTTTTGGAGAAATCTTAAAGGATAAATTCAAGCAGAAAGCCTTCCACATTGCTCTTATTCCTACCATTAAAATTCCACACCTCCAAATACTCCCAAATCATCCTGAAAATGGTGATTTTAGGACTATTTAGTTTATTCTTATGATAAAATAACCCAATCATTTGATTGCTTCCAATAATTTTTTTGTAAGAGCATGATGCTGAGTTGTGATTTTGATACATGTTTGCCATAAGAGGTGTACTTCAATGCTCCAACCACAAAAGATTATGTTGGAATAATCATTGAGTAGCTGGCAAATGAACTAGTACCCCAGTTAATTCAATAATTCAAATTGCCACTTGATACAAAGGAATATTCAGAAGAAAGACTGTCCAGAAAGTAAATATGTATTCAAATCAGTGGCTTAAAATTAGTAAATGTAGGGGGGATAGCCACCTTGAAGCTCATAGAAATAGAGTTCCAGTTCAACTTTCCTTTGCTGCCCATTCTTTGCCCATACTTACAACAAATGTGATTAAGTGAGATAGGGCTACCATATCTGGTCTGCAAAATTCCAGCCAACCACTAGATGGGAGCAAAGAGTTAGAGTCATCATTATATCCTTGTTATTATGTCAAATGATAACTCAAATGGGAGGGATAAATGGGGCAAAATATTTGGGAGAGAATGCATTTTTTTTATTTGTTAGTTGATGACGCACATCTTAGATTTCCTCATTTCAACTAATTACGGAAATGTATTGCAATTCTCCAGCAAGCAAGCAAAACCACACCAATGCAGCTGAGGGATTGCATGTGGTTTAGGAGCTGCTTGGTTCTCCATTCCTGGCTTAATGCATAAGCAATGCATAAATAGGTAGAGAAACATGCATTAATAACAGTACCATTTGTAAATTTGTCAGATTGGCATAATAATTGATTCAAGCACAAAGCATTTTAACATCATGAAAAATTGGATATGACCTGTAATCTTATACCTTCATGATTTAGTCAATGCATAAAAATGCAAAAAAAGTTCCTACAATCTTTTGCTAAAGTATTAAAACTATTCTTTAATATGAAGCCTGTCTGCTTTTCATCTGGATAGATACTAGTATGCCCATGGTTATAACACAATGTGTGCGTTTTGGATGTCAAAGTAGTTAATTGTAGATCAAGTGCCCAAACAATGACATAAATCCCAGAGTAATTCTGCTTACTCTGTCATAGCATGGCTGTCACAGTTGTTGATGTGACTGCAGTGCTAAATGTTCCTAATCGTAGCACTCAGATAATAGTTATGTTATATTGTGGACAAGGGTGGGATTCAAATTTCTTAACAACCGGTTCTGTGGGGGGAGGGCTTAATTTGTGGGTGTGGCTTGGTGGTCATGTGGCTGGGTGGGTATGGGTTGCTGACTGGGCATGTCTTGGTGGTCATGTGACTGGATGGGCATGGCTTGTATGTAAATATTATAAATATTGATGTAAATATTGATTTTTTTTTTTAATAAAAAGAGCAACTTTTACCTAAAAGCAGGCAAAGCAGACAGGCAGATTGAATTGCTCACAGAATCACTGATTCACTTAGAGATATCTCTATCTGCAATTGGCTACCTGAGTCTGTCACATAAAATTTGCTTGTAAGCAAACTCATAAAATTAACTCACAACACACCATGTATGTAAATAGTGAATTTTTTATTAAAAAAAAGAGCAACCTTTACCCAAAAGCAGGCAGGCAGATTGAGTTTTTCACAGAATCACAGATTCACTTAGAGTTCTATCTATCTACAATCAGCTACCCGAGTCTGTGCTGAAAAGCTTCAGTCCTAAGGAAGGTTTAGCTCTGCTTTTAGATTAGCTAGAAAGCAAAAAATCCAAGGATTTCCTGCTTTCTAGCTAATCTAAATCTCCAGGCAGAGCAGAAGAGCTGATGGTTTGTGGGGGGGGGGGAGAAAAAATAGTTACTTCCCAAACCAGGCAAGTTGGATGGCTTGCATGCCAGGTAAGGAGTGAGTGGGCAGGGAGGGGAGGGGCCAGCCAGCAGAGCGATTTGCTGGATCTCCGAACTGTGAATAATTATAACATACGTGTGTGCAGCGTTTGCAAGAAACCATCAACTGTGCCCTCTGGACAGCTGACAAACGCTGCGCACGGGTACGCAGCATTTGAAAATCCTCTTGTTTCCTGCTTTTTCAACCTCAGCTGTGCCGCACAAAGCAGCTGAGGAGGGAAAAGCAGGGAATAAAAGACAGCCTAGAGCCTGGGCAGGCGGGTGGGCCAAACACCAAACTGGTTTAGTGTCAGCTGCTTTTCTCAGCTACAGGTTCTATAGAACCGGGCTGAACCAGTAGCATCCTACCCCTGATTCTGGATGAGATTTCATTTTTCCTTTTAAAGTCACCTTTCTTTTTTTTCTTTTTTTTTTTTTTGTAAATTTTATTTGAGTTTTCACAAAAAAAATGGCGTAATCCCAGGTTACATTTCTTCATACAGACACAAATTCAATTTCATGCTCATTTTTATGTTCTATTCCATATCTTATTACTGTTTTACATTTTCTGCATAGCTTCTCCCCTCTTTTAATTTTCTCAATTTTATTTTAATTATCTCGTCTCAATTCAAATCATTATATTTATATTTTTTGTCTGTCCTGTTTCAATTATCTATTATCTTTTCTCATTAAACAAAGTTTCTCCTGTGGTTACTGATTGGAGTATGATGCCTTTATATCTTTTAAGTTTATCCATTTAACTCTTATTTAGGCTTTAATATATACCCTAAAGTTATAACATTCAATATAATACATAACTTCCATTCGGATTCTGCTTGATAAATTCTTAAAATACATACTATATTCTTAAAAAAAGAAAAAAATTATAAATATATGTAATTAAACAACACATTCCATTCCAATTCAATTCTATCATTAATGTTAATATTCATTAAAATCTTAACTTCTTTAACATTACTTTTCAATTAAATATCATACTTCTATGGGAACAATTATAAGCTTTCCAAAATTAAGTCACCTTTCTGATGAAATGGTCCTGGAGGAATTCTGGGGCAAACTATCCAGGACTGCTGGATAGATATATTTGTTTATTTATGTTTTTTTAATCTGTATCTATAAAAAGGTTCAAGAAGTTAATAATTACCTTGCATGATTAACTGATCTGAATGACAATGGTGACATTTTGCATTTATTTGCTACTTTAAAAGCCCTTTCTATTCATTATCTTAGGCATTCTATCTGCAACAACAATTTGATGGTAACTCTCTTTAAGCACTTCTCAACTGTCAGTAGAAAGAATAGGGAATATCTTAATTATATCATCAATAGTCTGCTGGGTCATATGCTTCATGTGTGCTAACCCTAAACTTTCCAGAAGCTTCAGATACTTTGGAATATGGAAGCTAGACATCAGGAATTTATCATGTTTAAAAGCTCTGTGCTACTTGTCAATTGCTGTATGAGCTCAGTTAAAATGGTTGGTTTTAACCTTTAAAGTTATGAATGATTTAAAAGCTCAGAAATTACTTAACTCAGAAGACCAGTCATTAAAACTAGCCTGACAGGGACTTGTGAGGAACTTTTCATGACTTGGAACAGTTATTTCTCTGACATTGGACACTGTTGTAACTATGTATCATTCATGTGATTGCAACTATGTATCATTGCAACTATGTATCATTCATGCATTTGCAACATTGTATCATTCACGTGTAATCATTAACTTCTGTCTCTTCAGTGACCTTTGCAAGGCACGTACAAGAGACAAGGAGCTAGACGTTTTGTTAATAAGCTTATCCACACTGTAAATAATCTGTCCGGTATGCAGCTTTGTAAACATGCACATCCTGATGAGATTACCATGTTTGACTTGAGCTTTTTGATTGAATCATTTTCTTGTAAAAAAGCACAATAAAAGAGCGTGTGCCAAGACATTCGGGGCGCGCTCATCAAGAGGAAACTTCGCTTCCTGTCGTTTCTCTTCCCTTCGTTCCCTTTCATGAGCCACCGATCAGATGCGGGATGGCAGATACCGCATTCTGGTGACCCCGACGTGATTCCCTAAGGGGGATACGCAGCGACGCGCCCATATCTTATCAGCTCGATGGGAGCTGTGCATTGCCAGGCCTGAAGCGAATTGCACATCATCGGATCTGAAACACGGTCTCGACTTTCGTAAGTATGGGTGGAAACTTTTCTCAACAGCAGACGCAGCATCTGAAGGAATTGAGGGAGTTAGTCGCTTCTTCTAAATACTCTGCTAATTTAAAGGGCTCTCCTGTAAAAAAGAAACCTATTGCTACATTATTGGCTTATGTGTGGCAACATTGTCCTAATTATTCAGAGGAAGGGTCCTTAAAAATTTCCAATTGGCAAAAAATTGGGGAACATCTCCATAGTCCTCCTTGTGCACCTATTGGCATTTTGGTCACTTGGAGGAAAATTATGGAGGCTTTAAAGGTCCATTATAAAATAGAAGCAGGGAGTGTGTTTGAATCTCCCCTGCCAAGTTATGATAACTTTTCAATTTTCTCTAACTCAGGCAGAAGCTGCTGCCATTATTCAACAATGCCCCACATGTAGTAAGCAAGGACATTCCATTCCCATAATAAATCCTAGAGGATTAAAAGCTTGTGAAATTTGGCAAATGGATGTAACTCAGTATCCACCTTTTGCCCCTTGGAAATATTTGCACGTTTCAATAGATACATATTCAGGGTTTATTCTGGCTACTCCTCAAAGGGGAGAAACTGTAAAACATGTCATCAATCATTCAATTCGTACCTTTGCCTCGCTGGGGCGTCCAAAAGAAATAAAAACAGACAATGGACCTGCCTATACAAGTTCTGCTTTCCAGGACTTCTGTAACAGATGGGATGTAACCCACAAGTTTGGGATTCCCTACAACAGCCAGGGGCAGGCTATTAGGCTATTGTGGAACAAGCGAACTTGTCTCTGAAACTTGCTCTTGATCAATATTCGTTGCGGGAAAAACCCCCGAACCTCCCAGCATTGCAAAATTCTCTTAACATTTGTCTTTACACTTTAAACTTTCTCAATCTGACTGGCATTCCTCCCACTTCTGCTGCTTCACGTCATTTTTCCTCCCCCTCACCCCCGCCTAACAGACCTCTGGTATATTATCGCAGATTGCCAGATCCTGCCTGGCAGGGTCCCGCTGAGCTTCTCACTTGGGGACGAGGCTACGCTGCGATCTTACTGCCAAACAAAACCACTTGTTGGATCCCTGGTCGGGCAGTATAACCTTATCATGGGAATTCCTCTGCTACATCTGTATCTTAAAACTCTTCCTGATATTCTTGCCTATATCTTCTTTGCAATTTCTACCTTACTTCAACAAAACCTATGCTTCCTGTCAAAAGATTATTCGTGTTAAAACCATTTCATTAACAGAAGGCTATTATACTTGTTCCATGTGGGTACGTCATGAAAATGCTACCCATAGTTTTCACTCTGTCACTTCTGTTTTGTTTAAAGAACACTCTACCCCTCGCTCTTTTGTTCCTTCTTTACTCTTCCTATGGAAAGGAACCTTAAAATCTTTTCCTCTATTCAATCTAAAACATAGGGGGACCCAAATGTCCTTATATTGTATTATGGATTTCCCTACCCCAACTAACATCCTTGATGAATTACCAAATTAATCTTTATTGTCATTATTGTAATTATTATCCTTTTTCTACTAATTGCATTCCCTCCTCATCTCGCAAATGTTCTACAACTAACTTGTCCATAGCCCTCTCTCCTACTTGTCATGTTTTTATATACCCGAACTCTGATCCTGTCAACAAACGACGCTTCAAAAGAACTGTCCATGACGATCTGCAAAAGCCTCATAGAAGATATAATATTGCTTGGACTATAACTGACTTTCAAAAAGTTCGTTTAAATTCTACAACCAATTTTTCTTGCATAGAAGACTTCTACCCACCACTTCAATTCGATTTGGCAGACGCACCCACACAACCAGGGGATATCCTGGAATCTACACCACTTCAGGAGGAACTTTAACATCACGCCTGAAAGGAATGTATTTTATCCCTGGCAATAATTTTGTTTGTTCCACCGGTTTCATGGCATGTATCCACGGGGATGAAATTGTTAAATCCAAATCTTTTTGCATTCAAGTATGGCTTGTGTGTATAACTCTGATGATTTTATATCCCTACAGGTACCCATGGAATACCCCTCTTTTGCAAAATTGTAAAGATTTAGATCTGTTATTTTTAAAAAACAAGGGGGATTGTGTGCTATGCTTAAAGAAGAATGTTGTCTTTATGCTGATAGCGGGGGGGGGGGTTGTTTTCTATTTCGCCATGGTTTACAACCTTTTTAACTGCATTGGCAGGATCATTAATAATCATTATATTGATATGTATTATAGGATCTTATTGTTTTAATAGAATATTACAATTTTTAAAAATTAATTATCCTCTGCTGATGTTAATGTGCTATTGCAGGCTCATGTTATATCCTCAACACCGGACGAAAAAATGTCATTGCTGAGTTACCACTCCTTGGACAACCCTGAAGCTGACGGGTCACACTCTTGCCTAGATGACGGGACGGCGAACATTTCAGAAAAATGGTTCCTGTCTTCTTGGACGAGGAAGAAGACTCGTCATAAATAATAAAAACAGAGGAGATGTTGTAACTATGTATCATTCATGTGATTGCAACTATGTATCATTGCAACTATGTATCATTCAAGCATTTGCAACATTGTATCATTCACGTGTAATCATTAACTTCTGTCTCTTCAGTGACCTTTGCAAGGCACGTACAAGAGACAAGGAGATAGACGTTTGTTAAATAAGCTTATCCACTTTGTAAGTAATCTGTCCGGTATGCAGCTTTGTAAACATGCACATCCTGATGAGATTAACATGTTTGACTTGAGCTTTTTAATTAAATCATTTTCTTGTAAAAAAGCACAATAAAAGAGCGTGTGCCAAGACATTCGGGGCGTGCTCATCAAGAGGAAACTTCGCTTCCTGTCGTTTCTCTTCCCTTCGCTCCCTTTCATGAGCCGCCCATCAGATGCGGGATGGCAGATACCGCAGGACACATCTCAAATTTCACAAGAATGGGGGTCAACCTATTTTTCAAAGCACCTGAGGATAAGACAAGAAGTAACAGATGGAAATTTATCAAGGAGAGTTCCAACCTAGAACTGAGGATAAATTCCTGTCAGTGAGAACAATTAATCAGTGCAATAGTTTGCCTCCAGAAGTTGTGGGTATGCCATTAGTGGAGCTTCTGAAGAAGAGATTGAACAACCATTTGTTTGGAATGATATAGGGTATCTTACTTGAGAAGGTAGTTAGACTAGAAGATCTCCAAGGTCCATTTCAATTCTGAATCTAATCTCTACTGAATCTACTGAATAATTCTGAATCTACTCTCATTGAAAGTTTCATCTCAAATCAACTACAAAGTTGTTGTTTTATTTATTTTTTAGCAAATAATAACAGATAATCAGAGTTGGAAGGGACCTTATAGGTCATCTAGTCCAATCCCCTTCACAAGCGGGAGAGCCTACACCATTTCTGACAAATTGCAGTCCAATCTCTTCTTGAAGGTCTCAAGTGATGGCACTCCCACAATTTCTGAGGGCAAGCTGTTCCATTGGTTGATTGTTCTCACTGTCAGAAAGTTTCTCCTTATTTCCAGGTTAAATCTCTCCTTGTTCAGTTTACATCCATTATTCCTTGTCTGGCCTACCAGCACTTTAGAGAATAGCTTGAATCCTTCCTCCCTGTGGCAGCTCCTCAAATAGTGGAAGACTGCTATCATGTCTCCCCTGGCCCTTCTTTTCACTAGACTAGTCAAGCCCAGTTCCTGTAACCATTCGTTGTATGTTTTAGTCTCCAGTCCCCTAATCATCTTAGTTGCTCTTCTCTGCACTTTTTCTAGAGTCTCAACATCTTTTTTATAATGTGGTGAGCAAAACTGAATGCAGTACTCTAGAGGTGGTCTTACTAAGGCTTTATAGAGTGATATTAGTACCTCACTTGATCTTGATTGTATCCCTCTGTTAATGCAACTTAGGATTGCATTAACTTTTTTGGCTGCTGCTGCACACTGCTGGCTCATATTTAGCTGGTTGTCCACTAAGACTCCAAGATCCCTCTCACAGTTACTGCTATTGAGCCTGGTTTCACCCAGTCTATATGTGTACTTTTGGTTTTTCTTGCCTAAGTGTAGGGCTTTACTTTTCTCTACATTGAATTTCATTTTGTTAGATAATGTTGGGTTTCTTGTACTATTCAGCAAAATATAAGTACCCCTACTATGATTTAGTATGAATTAAAGCAGGGAGCTGTTTTAATGCAATTTGTTATTTTATCAAATAGTAAAATCAGATCCAATTTAAATCTTCCAAAGTCAGTATGTCTTTTTCCAAAAAGAAGCACAGAACAAAAGAACATAAAAGTTTTTTTTCCCACAATTCAAAAAACCATATGGCATGGTTTCTGAAATACAATAAATTGGGTATTTTTGCAAGTCAAATTAGAGGCATATTGAAAACTATCTGTAAGATGGGACCAATACAAATTGTAACTCTAGTTTGGCGATCCACTTATATGCAGAAAAAATAAATTCTTATATGAAATGATACTATCCAAATTTGTGAAGCTGCAACATTTTCTCCCTAAACTCTGGCAGATGTTGATGAGATACTAGCTCTCAAGCTTCCTTTTCTGAAGGCAAAGGAAAAGAGCAAGGAAAAACAGAACTATTATTAAAAGATTTGGTGTTAACATTTCAACGTAGACCTTTATGGAATAGTCCATTGAGTAAACCTTAATCTGAAAAGATTAGTTTGTTCCTATCATATCAAAATGGATGGTTTCTGAAAATAATTCCTATCTGTAATCAATTATACACAACATGGATATGTCTGAAATGAATATCAATAATGACCACCTGGGAATGACATTGTCTTACTTTATGACAATGGGAAGATTTATAGCTTCTCATAAGACAGCTAAGGAAGGGTAAAAGATGATAATAGTGGAAGATCTCTATCATTCTAGGGAAACTGCTGTTACTATCAAGGCGATGATTAAATAGTGCTGATTTCTGAGGAAGTGAGTATTCAGCACGCAAAGCAAAACAAACAAAAGAGGGTAAACCTGGGATACAGTGGTGGGATTCATATTTTTTTTTTTTTACTTTCATTATCTTTCTCCATCTGTGAATTATTTTGACCACTTTCTAGATAAAGAGAACAATCTTCATACTTTCTCTCTTTATCTGTCACCTAGCCTTTTAGCTAAAATGAATTTCTCTGTTTAACAAATAAAGGGGACTTCCTGTTGCTCCAGCTCTCTTCAAGATGTAGTTTAGCCACAGATAGGCTTTTCTGACCTCATATTTCAAAATAACTTTACTTTTTGTATCAAATATAATGACTGTCTGCTACCATTAATTAAAAGAAGTGCTGATGTAGTGGAATGTAGTTCAGGGTCACAGGAGGAAGAGACTCTTTCCCAGAGAGCAAAGAGACAGCAGGGTTTGGAATCTCTGATTGGCAGGAAGTGGGCAAATTTGAACAATTCACATAATATGTCTAATAATTATACAGATAGTTGCTTTAGTTTGGCAAGATTTGTGTTAAAATAGGCAAGCAACAATAAAGAACTTTCAGAAGCAACTCTATGTGTCATTCATGGATCTTGAGCCTGATAGTTAAGGCTATTTTCTGCATTATTTTTGTTGATACTACATTCTCTGATTATTTTTTCAGTATTATTTCAGCAAACTGAATACATTCAAGCAGACACCCACTAACTATGGCTCCTGCTAAATTCAAAACTCCAACTATATGGATGGTTATATTTCTGCTTGGTAAAGGAAAAACTTGGCATATGCTCACAGTGAGCCTGTAGGAGTACCTGAAAAAATAGTCTGGAAAGGACTGGAGTAGCCAGATTTTAGATCAAACGAATAAACTACTGTAATGAGATCTTACAGAGGGAGTAATTCTACATAAATAAAAGAATCAAATGTACAATAGATTTTCTCATGTCCATGCACTTCTCAGTGACCTGCTAACCACCAAGAATTGAGTCTCTACACTTCCTGCCAAGCATAAAGCTACATTGCATTGGCCAAATTTTGTTCATTATCATTTTCTGATCAGAATTACCAGGCATTTTCTTAAGAATACTTCTAGCTATAAATTCTATCTACAGATTCTCTATTTACTTGCTTTGCAGAAAACAGTTACTCAGTTGACCAAGCTTTTGATAAGAAATAGTAAGGAAACTTCCTTTATGAGTGGTTCTACTCTAGTTTGAATCTTATATCCAGAGAGAAGTACTGCAGTATTAATACTCTTGCTTCAAAATAATCACCAAGTTCTGCTCTTCCTCCTCTGGGCTTTAACTTCTCAAACAAATTGTTGGGACGAAATACAGGTAGTCCTCAACTTACAACAGCTTATTTGGTTACTGTTCAAAGTTACAACGGCACTGGAAAAAAGTGACATGACCATTTTTCACATTTGTGACACCAGAGGTGGTATTCAGCAGGTTCTGACCAGTTCTGGAGAACCAGTAGCAGAAATTTTGAGTAGTTCAGAGAACCAGCAAATATCACCTCTGATTGGTCCTGCCCATCTATTCTCTGCCTCCCAGTCCCAGCTGATTGTCTGGGTCTTCTTTTGTTGCCCTGCACAGGAGTATGGAGCTGGAAAGCAGGTTAGTGGGGTTGGGAGGGAATGGTGATTTTGCAGTATTCTTCCCATGCCCACCAAGCCTCAGCCACAGAACCAGTAGTAAAAAAATTTGAATCCCACCACTGTGTGACACCACTGCAGCATCCCCATGGTCATCCAATCAAAATTTGAACTCTTGGCAACTGGCTCATATTTATGATGTCCCAATATCCCACATATTTATTATGTGTCCCAAGATCATGTGATCTCCTCTTGCGATCTTCCATCAAGCAAAGTCAATGTGGAAGCCAGATTCACTTAACAACCACATTACTAACTTAACAACAGTAATGATTCACTTAACAACTATGGCAAGATATGGGGCAAAATTCACTGAACAGCTGCTTCGCTTAGAAACAGAAATTTTGGGCTCAATTGTGGTCATAAGTCGTGGACTATCTCTATGCAAACATTTTTTCTTGGGTAAATGAGCTTTCAGTCAACAAACAAAAAGAAGTAAGTTCAACATGTCTTATTTTCTTTACGTGAAGCCCATGAAGGAAATGTACATACTGAGATAACTTGGTTGACTAAGATAACTTGGTTGAATATAGATGATATGCAGATTTGCCTTTCTTTTCCTTCAGGTGCAGCTGAGATTATGTATGCTCTCCCAAATAAATTTTGAAACATCTCATTCTGGTTTGGATAATTTTAGATAGATAGCAGACATGCTAAAAAAAATCAGACTTAATGCCTGAGGATATTAAAATCTGTCTTTAGGACTATGTTCTCTCTTTTTTTCCCCATTATTTATGACATTTATATCTTGAACGTCACCACTGGAAACAGCAGAAATCACAAACCAAGCATTTAGTTGCTTTATGCTTTATCACCTGCACTAGATCAGGGACAATCGTACTGGCGGAGGGGATCAAAATGATAAGGAGGGGGTCATGAATTTGTACTTTCAGGCAACATCATCACAAACAGCTTCAAACATGCAACTATCATCTTGAATTTTTGAGGTGGGGGGACCCTTCCATGTAGATGCCCATGCAATAGCTAAAAGTTGCTTTGGTCAGCAATTTCCTTTTGAACGATATGCCAATTATTCTCAATCAGTTCATCAACCTTTCTCACATGAAACTTGTCAGTTGCTGTCATAAATCAGCTCTTTCCTTGTTTGTTTGTTTGTTTGTTTGTTTATTTATTTATTTATTTATTTATTTATTTATTTATTTATTTATTTATTTATTTATTTATTTATTTATTTATTTATTTATTTATTTATTTATTTATTTATTTATTTATTTATTTGGCTTAGCAACACACAGTACTCACATCGGCTTATCCTCCCTACAAGAATTTGAACTACTAATGGTCCCAAGCAAATTGGCAAAAGATAAGAGTCAATGGAACTCAAGATAGGCTGGACTTAGATCTTTTGTGCACATGAAAGGACTGGTGACAACTTTGACCCCCTTCCTTCCTCAGACTCAGCCTGGTCATCTTGTAGTGTAATCATGATCACAATCTGCATTTGGGGGGGGGGATGTTTTGATTTGAGGGAGTCGTTCAGCAGTCAAAAATTCAACCATTGCTGATTGCCTGAAGTGATGTGATCATTGCTCAGTACAAGCTTCCATTTCATGAAAAATAGTCAGAACTTTTTCATTTCAGCAATTTCCTATCAGTTGAAATGAAAGAACAGATGCTATAGAACATGTTAGAGCTATCAGTTGCCATCTGTTGGCAACTTATAACATTGGAGGCATTGCTTTTAAGTCAATTATCATATAAAGGCATATCTCACTACTCGACTGCTTTAAAACTCATCAAATTTGGTACTCGACACATTTTGATGTAAAAATTTTATCCTGATATTCATCGTTGTTTGACATGGTGAGAACTTCTCAGTGCTGGCTGCCTCATGACTTGCTACTCTTTCCCATCGAAACAAATGGTCACGTGTTAAGTCACATGGTTTGTTTGGTACTCATCATTCTTAGTATTTGTCACACCTCCTGGAACCAATTGACAATGATTACTATTAACTTGCACAAATATATATTGATGATTGCATTAAAAGTAATACTACCAATATTATATATGTTATAATACTTCAGTTCAAAAGGCAAAAGAGTCCTTTGGAATGCACATGGACATGCAAACAATATCTGTCAACAAATCTTTAAATAAAAGACATCATTCCCCAAACTGAGCTGCAGCTGTAGAAGGTAGCTCCAATTCTAGAAAAAAAAAAAGATGCATCTGCTTTAAGCAGTCACAGACACATATTTCTGACAAACAAAAACTCCTTTTTCTGTTTGAATCCAAAACAGTCCTATGGACAGTCCCTCTGATGCCCAATTTAAAGCTAAAGGTGTATCTTTTTGCCTTAGGCTTACTGTTTCCTATTAAATGTTATAAATTGAGCATATCAATAAACTATTTACATATTAATTCATAAACAGAGCTATTGATTCATTAGCTAAAATGCACAAAGGATTGGGCACTCTTTAATTAGCCAAAAATGTAATTCATTATTTCTGAAGTGCTGAGAATTTTCTTTGTTGTTACCAATATTTAATTATGAAATTGCTGCTTTTGGATGTTCCATTTTCTTGCAATTCCCATTTCAAAATGCCAAGAAAATTGTGCTGTCAGTTTTCAGCCAGAATTACTAGAATCAGTTACAAAAATTTGCTTGAGAGCTGCATGTGATTCTGACATCTCAGGTTACTTAAATCTTATCTAAAGTAAGACATGGTTAATAAGCTAATTGAATATCTTTATAGAACCTCCTAAGGTTTCTGCATGGTTATAAGCACATTTTTTTCATATTTTTGATGAATTGTCTTTTTGATTAATTTTTCAAGGAAAAATTGTGTTAATTTAAAAAATAAATAAATCAGTTGTTAGATCACCCTGTCTAGTTGCTGAAAATGTAGTAGCTGAAAATGTTTAAATAGTTAGGATGTATGGCAAACTTATCACTGACTTGTTTAAATTGGTTTATTACTTTTTATGGGCAAAAGAAATATAATTTCAAAACAGGTTTATTCTGAAGAGATCACATACAGTACATATATAAGTCATCTTGGCCTAAAAGTATGTTATGGAAAATACTATGGAAATGTACTTGTTCTACCAATTACAATTATGTTATTAAAATCATTCTTGGATTCAATCCAGACTTTATTTTCATTATTATTAACAACTCCCCTGCATTCCAGTAAGTGCTTCCAAGAGATCTGTTGATTACTTCAGGAATATCTGAACATTTGAAGCTATTATGAAGCTATGAACTATTATGTTTGGAATAAATGTTTAGAAATTTGGCTCTTGATAGAGAGTCAATGAAAGTTTTTTCCCTATTTTATAGATGGAGTATGCTGAAAAGTCCTTCCACACAGTGGTATAATATGAAAGGAATTGCAGTGCCTTAAGCCTTTTGCCATGATATTCAGTATATTCTGTCTTCCATTGGAATGTATCAGCCATTCTTAAAACAGGTATTTCTTAAAACAGGAAAGAAATGGTGAGATATTGAATAGTGAGTTGTATGGACTCAAGTAAAGGGACAATGCTATTCTGTTTATTTTATTTATTTATTTACTAAACAAATTTATACAGCTGCCCATTTACTAAAAGAGAAATTTGGCTGATGAACAAATTGAAAACATAATACAATAAAATAATCACTTAAAATAATAATAAAGTGTGCCAAGACCTGGTTAAAAGAAACAACAGTAATTTAATCTTTAGTTAGGCAATAGATTGTCTCCATAGCAGTCAGGAGAACCCTGGTTGTTAAGTTCTGCGCATGGGTGCAAGGAGCGGAGACGAGGCAATGGACAGTGAACTTCAACTCTTTATTAATCATACTGAACAGAGCAATCACCTAGGGCAGCAGCAGCCCTTTTATAGGGTTGGCTGCTGTCCTATTAGCCAATGAAAAACATGGAAGTGTTAAACCCTTGAACCAATGAGAGTTGGCCCATTAACAGCCAATCAGATTTCCCAGAAAGGACCAATCCGATGTCACTATTATCGGCCAATCAGAAGTGCAGGATTATAACCCTGCTTTTTACTTAAGGTTGTTAAAACTTTATTAAACGCCTTTATTAGTTCATAACACCCCTTCCCCCTAGGTTCCGTTTGAGGAGTGCGGTGATGTAATCCTGTAGATATGTAGGTTGTTTCAACTGTCTATTAGATTTGCGCTGTCCCACCAGTTCCTGTCTGTAGTCCGGTTTTGGTGGAATGTTTTTTGATTTATCTGGTACAGGTGGTTCCGCATCCTCACAGGATGACTCGGCGCCACTGATTCTGTCATTGTTGTCCTCCGGTCTCTGCGGGCTCGCCTCCATTGAGGTATTTCTTTGTGGCGAGGCAACCCCCATTCCTGATTCTTCTTCAGGTAATGCGCCGGGCTGCTGACTTCCTTCAATTTTGTCATCCAGCATCTCGAATTCGGTGCCCTCGACATCCCCTCCCCCCTCAGTTTGAAGTTCACAGGAGTCGTGGGAACTGGGTTGCAACCTAGAGCGAAGCTGATCTATATGGCGTTTCCATATTTTCCCATCCCTTGTTTGCACGCGGTATGATCTGGGCCCGGTGGCTTGGGTTACGGTTGCTTTGACCCACAACGGTTCACCGGAAGGATTTTTAGCGAAGACAAAGTTGACTTCCTTCAATTCACGGCACTTTCCACTAGATCCACAGGGTTTCTCTGGCGCGTAGGCCAGGTGGAGACGGTCGAGGTAGGAGCAAAGACTGCGTCCCATCAATATTTCAGCTGGCGTTTTGTTGGTTACGCTATGCGGGGTGATGTGTTGGAGTAGGAGTATTCTGTTCAGTTTGTCGTCAATGTCCCCATGGTCCATCTTGTGGAGAGTTTTTTTTACGAAATTGGACCATGCGCTCGGCCCTTCCATTGGCCACAGGGTGCACTGGCAAGGTTAGCGCATGGCGGATGCCCCGGTCTGCTAAGTATTGTTCGAACTCCAGGGTCGTGAACTGGGGTCCATTATCGGAGACTAAAACATCTGGCAGTTCATGTGTTGCGAATAGTTTATTTAACTTGCAGATGACGGAATCGGTTGTAGTAGTCTTCATCTTGTGGATTTTGAGCCAGTTGGAATAGGCATCCACTGTTAGGAGGAACGTATGTCCCTTAGTAGGTCCCGCAAAGTCAATGTGGATGTGGGACCACAGCCCCCAGGGGGTTTCCCACTCCGTTGGAGTTGCTCTAAGTGGGGCACTGCTGACTTCTTGGCACTTTAGACAAGTCTTCACCCAGGCTTTGATCTGCTTATCGATGCCCGGCCACCACGCATAGCTTCGTGCGAGCACTTTCATACACACGATGCCGGGGTGACTGTCATGCAATGCTTTCAAAACTGCTCATTGTAACCGCTCTGGGACGATGACTCTGTCTCCCCATTGGATGCAGCCTTTCTGCGAGAAAAGTTCTGTTTGCTGGTTTCTGAAAGGGGTGAAGTCGTCAGGGGTTTGTTCTACTGGCCATCCTCGTTCGACCCAGCTGAGAACTCGTGCCAGGACAGGATCTGGTTTCATTTTGATAGTGATGTCTCTGGCTGTTAGTGGCAGTGAATGTAGGGTTTTAATCTGGAGTGTCATGAGGGTTGGAGCTGGGTCGTTGATGGTTTCCGGAAGTGGGGCACAGCTCAATGCATCAGCCTGGGGAATGGCTTTCCCCGGATGGTGTTGCAATTTATAATTGTACAGAGCTAAGGACTCCGACCAATGAGTCATTCTAGGTGACAGTATATAGGGGGTTGGCTTGTCTCCCGCTATAATCCCCAGCAAAGGTTTGTGATTGGTAATAATAGTAAAAGCTTGTCCATACACATATTCATGAAACCATTTCACAGCAGATACAACAGCAAGAGCCTCTTTGTCAATTTGGCTATAGTTACGTTCAGCCTTCAATAAGGTCCTTGAAAAATAGGCAATAGGGGCCTCACTACCATTTGGTAACACATGACTCAAAATGGCTCCTACTCCAAACGGTAATGCGTCACATGTAATGGTTAAAGGCAAAGTCTCGTTATACTGCATTAAAACAGCATCGGAGGTTAGTAAGTTTTTCACTTGTCAGAATATGTGCTCCTCTCGGTGTCCCCAGACCCAGGTGGCTTTTTTGTCAAGAAGTCTATGTAGGACTCAGCTATGGTCGACTTCTGGGGCAAGAAGATGTTGTAAAAGTTAATGAGCCCCAGGAAAGCTTGGAGGTCTGTTCTGTTCTTGGGTCTTGGGTTGTTTTTGATCGCTTTTAGTTTGCTATTAGTGGGGTGAATGCCTTGCTTATCAATTAGGTACCCCAGGAACTCTACTTTCTCTGTACACAGTTGACATTTATTTTTTTTAACCTTTAGGCTGGAGTCTTTAAATTTCTGGAGAACCACTTTAAGATTTAAGACTTCTCTATTCGGGGCCGCAATTAAAACATCAGACTCCATCAGACTTTGAAAAATCCCTGGGGCCACGCTCACTCCGAATTGGAGTCGGTTGCATTTAAAAGCACCGCGGTGCATAATGATCGTCTGTGCTTCTGGGGTGTTTTTATCTACAGGCAGTTGTTAGTATGCCTGTGCTAAATCCAATTTAGCAAAGACTTTTCCGCCCCCCAGGGAATGGAGAAGGTGTTGAACCACCGGCACCAGGTAAGCGTTCTGTTGAAGGGCATGATTGAGGGTGGCCCGGTAGTCCCCACAAATCCTTAACGATCCATCCGGTTTGATGGGTGTTATGATTGGGGTTTCCCAACGGGCATGGTCAGTTGGTTCTAAAACACCCTGGGCTCTTAATTTATCGAGCTGCTCATCGATCTTTGGTTTTAGGACAAAAGGTACCCAACGAGGCTTAAGGTGGATGGGGACTACTTCAGGGTTAAGGTTAAATGATATCGGGGTCCCCTTGTACTCGCCTAGTTTGTCTGCAAAGATGTCCTAGAATTCCTGGACGAGGGCCTCCTCCCAGTCATCGCTTCTGGTTTGGTGAATGCCGGCTACCTCGATCCCGAGTGAGGCGAACCATTGAAGGCCTAACAAACTCGGCTGGTCGCAATCGACGACGGTCAGCGGTAATGACACAGTATGATTTTTGAATGATACTTGGACTTGGCTGGAGCCGACGACCGGAATTCGGTTCCCCTGGTAATTTTTGAGTATAATTCTTTTGGCTCTGAGGTCTTGACGCCCGACGGCAGGGATTAATTGTTTAAGGGTCTTCCAGAAAACCATTGAGAGGGATGACCCTGAGTCGACTTCCATTACACAAGGTTGGTTCTTGATGGCGACCCTCACTCAGATCTTCTTTGCATCTAACGATGAAGCGTGACCATTAGTAATGGTTTGGTGTGCCTCTTCCCATCTCGTTGAAGTGGCAAGTGTTTTATTTCTGTAGGAGTGGTTGTTCTATTGGTGGTTCAAGTGTTCCCAACTCACAGAACGATTCCCTGTGGTCTGGCCATAGTTGTTTTCTTCCCGAATTGGTTTGGATCCTCGCTTGCTTCTACAGACCTTCCCGATGTGGTCTCTTTTCCCACAGGAATGGCAGAGCGCGTCGAGGAATTTGCAATCTGATCACAGGTGGTTTGCTCCACAACCCGCGCATTTGTGCGGTAGTCTTTGATTCCACTGGTTGCGTTGGTCGCGTTCAGACTGAAGCTGGTTGACCTCCTCTTCATCACTTTCTGATGGAGATTCGAGGTCCTCGTGGTGGGTCGCTGTTGTGTGTTTCTCTAAGTGAGGTGAGGTATCATTGGCAAGTTGGTGGAGTGGTGTGTTGGTGCAGCGCATTCGGGCAGCCAACTTCCTGGTTGCTTCTGCTGCAGTAGCGTCTTTGCTGACATCGGCAAGATCAATGCCCCCTTTGGCCATGATCTTGCTCTGTGCCGTTTGGTCATCTAATCCCAAAACTATTTGGTCTCTCAGAGCTTCTTTTTGGTCTGCAAACCCACAGAGGCCTCCCAGGTTCCGGAGGTCTGCGATGAAATCCGTGACGCTCTCTCCTTTCTGTTGGTCCCTCTGGTAAAACTCATGTCTTCGGACAAGCGTTGGTACGGCGGGTGCATAATGGGCCCGTAGAAGGAGCGCGAGGATGTCCAAGTCCATGGATTTTACCTCAACCGGTTTCTCTAGTGCCTTGGCCATCTTAAAGATGGCAGGCCCGCAATGGGTCAGGAACACTGCTCGCTTTTTCCCCGTAGTTGCGTCTTTCAAGTTGTTGGTCTCCAGAAACATCTGGAACCGGTCCATGTACAAGTCCCAGTCTTCTTGTGCCGGGTCAAATGGAGCGGGTGGTATGGCGCCGCCGGACATGGTTTCCGTTGTCGATGCGCCTTCAGCCACGTGCTCTGTTTGGTGCTCTGTAGTGTTCAGTCAGCTCTGATGTCTCCGCATCCCACCCTCATCGCCAGTGTTAAGTTCTGCGCATGGGTGCAAGGAGCAGAGACGAGGCAGTGAACAGTGAACTTCAACTCTTTATTAATCATACTGAACAGAGCAATCACCTAGGGCAGCAGCAGCCCTTTTATAGGGTTTGCTGCTGTCCTATTAGCCAATGAAAAACATGGAAGTGTTAAACCCTTGAACCAATGAGAGTTGGCCCGTTAACAGCCAATCAGATTTCCCAGAAAGGACCAATCTGATGTCGCTATTATCAGCCAATCAGAAGTGCAGGATTAGAACCCTGCTTTTTACTTAAGGTTGTTAAAACTTTATTAAACGCCTTTATTAGTTCATAACACTGGTTGTACTTTCAAATGTTCTGCTGTATTTGAAGAGAGAAAGTAGGACTGGGTAGACCTAAATCCAAACATGACCTGAAACAAACTGAATGATTTTAGGTCATCCACAGTTTCTCAGCCCAATGCACTTTATAGCAATGTTTCTGAACATGTAGACTTCAACTCCCAGTATTCCCCAGCCAGTGGAAGCCCACATGTTTTCAAGTTGCCAGGATTCAGAAACAGTCACTTAATAGAGTTGTGAAAAAAGGGGGTGACACAAATTATGTATTCAACCCTGATATGTCAATGCATTTTGAAGCAAGTCCATAAATGTTAAAACAGATATTTCCCTTTTCCCTTCCATAATGTAGTTTTTCACATTTCCCCCCCTCACAAGTCTATTTTCATGGAATTTAGATGATGCTACTAAAATATATATAAACTTCCCCTGAGTATCAAATAAAGTAATGGTTTGATCTTCTTCAAAGTAAGAACACATTGACCCAATATTCTGACTTAGTTAAGTTACTGGTTTGTGGCAGTCTTGGATTATTTATATAAGTTGATTATTGCTGATTTAGTAACACATGTATTTGAAGCTCTGTAGTTCCCAGTTAACAATTTGTAAGACCTTTTTTTCATCATGCATTAAAAGAGGAAAATAGGAGTTCGTTCCAAGCAGTTGTAATTTTGCCTTCAATTTCCATTCTGACCCATATTCTATTTTAAATTTAAAGTGTACAGTTCAATTCATCTTTTCAGAGATCAATATAATTAAATAGCAATCTATGTATTAATCTTCACTCTACTGCCACAGAAGTACAGTATTCACAGAAGTACACTATTTGGTAGTCAAACACTCCCAAAGTCGTGAAAGTTCATATTGCTCTCTCATTTCCTGTGGACAAAATTTAGCAATAGCAATAGCATTTAAACTTACATACCACTTCACAGTGCTTTACAGTCCTATCTAAGTGGCTTTACAGAATCAGCATATTGCCCCCAACAATCTGTGTCCCCCCCATACTGACCTCAGAAGTATGGAAGGCTGAGTCAACCTTGAGCTGGAGAGAATCAAACTGCTGGAAGTCAGCAAAATTAGCGTGGAATACAGCATTCTAACCACTGCGCCGTTAAGCAATTTGGAGATGAAAAAAAAAAGCCATTTCAGTGTTTAAAGTACATTAGTTAAGACAGAATAGTATTAGCAGCAGTATTGCATCTGTTGCAATTGTTTATGCAGATAGTCCTTGATGTACGACCACAACTGAGCTCAAAATTTCCATTGCTAAGCAAACAGCTGTTAAGTGAGTTTTGCTCCCATTTTACGATATTTCTTGCTACAGTTATTTAGTGAATCTGTCTTCCTCATAGAGTTTGCTTGTCAGAAAGTCCCAAAAGGTGATCATATAACCCTGGGACTTTGTACTCATCATAGTACATGCCAGACATCAAGTATCTGAATTTTGATCATATGACCATGGGAGATACTGCAACAATCATAAGTATGAAAAGCAGTTGTAAGTAACTTTTTCAGTGCTGTTGTAATTTTCAAACAATTTCCAAACAAATGGTTGTAAATTGAGGACTATCTGTATTGAATTGCTAATATTGTTGTTCCAACAGTTGCTGGCACATTACGGAATGCATAATTTGGATCCTAACCAGTGGTGGGATTCAATTTTTTTTACTACCAGTTCTGTGGCTTGGTGAGTGTGGCAGGAGAAGACTACTGTAAAATCTCCAGTCAGAGATGGTATTTGCAGCTTCTCTGAACTACTCAAAATTTCCACTACCGATTCTCCAGAAGTGGTCAGAACCTGCTGAATACCACCTCTAATCCTAACTATATTCTCATTGATGGACACTGAACACAGGCTATTAAGAATGTTCCTTTCACTAGAAAGGGATATTGGGTTCTCTCAGCAGCTTTTTATTCCTTCTGAAACAATATTTTGGAGGTTTGAAAAAACTCTACAACAGCAGTGGGAGGAACTTCAGGAGGAAATCTGCAAAAGTCCCGTCTCTTTCTAGTTTCACCAGTTGTATCAGATGCTGGGTTAAAAGCCAAATACAGCTGGAAGGAATTCACAGATAACTAACTTGACAGAGAGGCAAGATGATAGATTCTGGCTGCAAGGAAGTAATATAGCTCATGATAGTAATCCTTTGAAATCTGCACTATTGACATTCTTCCTGACATTCAGCTATTAAAGACAATTCAGTTCCTGTCAAGCCTGGTCTTTTTCAAGAACAGATGTTTCTAGGGAATGTTAGTAAAATATATCGGGGCATAAGCTGATCACTGCAAAACAACAAATAAACAAACACCAAACTGGCTGAGAGGCATACCTCTCAGACCCATAGTCAGCTCCAGAGGAGCACCACTACAAAACCTAGCTAAACACTTAGCAAAGCAGCTACAGCCCCATGCTGAAGCAGCAGTGTTATATCGGAGGCGGATCGGTCAAGAGAGACGCGAGACCATTCTGTGAGTTCAGCTCTTTATTTCGTTAGAAAAAGGTCTGAGGATTCAAGCCGCGGCAGCCCTTCATATAGTGCTGGCTCGCGGCTTGGCAGCCAATGACAACACTTTGAATCTCCCGCGATCGGCACAGCCAATCGTGGTAGATTCCTAGTGCTCCAATCACGGCCGCCCTGTTAGCCAATCAGGTCTTCGCTGGTACGGACCAATCGGGTTCGAGGGTTTCCGAGTATGCTAATACTGTACACTCCTCCCCTCTTGGTTTCGTCCTGCGGTGCGTCATGATGTAGTCACGTAGGTAGGCAGGGCTTTTTCCTTTCCTACTTGACCTGCGCAGTTCAGTTATGATGTGGTCGGCAACTGGGTGCTTCTTCTGTTGCTCTGGTTCCTTGTGATGGGACCGCCTGGAACGTTGAGCTAGGTCTTTCTTGGTGGCTCCCTCCCGGTTCTCCTGGGCTGGTTGAGCTACCGCTTCTGCTCCCACTGGACTTTTCCTGGCTGGGTGAGCTGGTTTGGCTGCTCCTTCCAGGCGAAGACCCTGGGGTTTCCTGCTCTACTGATCCTGCGCCTACCGGTGAGTAGTATTGGTTTATTGGTTTATTTATTCTAGGTGGGGGGTGTTCTGCTTGCCTTAGTTGGTTTTCTTCGCTTGCCGATTCCCCCCCCCCCCCCCTTCTAGTTTCTTGTTCGGGTGTTTGGCTGGCTGTGGCGGCTATTCTCGACCTAAGTTGGTTTATGTGCCATTTCCAGCTTTTCCTGTAGCTAGTTTCCAATCGGTATGATAGGGGCCCCGTTTTCTGGGTGATCATTGCTGGCACCCAGAGTGGTTCTCCTGTGAGGTTTTTGGCATACACTGGGTCCCCTATGTTGAATGTTCTGTGTCTGCTGGAGGAACCTGGGGTTTTGTCTGGGTTATATGTTGGGTGCATTCAGTCTAGTGTGGAGCGTAGTTTCCGGCCCATCATTAGTTCTGCCGGGCTTTTATTTGTGGTTGCGCTAGGTGTGATATGTTGAATGAGGAGCATTTTATTGATTTTGTCCTGTATGTTGGCTGTTTCTATTTTCTGGATAGCTTTTTTGGTGTATTGGACCATGCGTTCCGCCCGCCCGTTCGCTACCAGGTTTGCCGGTGCGGTTAATGTGTGGCGTATCCCTTGGCCTGCCAGAAATTGTTCAAACGCCAGTGCGGTGAACTGGGGCCCGTTGTCTGACACTATTATGTCTGGCAGGCCGTGTGTAGCAAAAAGTTTGCTTAGTTTCCTTATTACCGCTTCCATCGTGGTTGACTTCATTGTGCTTACCTCCAGCCAGTTGGAGTAAGCATCTACTGTGATAAGATACATGTGTCCCTTGGTTGGCCCCGCGAAGTCTATATGGATTCTGGACCATGGACCTCTTGGTTTTTCCCACTCTTGTGTAGGGGCGGCGGGTGGGTTGGCTCCTGACTCTTGGCATTTATTACATTTGGCAACCCAGGTTTCGATCTGCTTGTCCATTCCTGGCCACCATGCGTAGCTTCTGGCCAGGCTTTTCATTTTAACCATCCCTGGGTGCCCCTCATGCAACATTCCCAATACCTTTTCCTGTAATTTTTCAGGAATTATCACTCTGTCCCCCCAAAGTATGCACCCCTTTTCAATAAAGAGTTCGGTTTGTCTGTTCCGGAAGGGTCTAAATAGTTCGTCTATGTCCCCTTCCGGCCACCCTTTTCCCACCCAACTCAAGACTCGCGCCAGCCGTCTGTCTTTATTTGTTTCTCTGACAATGTTTGGCGCGGTCACGAGTGGGTTGGAAATTGTCTCTATTTGGAGTACCTCTGTTGTGGGTGCTGGGTCGTCTTCCCAGTCCGGTAAGGGTGACGGGCTTAGGGCGTCTGCGTGGGTGATGTCCTTTCCAGGTTGGTGAATCAGCTGGTAAGTATATGCTGCTAGGAATTCGGACCACCTTGTCATTCTTGGCGATAGAATGTTCGGTGTGGCCCTGTCCCCCGCCAGGATTCCTAGCAGCGGCTTGTGATCTGTGATGATTTTAAAAGTCCTACCGTAAAGGTATTCGTGGAATTTCTTGATGCCGGCGACGACAGCTAGTGCCTCCTTGTCGAGCTGGCTGTAGTTCCGCTCTGGTTTTGAAAGTGTCCTTGATGAGAAAGCGATGGGTGCTTCCCTCCCGTCTGGTAGCTGGTAGCTGAGGATGGCGCCGATTCCAAAGGGTGACGCGTTGCACGTTACCGTCAATGGCAGAGTCTCGCTGTACTGGATTAGTACCGCATCGGATGTTAGCAGGTTCTTTGTGTTGTTGAAGGCGCTCTCCTCTCGTGCTCCCCAGCTCCAGGTGGCTGTTTTGTCTAACAGCCTATGTAGCGGTTCCGCCAGGGTCGCCTTTTGAGGTAGGAAGACATTATAAAAGTTTAACAATCCCAAAAAAGCCTGTAATTCCGTCTTGTTTTTTGTTCGCGGTGTTTCCCTTATGGCTCTCAGCTTCTTTTCTGTGGGGTGAATCCCTTGTTTGTCTAGGAGGTACCCCAGAAATTCGACCCTTTCGGCCCGTAGCTGGAACTTCCCTTTCTTGACTTTAAGTCCCGAGTCTCTGAACTTCTGCAGTACCTCCCTCAGCCTGGCTTCTAGTTGTTTTTCATTTTTCGCAGCCAACAAGACGTCATCAAAGTAGGGCACCACCCCTTCTATTCCCTGGAGGAGTCTTTCCATAAGGCTTTGGAAGACTCCAGGTGCCACGCTGACTCCAAACTGGAGCCGTTTGCAGCGGAAAGCCCCTCGGTGCATTACGATGGTTTGGGCTTCTGCTGTTGCAGCGTCAACCGGCAATTGCTGGTAGGCTTGTGCCAGGTCGAGCTTTGCAAAGATTCGGCCTCCCCCCAGTGAGTGCAGAAGATGCTGGACTACTGGAACGGGATATGCGCTTTGTTGGAGCGCATGGTTTAGGGTGGCCTTGTAGTCACCACAAATTCTCACTGACCCGTCTGGCTTGATGGGGGTGACAATTGGGGTTTCCCATCGGGCATGATCGATTGGCTCCAGCACCCCTTGTGCGATGAGCTTATCGAGTTGCTCATTGATCTTGGGCTTGAGTGCAAATGGCACTCGCCTGGGCTTAAGGCGGATTGGGGTGATGCTTGGGTCTAGGTTAAATGCAATGGGGGCCCCCGGTACTTGCCTAGCTGGTTGTCGAAGACTTCCCAGAAATCCCTCATGAGTGCTGCTTCCCAGTCTGCCTCTGCGACGTGGTGTATTCCGGTTACCTCGATGCCCGGGGTGCGAACCACTGTAGTCCCAATAGGCTTGGCCGATCTCGATCGACGATCGTCAGGGGTAGCACTTCTGTGTGGCCCTTGAAGGTGACTTTAAAATGGCCTCTCCCGACTACAGGGATTCGGTTCCCCTGGTAATCTTTGAGGGTTAATGTTTGGTCTTCCAGTTCTTGGCGGTGGATGTTAGGGACCAGGTGCTTGAGTGTGCGCCAGGAGACCATCGAGAGGAAGGACCCTGAGTCCACCTCCATGTCGCATTCCTGGTCTTCTATCTGGACCGTCACGTATACCTTTCTGGCGTCGCTGGTGGAGGAATGGCCGATGACGACAGTCTGGTGCGTTTCCTCCCTCTGTCTCGTTTCTCGGAGTCACCTGTTCTGCCCTTCTCGGCTCCAACGGTTCTCCGTCTGCCTTTCTCGGTTCCTGGTGGGGGTGCTGTCTCTCCGTCGGGGGCTGGCCTCTCGTCGTCGCGGGTTGTAGTGCTTCTTATTTCGGCACACCTTGGCGATGTGCCCCCGTTTCTTGCAATGCCTGCAAATGGCTTTGAGAAAATGACAGTCTGCTCAGGGGTGATCGCCGCCACAGCTGGCTCACTGGAACCTCGACTTACGACCTCGTGGTTCCCGCCGTTCCCGTGCTGACTGGAGTCGGTGGATCTCCTCCTCCTCGTCTTTGGTCTCTGAGAAGGAGTCGAGGTCGCCATGGTGTGTGGTAGTGTGATCTGTCAGGGGCCTCCCCTCGGGAGTCAATGTGGCCTCTCCGGTCACCGCTCACGGTCTGATGCTCGATTGTTGCATCCGGGCCGCTGATTTCTTGGCCGCTTCCGCTGCCGCCGCTTCGGTGAGGGTGTCGGCGAGGGAGATGTCTCCCTTTGCCATGATGCGGCTCTGGAGAACGGGGTCTCGGAGTCCCAATACAATGCAGTCTCGCAGGGCCTCGTCCAGGTCGGTGAACTCGCATAGGCCCCCCAGGTCCCGTAGTGTCGCTATGAAGTTGGCCAACTCTTCACCCTCGCGTTGATCCTGCCGGTAGAATTCGTGCTGCCGGATGAGGATGGGCACGACGGGAGAGTAGTGGTTCCGCAGCAGGGGCTCGAGATCGTCCCATTCCATCATCTTTACGTCCACCGGTTTGGCCAAGGCCTTGGCCATTTTGAAGACTGCGGGCCCGCAGTGTGTGAGGAACACGGCTTGTTTCTTGTGGCCGTTGGCGTCCTTGAGGTTGCTACTCTCGAGGAACATTTGGAACCTATCGGTATAGGATTCCCAGTCCTCAGTAGCAGGATTGAAGGGAGAGGGTGGCGAGTTGATTCCGGCCATGTTGCTGGTTGCTGCTGCGTGCTGCTTCGCCATGTGCTGGGTCTCCTTGTCTCACGATCCCACCTTCGTCGCCAGTGTTAGATAGGAGGCGGATCGGTCAAGAGAGACGCGAGACCATTCTGTGAGTTCAGCTCTTTATTTCGTTAGAAAAAGGTCTGAGGATTCAAGCTGCAGCAGCCCTTCATATAGCGCTGGCTCGCGGCTTGGCAGCCAATGACAACGCTTTGAATCTCCCGCGATCAGCACAGCCAATCACGGTAGATTCCTAGCGCTCCAATCACGGCCGCCCTGTTAGCCAATCAGGTCTTCGCTGGTACGGACCAATCGGGTTCGAGGGTTTCCGAGTATGCTAATACTGTACAAGCAGCTTCACATGTACAAAACTCATACCACTTCTTGGAAATGATCAAAGTTCTACACGTAGAACAAGAAGATCTGCTTTTAAGTTTTGACGTGGTTTCACTATTCACTCAAGTCCTGATAAAAGAAACTCTTGAAATCATCAAAAATAAATACCAATCAGCTAAACACCTCATGGAACTAGCAGAACACTGCTTAACCAACACATATTTCATATACAAAGGACAAAGATACAAGCAAATTGAAGGAGCCCCTATGGGAACACCACTGTCATCCATCATTGCAAACCTGTTCATGGAAGAATTCGAATCCAGAGCCCTAGCTAATGCCACCCACAAACCCAAACTATGGTTAATATACATCAATGACACATTTTTAATTTGGCCCCATGGAAAAGAAAACCTAAACAATTTCCTAACACACCTAAACAGTACACACCCCAAAATCAAGTGCACCATGGAAACGGAAACAAACAAACAACTACCATTCTTAGATGTACTAATCTACAAAAAAAAACAGATGGCACACTAGGACACACCATATACCAGAAGAAAACAAACACCAACCGCTACCTCAATACCCAATCCCACCACCACCCAGCAAAGATAAACTCCATGGCCAAAACACTAATCGCCAGAACCAAATGCCAGGCAGACAAGACATACATAAAGACTAAACTATGCACCCTGACTAAAGTACTGACAGCTAACGGCTTCCACAAAAGCAAAATCACTGGCTTGATCCACAAAAACACACTGAGACATAATGGAGACCTAGAAGATGAACAGACCTATGAAACAGCTGTCCTGCCCTACATAAGAGGTACTACAGACAAAATCAGTAAGATACTACACAGGCATCACATCAAGACTGCCTTCAAAACAGACAGAAAAATAGCAGCATCCTAAGAAACCCCAAAGATAAAATTGACCTGGAAAACCAAGGCATATATGAAGTCCCCTGTGCATCATGCCCTGCCACATACATTGGACAGACCAACAGAAGAATAAGTACCCATCTGGATGAACACAAAAATGCAGTAAAAAAGCTGGAACACACTTCCTGACTAGTCCAACACATGAAAGCAGCAGGTCATAGCATTGACTTCAATGGCACCAAAACCCGAGCCACTATAGAAAACCCCAGCCACAGAATTAATCAGAGAAGCCATAGAGATTGAAAAAAGAGCTGAAAGCATGAATAGAAGAGATGATTCTGGACTTCTGGTTTGAAGGACTTCGGCGACAGACAGAAATCTGCGATCATGCGCGGTTTCTGTCTGGGCTCACCGCTGGAGTGCCCCGAGCTGGCTGGTTTCAGGACTAAGCCACCCCGTAGAGATGGTGAAGAGGGGGGAGACTGCCAGCAGGGTTGAGCAGAGCCGCATCTCTCCTCCTCAGCTGGCCATTACTCCCTTTCCCGAAGGCGGTTGCAGCGGTGGTCAGAAATGGTGACCACAAAGAAAAACTCGACCAGAAAAGAATGTGTAGGAGGAAGATAAGAAGTGAAAGTTTTGGCTGACCAGGTTAAATTTTAAAAGCAACAACCAAGGTACCCTGGAATTTAAACTTACAAAAAATAGCATCGCTCCCAAACAAGAGTCGGAAGCAGCAAAGGAAAGTGAAAAGGGAAAGGTTTGGCTTTTTTTCCCCTTCTCTCTCCTTCCCTATACTGACAACTAAGAGACTTAAATAAGAAATTGGAAAAACCTGCTTTGACATCAATCGGCAATTAAGCTGAAAATAAAACAAAATGTCAAAGTGATAATAAAGATTTCTGGACATTAAAAACTTTCTTTTTCATAAGCAGGAAGGGAGAGAAAAAGAATAAGGGTGGAATCTAGAAGAGGGAGGAGACTGCCTGGAATTAAAAAGAATCTACAGTAAAACTTCAACAAGACTTCTAAAAGATACATTTTAACTGAAACTTTGCAACTAAATAGTAACCCCAGGAAGGGAAAGTGAAAAAAAAAAAAAAGCAAAAAAGAAACAGCTTGCGTGTATTTGGATTATTTGGTGATCTTTGGATTTTGGGTTATTATATTTGAATGACTAAAATCAATCGGGTGGTTGTTTAAAAATTTATAAAATGGCACCACTTCTGGATGAATTGAAAATGGAACTTAAAAAGTACAAAGAAGATGCACAAGAAGGGAAGGGTTCTTTTGGCTTCGTTTTCCAATTCTTAGAAATGGAGATTTGGAACTATGAGAAACAACAAGAAAAGACTGCAAAACAAGAAGACTGGGACAAAGAAGAAGCCATCTTTAATGAACACGTAATTCTATGTGGGGAAGAAAAAGGAAAGGGGGGAATGAGAATGGAGAATTTAAGACTTAAAAAAACAACTATGGAAAAGAAAAATAATTCAAAAAATAAGCATAATACTGCAAAGCAACAGAAAAGGGGAATATAGAAGAGAGAAATAGAGGTAGAGAGACAAGGGGGTAAAAAGGGGAGAGAGAAGAGAGGGAAGAAGGAAAGGAAAAAAAATTACAAAGGACCAGAGCAAGATATAGAGAAACAGGACCTATTTAGAGATAATGGGTGAAAATCTAACTGAAAAAGGGATTCTGTAAAGGTACATAAGATTGTATTGTTATATTAGGAATAGAAATAACTTTAGAAAATTGGAAACAACGTATGATTAAAATGAGGGATAAAATAGTTAGTGTAATTTAGTGAAATGTTTGTGAATAAAATAAGTGAAATAAAATAAATGAGAAAATTGAATTAGGAAGGAACGGGAACATTTTAATTAGTTAATGTTTTATAAAATATAAGTGAAGGGGGGGGGAATTAACTATGGAAAGCTTATATTGTTCCCATAGAAGTATGATATTTAATTGAAAAGTAATGTTAAAGATGTTAAGACTTTAATGAATATTAATATTAATGATATAATTGAATTGGAATGGAATGTTGTTTTAATTATATACATTTATATTTTTTTTCTTTTTTTAAGAATACAGTGTGTATTTTAAGAATGTACCAAGAAGAATCCGAATGGAAGTTATGTATTATATTGAATGTTACAATTTTAGGGAAAAGATATAAAGGCATCATACTCCAGTCAGTAACTACAGGAGAAATTTTGTTTAATGAGAAAAGATAATAGATAATTGAAACAGGACAGACAAAAAATAAAAATACAATGATTTGAATTGAGATGAGATAATTAAAATAAAACTGAGAAAATTAAAAGAGGGGAGAAGCTATGCAGAAAATGTAAAATAGTAATAAGATATGGAATAGAATATAAAAATGAGCATGAACCTGAATTTGTGTTTGTACGAAGAAATGTAACCTGGGATTATGCTGCTTTCAAAAAAGATGTTTTATTTGTATTTTTTTCTCTTTGTGAAAACTCAAATAAAATTTACAAAAAAAAAGAGAGAGAGAGATGATTCCACCAGACTGTCAATTTCTGGAAGCCTGCACCCACAAACAAAAAAAATCTCCACATCACAAGCCAGGCAAACACCTGGGCATAAACAGATCCCCCCGATACCTCCAGCTCAAACACATCCCAACCAGGCACCCAGATGAAACCTAGCTTCCTAATAAATGATAGCCGTCCATTTACTGGGAGCCAAGCCACACTAAAAGCCTCCAAAACAGAAACACAAGGTTGCCAGCCAATCAAGACAAAACAAGCCAAAAAACAGACAGAAGATATTAGAAACACCAATCAAGCAGAACACACCAACTCCAAGACCAATAAACACAGACCAAGACTCCCAACCAATCAGGATGAAGAAAAAACCATTCTGGCACAGCAGTAGGCTTGTCCCAAATTTAAAACTGAAATGGCTGTGAAAGTCTGACTCACAAATGAACACAATACAGAAGCCTGATGATGGCAGATGAGATTCTGATGAAACGTTGCTACAACTTTAAAAGCACAACTATAATGACGTGGGAAAATACCCGAACAAAGCTGAATATCATATATATATATATATATATATATGGATGGATGTATATACATGGATGTATGGATAGATAGATAGATAGATAGATCGATAGATAGATGTTAAAATAAAAACAAAAAGACTATAGATTTCATGATTGCCTCTACATATTTTTCTGCCTCTAACACAACATGGAATTATATGGAGAGGCAAAGTTGTTCTTTTTCTTACAGATTTATAATGTACTGACCTGTAGATATGATTTAAAGCAGATGTTTCCTCCTGGCCATATTATTTACCATTTTTAATTTTTTTCTTTGATTCCAGCCTGATTATGCATGGTCTGAACTATGATCATCATCAATATTGGTGCAAAGCAAAACAAGACCATTGTTTGCTAATGAACAGATGAGTGCGTGAATATGAGCTTCAGGATACAGAGGGAACTACTTTTCTTTCCCTTTTTTTTACAGTGTTTTACAGTGAATGATGGGATTCTTCAATAATATGATGTATACATTACTTGCAGCAAAGCTGAAGGAGTATGAAAGGATTGCTATTGAAATGCTAAGGTCATGCTTTTAAATTAACCTGTAGAGGAAGAGTCTATAACTGTGTTCTATATAACTTTATTGAGCTGTACTTGCTGCCATTTCTTTATGTATTTTTGTTTATTCCTTTTCATATTTTTAGACTATTCAATATATTGCTCCATATCCTTCAACCCTTATAACCCATTCTTGATTCCACCATATGTACAGCTCACTTCATATACTGTCTTTTGCACTTTAATCTTCTCATCTTTCTTTTTTTCAGGATTTCATTAACTTCCAATCACAACTTTTTTAGACTTTGCTTTCAGAAGATGAACCTCTCATCAGTTTTGCATCATTTACTAATTCTCTCAGCCTTTCATAAACAAATCAGTTATAATTTTAAATGTATATTCACTCTCTTGCCATGTATACATATGAAAAGATTTTACTTAATCTTGTGTTTAATATAAACAGATCATATTCACAATTCTAATTCAGCCTTCTACTTCATCCTTGAGAGTTTTCATGGTCCAATCATTTCTTTTGTGTTTTGTTGTCTTATTCCAACTTATCCATTCATGTCACTAACGAAATATTTTTCTCATATGGATTGAATTCATTCAATTGTTGCACATTTTTACCAACACATCTAGGGTTCTTCCATTATCATAATTCACTGAACTGTAACATGCAGCATTAACAATTTATAAATTTATATTTTACATGCACTCATAACAATGATCATGCCAATTTAATTTTTTCTTTCTTACAATATAGCACTTTCAATCACGATGAACCTTATGCCCTTAACTTCCTGCATGTATTCTTCAGTTCTGCTGCACAAGATCAGATTACTTTCATTCAAATCTATAATGTCCTTTCCTTTCTCTACTTTCATAGGCACAGGTCATATTTTTTCATTTTATTTAATTCATATTCTTTATCAATTATTTATTTTATCTTCCAATTTGTAATCTTCCATGTACTATGGCTTTGGTTAATCAAGGTATTTACATAACATTTTAATAAGATAGAGAATTTATAGATTAAGTTGGCAGCTGTAATTGTATCTGTACTGTCATCATTCCCTATTAAAAGGAAGATCAGTTTTGGCACATTTTAGGCAATATGTCATAAACATAAGGAAGGTCAGTTTTCCATATCATGTTCAAGCTATTCTATGCAAATCTAAGCCAATCAAGCTTGTCCACATCCCACAAACTAAATTGTATATGGAATATTGTGACATAGTCTTCAAGTTCTGCATTGTATTGTTCCACATTTGGATTTTATTAACTCTAAACATTAGAGTTAATACAACTTATCATTACTTATCATTACTTATTATTGTTACAAGTTATTACAAGTTATTACAATATTAGAGTTATTACAATTGTCTCTGTTGGAGCAAGTTATTGTGAAAAATTTTACTTTCCTTGGGTGAAGCAGAATGGTTTGAATACATTCCCTTTCAATTCACCTATGATTTCATTTAACAGAACCTGGCACCTTGAAATGATAACAACACGAAGTGATAACAAATGATGAAGAGAACTATTAAGCATTTTCATCAGTTATGACATGGAAGGAGATGGGTGGAAAGGCATTGTTCAGCAACCAAAAGATCTGCCATCAAATCAAAGTCAGCTATGCAGTTGAATTGCTATTGATCAACCCAATCATGATGCCATTTGGCACAACTTTGAAAGATTGTTCAGGGGGGAGGGGAGAGGAAAGAGTGAAGAGAAATGTTTAGTGTTTCATTAACTTTCATTATAAGGCTTTGCCATAACATATTGCAATTTAAGAACTCGTTCTGAGCAGCTTCGTGATGTGCTTTTCTAATATGCCTTACTGATGAGTTTATATTGTAGGAAAGATAGGATCCTACAATACAATTAATTTCTTACTATTCTGTTGCAGTGCCAACAATCAAGTCTAGTCCATTCAGAAAGTGTCATCATGCCTCTTTTCTTTGCATGAAGAAAACTTTTCTTTGTCAATTTATGTTCCTGAAACATAGTGTTTGTTCATCTCATCATAAGGTCTTCTATAGAAGCAAATTTAATCATACTCTGTGCCAATTCACATTACCAAACACAGATTTTAAAAATAAAGTTAAAAGCTGAGTTCAGCTCCTACTACTATTTTACAATGGGAAAAATGTAGTTTTTTGACAACTATATAACCATTTGCCATCACCAGACCTTACCCATAACAAATATGTTTTAAAAAATCTCATCCTGGATGTTGATATCATTTGGATCAAACTACTTTTAGAGCAATGTAGATTGGATTAAGTCCCTGCACCAGATCAAGTAAACTCTGTACAGGTTTATTAAATGATCCAATGCAGGAGATATTTTTAGTCATGCCACATCATGCCCCATGCCCCATGCCCTCATTCAGCTTTAATCACATTTGGAAATAAAGCATAACTGTTCAAAGTTTGCATTATGTTTAATTCTGCACCAGTTAACATTGAGTTAAAATCTGGGGGGGGGAAACTACTAACCACTTCCAACTCACAAACATTAATTGACTGGCATTAATTCACCCAAGCTATTAATTAAACAGAGCTGAGTAGTTTGTGATTTAACACATGATGGGAACACAGCCATGGTCATAGCATAATTGAGGGAAGCAAGCCAACATGATGCTTCTTGCTAAAATTAATTTGTTTAGAGCTTGTGATTGCATTTTGCTAATCCAGGTTTAAGATTTAATATTGTGTGTTAATCTAAATGTGTTTGAGCTAATATTTGCAACATGCTTCCAAGGAAGAAAGTAGAAGAGAATAGGGAACAAATCCAATAACCATGATCAATATTTTTTTGCAATAAGATGCACCTCCAAATATGCACCCGATTAAGGATACTGTAACAGTAAGAATAACAACTGCATTTGGACTAGCCTCTGCATGCAAATGTTTGTCCTCTGCTGTGCTTTTCTCTGAGAAGTACATTTGTAACACACATCCAGATATGAGGGACACTCTAATCTGTTGCCTCAACAACAAGAATGCAAATCCTTTTGCACTGACCACAGAAATATAGTCTTTGCACAGGGAAAGGGAATGAAGAATACATTTTTGCAATGAGTGAAAATATTCACAAAATGCTTTCCCTCGCCCACACCTAGCATCTGATTGGGGAGGGGGGGGTAGTTTGTGATGTGGTATAAAAATGTGTGAAAGAGTGGACATTTTCTTTTCCAGAAATAGTTTTCATGCCACATAAAACAGCAATATTCACAGTGACAATCAACCCTTATAAAAACTGGGTGAAATAGGAAAGTTAATAAACAGGAGTTACGAATCTCAGCTGTCTCAACAGCGAGCCTGGAAATTGATCAAAGAGAGAGTAAAAATGGCTTCTAGACATATTCAAAATCTATCCTATGAGATGTGTCAAATGTATTATCTGAAATAGTGAACTGAAATAATGAAGACATCCAATAGGCTCAGTGAGGTACACTTTGATATAAGATTGTGCAACCTATCTAAAACAGAGTAAGGGTTGCTCAGCAATACAGTTATTGGAAATAATGATCTCCTGAAATTACTCTTCCAGGGTTTTTTAGAAACCTAAGTTTACCCTTCTACCTTGACTTTTGCAGCCCTGAAAAGACAAGTTTGCAAGATCAAGTAGGATATGGACCTGACACAAAGAAGGGGCCATGAATGAATTTTTGGATGAATTTTTGGACTGCTCAGTTGCCCTTTCCCCCAAGCCTAAGTAGAATTAAAACATCCATATCAAGAGGCGGGAAATTGTGCTTACATCTTACAGTTATGTCTTTTCCTGGACCAATTCACAGTCACTCATGCCCTAGTAACTTCCCATCTTGATTATTACAACCCGCTCTACACGGTGCTGCCCTTGAATAACATCTGGAATCTCAGTTGGTGCAAAATGCAGTGGCCTGCATGGTTTTGTGCAGACCTGCGGTATCTGTCATCCTGCATCTGATGGGCGGCTCATGAAAGGGAGCGAAGGGAAGAGAAATGACAGGAAGCGAAGTTTCCTCTTGATGAGCGCGCCCCGAATGTCTTGGCACACGCTCTTTTATTGTGCTTTTTTACAAGAAAATGATTTAATCAAAAAGCTCAAGTCAAACATGGTACTCTCATCAGGATGTGCATGTTTACAAAGCTGCATACCGGACAGATTATTTACAGTGTGGATAAGCTTATTAACAAAACGTCTAGCTCCTTGTCTCTTGTACGTGCCTTGCAAAGGTCACTGAAGAGACAGAAGTTAATGATTACATGTGAATGATACAATGTTGCAAACGCATGAATGATACATAGTTGCAATGATACATAGTTGCAAACACATGAATGATACATAGTTACAACATCTCCTCTGTTTTTATTATTTATGGCGAGTCTTCTTCCTCGTCCGAGAAGACAGGAACCATTTTTCTGAAATGTTCGCCATCCCCGTCATCTAGGCAAGAGTGCGACCCGTCAGCGTCAGGGTTGTCCAAGGAGCGGTAACTCAGCAATGACATTTTTTCGTCCGGTGTTGAGGATATAACAGGAGCTTGCAATAGCACATTAACATCAGCAGAGGATAATTGATTTTTAAAAATTGCAATATTCTATTAAAACAACAAGGTCCTATAATACATATCAATATAATGATTATTAATGATCCTGCCAATGCAGTTAAAAAGGTTGTAAACCATGGCGAAATAGAAAACAACCCCCCCCCCTGCTATCAGCATAAAGACAACATTCTTCTTTAAGCGCAGCACACAATCCCCCTTGTTTTAAAAAATAACAGATCTAAATCTTTACGATTTTGCAAAAGGGGGTATTCCATGGGTACCTGTAGGGATATAAAATCATCAGAGTTATACACACAAGCCATACTTGAATGCAAAATGATTTGGATTTAACAATTTCATCCCCGTGGATACATGCCATGAAACCGGTGGAACAAGTCCAAACAAAATTATTGCCAGGGATAAAATACATTCCTTTCAGGCGTGATGTTAAAGTTCCTCCTGAAGTGGTGTAGATTGCAGAATATCCCCTGGTTGTGTGGGTGCGTCTGCCAAATCGAATTGAAGTGGTGGGTAGAAGTCTTCTATGCAAGAAAAATTGGTTGTAGAACTTAAACGAACTTTTTGAAAGTCAGTTATAGTCCAAGTAATATTATATCTTCTATGAGGCTTCTGCAGATCATCATGGACAGTTCTTTTGAAGCGTCGTTTGTTGACAGGATCAAAGTTCGGGTATATAAAAACATGACAAGCAGGAGAGAGGGCTATGGACAAGTTAGTTGTAGAACATTTGCGAAATGAGGAGGAAATGTAATTTGTAGAAAAAGGATAATAATTACAATAATGACAATAAAGATTAATTTGGTAATTCATCAAGGATGTTAGTTGGGGTGGGGAAACCCATAATACAATAGAATGACATTTAGGTCCCCCTATGTTTTAGATTGAATAGAGGAAAAGATTTTAAGGTTCCTTTCCATAGGAAGAGTAAAGAAGGAACAAAAGAACAAGTGGTAGAGTGTTCTTTGAACAAAACAGAAGTGACAGAGTGAAAACTACGGGTAGCATTTTCATGATGTACCCACATGGAACAAGTATAATAGCCTTCTGTTAATGAAATGATTTTAACACGAATAGTCTTTTGACAGGAAGCATAGGTTTTGTTGAAGTAAGGTAGAAATTGCAAAGAAGATATAGGTAAGAATATCAGGAAGAGTTTTAAGATACAGATATAGCAGAGGAATTCCCATGATAGGGTCTAACCGCCCTACCAGGGATCCAGCAAGTGGTTTTGTCTGGCAGTAAGATCGCAGCGTAGCCTCGTCCCCAAGTGAGAAGCTCAGTGGGACCCTGCCAGGCGGGATCTGGCAATCTGCGATAATATACCAGAGGTCTGTTAGGCGGGGGTGAGGGGGAGGAAAAATGACGTGAAGCAGCAGAAGTGGGAGGAATGCCAGTCAGATTAAGAAAGTTTAAAGTGTAGAGACAAATGTTAAGAGAATTTTGCAATGCTGGGAGGTTCGGGGGTTTTTCCCGCAACGAATATCAATCAAGAGCATGTTTCAGAGATAAGTTCACTCGTTCCACAATAGCCTGCCCCTGGCTGTTGTAGGGAATCCCAAACTTGTGGGTTACATCCCATCTGTTACAGAAGTCCTGGAAAGCAGAACTTGTATAGGCAGATCCATTGTCTGTTTTGATTTCTTTTGGACGTCCCAGCGAGGCAAAGGTGCGAATTGAATGATTGATGACATGTTTTACAGTTTCTCCCCTTTGAGGGATAGCCAGAATAAACCCTGAATATGTATCTATGGAAACGTGCAAATATTTCCAAGGGGCAAAAGGTGGATACTGAGTTACATCCATTTGCCAAATTTCACAAGCTTTTAATCCTCTAGGATTTACTCCAATGGGAATGGAATGTCCTTGCTTACTACATGTGGGGCATTGTTGAATAATGGCAGCAGCTTCTGCCTGAGTTAGGGAAAATTGAAAAGTTATCATAACTTGGCGGGGGAGATTCAAGCACACTCCCTGCTTCTATTTTATAATGGACTTTTAAAGCCTCCATAATTTTCCTCCAAGTGACCAAAATGCCAATAGGTGCACGAGGAGGACTATGGAGATGTTCACCAATTTTTTGCCAAGTGGAAATTTTTAAGGACCCTTCCTCTGAATAATTGGGACAATGTTGCCACACATAAGCCAATAATGTAGCAATAGGTTTCTTTTTTATAGGAGAGCCCTTTAAATTAGCAGAGTATTTAGAAGAAGAAGCGACTAACTCCCTCAATTCCTTCAGATGCTGCGTCTGCTGTTGAGAAAAGTTTTCACCCATACTTACGAAAAGTTGAGACCGTGTTTCAGATCCGATGAAGTGCAATTCGCTTCAGGCCTGGCGATGCACAGCTCCCATCGAGCGGATAAGATATGGGCGCATCGCTGCGTATCCCCCTTAGGGAATCACGTCGGGGTCACCAGAATGCGGTATCTGCCATCCTGCATCTGATGGGCGGCTCATGAAAGGGAGCGAAGGGAAGAGAAACGACAGGAAGCGAAGTTTCCTCTTGATGAGCGCACCCCGAATGTCTTGGCACACGCTCTTTTATTGTGCTTTTTTACAAGAAAATGATTCAATCAAAAAGCTCAAGTCAAACATGGTAATCTCATCAGGATGTGCATGTTTACAAAGCTGCATACCGGACAGATTATTTACAGTGTGGATAAGCTTATTAACAAAACGTCTAGCTCCTTGTCTCTTGTACGTGCCTTGCAAAGGTCACTGAAGAGACAGAAGTTAATGATTACACGTGAATGATACAATGTTGCAAATGCATGAATGATACATAGTTGCAATGATACATAGTTGCAAACACATGAATGATACATAGTTACAACACAGACCCTGGTGTGCACATGTTTCACCTGTCCTGCAGGAGCTACTTTGGTTGCTGATTTGCTTCCAGGTGCAATTCAAGGTGCTGGTTGTCACCTTTAAAGCTATTCATGGCTTGGGACTAGATTATCTGTGGGACTATCTCTTGCCAGTCACATCTACCCAACCCATCAGAGTGGCGAGGCAAGGAATGCTGCGGGTCCCATAGCAGAGGGAGATATACCTAGTGGGACCCAGAAGACTGGCTTTCTCCATGGTGGCTCCATCTCTCTGGAATGTCATTCCCCCAAAGATTAGAATGGCCCCCTCTCTGATACTCTTCCAGAAGGAACTGTAGACCTGTTCTGTCAGCAGGCCTGGGGAACCCAGAGTAGGATGGAGCCCATCAAATGGCTTATGTGATCTACTTTCATTGGGATGGCGGAGTGGGAGTTGGGGGGTGAATTTTTAATTTATTTTTTCCAGATTTTGTTCTATTGTACGTTATTAATTTATTTGATTCTTTTTGTTCATTTTTTTAAAAATATGGTTTTACATTCTGTAAGCCGCCTTGAGTCACCATGAGTGAATAGGTGGCAATATAAATTTACTAAATAATAATAATAATAATAATAATAATAATAATAATAATAATAATAATGTGTTGCACCCGCGTAGTGATGTTGACAGGCTATATTTGCCCAGAAAAGCAGGCGGCAAAGGACTTTTGCAAGTGAAGCAGACAGTTGAAGAAGAGAAGCATGTTCTGGCAGATTATGTGAAAGACAACGTTGAACCAGCTTTGATGGAGGTCAACAAGAGGAAGCTGCTCAAAGTGCAGCAAACCAAGAATCAATATAGGAAAACAGAGATGCAAACCCGGGCTGACAACTGTTGTAACAAAGTACTGCATAGACAGTTCCTTGAAAAGATCCAAGGAAAAGTAGATAAGAAAAAGACCTGGTTATTGCTGATCAACGGAATACTGAAGAACGAAACAGAAAGCCTGATTCTTGTAGCCCAAGAACAAGCCATCAGAACGAATGTAATCAAAGCCAGAATAGACAAATCTGCTGGTGACCCCAATTGTAGACTCTGAAAAGAAGTGGATGAAACCATTCATCACATGCTGAACTGTTGCAAGACAATCACTCAGACTGATTACAAACAACATCACAACACAGTAGCTCAGATGGTCCACTGACCTTGTGTCACAACTACCATCTGCCTGTAGCAAAGAACTGCTGGGATCATAAGCCTGAAAAACTGGTCAAAAATGAGCATGCAAAACTACTGTGGGACTTCCGAATACAGACTGACAAACTTTTGGAACATAATACCCTGGATATCATGATTGTGGAGAAGAAAAAAGTATGAATCATCCACATTGCCATACCTGGTGACAGCAGAATCGATGAGAAACAACTTGAAGAAGTCACAAGATATCAGGACTTGAGAATTAAACTGCAGAGACTATGGCATAAACCAGTGCAGGTGGTTCCTGTGGTACTTGACACACTGGGTGCTGTGCCTAAAGACCTAGGCAAGCACTTAAAAACAATTGTGCTGACAAGATCACCATTGGTCAGCTGCAGAAGGCCACCTTACTGGGATCTGCTTGCATAATCTGCTGATACATCACAGTCCTAAACACTTGGGAAGTGTTCGACTAGTCATTTGTGATACAAAACCCAGCATAGTTATCTCGTGTGCCATGTATACTGTCATTTCTATGTATAATGATAACAACAACAACAACAAAACAATAATAATAATAATACTCCACACACACTCTCTCCTTCTCCTTCAATTGGTATGAGAACTCAGTATATGCCTTCCTGTTGTTTTACTTGTGAGTATAAGTGTGAAAAGGCTGCTCTGAGCCAGTCTCAGTGAATGGAAGGTTCTATAACCTTCCAGAAAGGATGGTGGGATCAGTCTCAGGGGTGGGATTCAAATTTTGTAACAACCGGTTCTGTGGGCATGTCTAGATGGGTGTGGCTAGGTGGGCATGGCCATGTGACTGGGTAGGTGTAGCCTTTATTTTTCAGCCCCCCCCCTGTTTTGGGGGCCTTCTGGGCCTCAGGGAAGCCTCCTGGGGGGGGAATGTTTTTGCTCCCAGGAAGCTTCCCTGGGGCTCAGGAAGGAAAAAAAATGAGCATTGGGGGGGGGCAGGGGAAGCAGCAACCCTCTGCACTCTGTTTTGGGGCCTTCTGTGCCTCAGGGGATCCTCCTGAAGAGGGCATTTTTTGCTCCCAGGAAACTTCCCTGGGGCCCAGAAAGGCAAAAAATGGAGGGGGGCTGCTGCATCTCCGCTCCATTTTTTGCCTTCCTGGGCCTCAGGGAAGCTTCCTGGGCAAAGCAGTAAGTGAGGGGAATCCCGGCACAGCTGAACGTAGGAACAGCTGATAGTCAGGAGGGGGAAAAATACCTTAAGGAGTGATTGGGGGGAAGTACACAGTGATGTCAGGCACACAATGGTGCACATGTATGATAAGGATTGACTGGAAGGGGAGGGGCAAGTGAAGACGGGAGGGGCCAGCCAGGGGAACGATTTTTCGGTTGTCTGAACTTCATAATAACCAGTTCTATAGAACTGATCCAAACTGGTAGAATCCCACCCCTGATCTGCTTCCAGAAAAAGGAATCAAGCCTGCATGTTTATTTAGGGTCTTTTTCCATTTGCACAAACTGATTTTTTTCTGTCACATGTAAGTTTTCTACCTTCATCTCATCCCCTTCCTACCTGTGGGACAACCTTAAGTTTAGCCTGACACCATCTAAGGACAGCTTTATGTCTATTAAATCTGTCAGACACCAACTTGGAGGTAAGTCAGATGATAGCAATGATTTTAAAGAGACAATGTAGGCAGGACAGAGAAAGACAGCAAATTTCCTGCTGGTATAGTTCCAGCAATATCAAAGTGCTCTCCAACTAGAGTCAACACATGGGTGGAGGATGAGGACAAGCAAACTGCTGACTCATCCTTATCTTTTAATGCAACTAAATTCCACATAAAAGATTGCCTTTTTTTTTTATTCATGCAAATGAGCAGGACTAGTGTTACCCACTGTTTCAGTTTCTCAGAGTAGCAATAGCAATAGCATTTAGACTTATATACTGCTTCATGGTGCTTTACAGCCCATTTCTAAGCAGTTTCCAAAGTCAATATATTGCCTCCAACAATCTGGGTCCCCATTTTATCCAGCTTGGAAGGATAGAAGGCTGAATCAACCTTGAGTCTGGTGAGTTTTGAACTGCCAAATTGCAGTCAGCAGACAGTCAGCAGAAGTAGCCTGCAGTACTGCATTCTAACCATTACACCACCATGTAGCTCACAATTACAGCCTGGTTTAGGGATTGTGGCAGGAATTTAAGGAGCTGATGTGGCATAATTCCTAGAGACTGAGTTAAGAATTGGGAAGTTATCTTAGAACCATTGTACCATATCTTTCAAAAATCCTCGAGCACTGGGAAAGTCCCTGAGAATTGGAAAAGGGCTGATGTACTTCCTATCTTCAAGAAAGGAAAATAAAACAGACAAATCAAACAGTCTAGCATCAATGCTTAGGAAGATTCTGGAAAAGATAATCAAAAAAACAGATCTGTGAACAACTAGAAGCAAATAAAGTTATAACTAGTAGCTAGCATGGGTTTGTTAAAAACAGTTCATGCCAAACCAATCTTATCTCATTCTTTGATAAAGTCACTAAATTAGTAGACCAACAAAATGCTGTGGACATTGAATACTTAGATTTCAATGAGGCATTTGACAAAGTAGACCACAACTTACTTCTTGGTAAGCTAGAAAAATGTGGAATAGACAATATCATCACTAGATGGATTTGTAACTGGCTGAGAAACCGTACTCAATGAGTAGTCCTTAATCCATATGGAGAGAAGTAAGTAGTGGGGTACCACAAGGTTTTGTCTTACGCCCAGTAGACTCTTCAATATCTTCATAAATGACTTAGATCAGGGAATAGAAGAACTCAACAAATTTGCAGGTGACAAAAAGATCTTGACAAACTTGAACACTGGGCCCTATCCAACAAAATGAATTTTAATGTGAAGAAAAGCAACATTTTACATTTAGGGCGGAAAAATCAAAGGTATAAGTACAGATAAGGCGAGACCTGCTCAAAAACAGTAAATGTCAGAGAGACCTTGGAGTCTTAGTGGATGATCACTTCAATATGAGCCAGCAGTGTTCAGTAACAGCCCCCCCCCCCCAAAAGCTAATACAACCCTAGGTTATATAAACAGAGGCATAGAATCAATATCGCGTGAAATATTAGTACCGCTTTATAAAACCCTAATAAGACTACACCTGGAATACTGCAACAATTTTGGTCACTCTACTACAAAAAAGATGTAAAGACTTTGGAAAAAGTTCAGAAAAGAGCAACTAAGATGGTTGAAGGCCTGGGGACTAAATGGATATGAAGAACAGCTGCAGGATTTGAGTTTGGCTAGTCTAGAGGATTAGGAGTGACATGATAGCACAATTCCAATATTTGAAGGGCTGTCGCAAAGAAGAGGGGGTCAAATTATTCTCCAAAGCACCAGAGGGCAGGACAAGAAACAATGGTTGGAAACTAATCAAAGAGAGAAGCCACCTGGAATTAAGGAGAAACTTCCTAAGAGTGAGGACAGTTAACCAGTGGAACAGATTACCTCCAGTATTAATCATGGGTGCTCCATCATTACATGTTTTTAAATAAAAGTCTAGAGACTCATAGGTGCTTGAGCAGGGAGCTGGACTAGAAGACCTCCAAGGATCCTTCCAGCTCATTCAGTTCTAGTTTGAATCTTGCCTCTGCCATAAACTCATTTGATGATGATAGGCGAGTCAGTATCTCCCTTCTCCCCATGTGATCTGGAGAAATGATAAGGACAAAAGAAAAAAGCAAGTGAAGGACACCAAACATTTGAAAAACTAAGCCATGGTAAGATCTGATCTGATTTCTTCCTCAATTTTCAGCAGTGAATCAGGAAGGAGGGGAGAAGAGCTTGCTTGCCTGCCTATAGAAGCCCTTGGTTAATTGATTTCCAGTTGATTTGATGGACAAAAAGATGGAGGAACATTGGGGAAGGGAGAAGCTGTAATAGCATTTCAATGCAGCCAGAACATCGATGGAATGAATGTGGAGAAAGGCAGGATCCACTTCCATATAGAAACCATCAGTAAAGAGGGCACCCTGCAAGCAAATTTCTACTCTCAACAAGCATTCACAAAAGTGAATCTTTCAGAAAGGGTAGAAGGAGTCTCTGATTAAACTGATTTAAATATACAGAAATCAGGAATGTGCCAAATAAGGTTCCCCCCTTTCTTTGTTGCCAGTTTTATGGAATGTCTTTGCAGAGCTCCGCTGATGACACTGAGCCATGCTGTAATTTATGTCTTGTGTGTATACATGCATACATTCACACTTCTGTAGAGAATACTTGCAAATTGGTTATGTTATTCATGAATGATACGTGTCCCAGGATAATGTTGCAGGATCCAATCTGCGCCGATCACCGGGATCAGAGGTTTAGTCTTCCGAGCTTTTAGACTTGTGCTGGAGCCCCTCCTCGGGGTATTTCTCTCTGGTAGGTTGTGTTGTCCTCTGATTGTGACTGTCTACAGCCAGATACCATGGATATTCCCTCATACAGCTATCAGCATAGTGAAATTCATGTGGTAGTCCAGACCTTATATATGGCAAAAGTTTTACTAGTGAAGGCTACTGTGCACACCTTCAATACATCATACATTTGCTGGCTATTAAAGCCTATGAACTGGAGGCAAATTTTGTTGGCATGATCTATTGGAAGTAATAAAAGATGGTTCTTTGTTTTTGAAGGCAACATGTTAAATGACAGTGGCTGTTATAGTGACTTAATGTAGTTGCTTCAGAAGAAAACTTTTTAAAGTCTGCAGCCCCTTTCTCTCCCACTGATCCCCATTTCCCTTTCTCCTCACCAATCACATTTTTCCCAATCGTTGACCACGCACAAAATGCTGCACTGTAGCTGTTTCAATTTTCTGACTGCTATAGGAGAACATCAAATAACTCAGGCTATGAAAAGAATGTTTGATATTTTTAACAAATGCCATGAGACAGGATTTGCTGGAGATAAAGTGCAGCTGCTTCTGGCAGTATAATCAAGCTGATCTTGCATCTACCCAAAAGGTATTTTTGCAGAAAAACAATAGAATTTAGGGGATTGTGCATTGTTTTCCTTTCGGGAACTCTGGATTTGTTTTTTAGATAAAAGCCCGATTTCCAAGTCAGATAAAACAATCAATTTTAAACTGACATATAGTAATCTGATCTTAAACACATTACATGGCTCTTTGATTTCAGTGACACTCATTTTCAAATCACATTGGATTAAAGCCACTGTTTTCAGTATTCCACATTCAAGGGACTTTCAGGTTTCTAAAGAATCTGGGGAGATAAACAGTCCAAGCATCAGTCAAGAATATTGAGCCTCATAATTACTTAGATGATTTCAGAGCACTTCCCAACTTATCCGCAGTTCTCTTTATCCTTTTTCAGAGAGTAAATCTGTTGTGTATGCATAAAGATTAATAAAGTGTGAGTTTGGAGTAAGTGCAGGGTTCTGGCCCTGCACTTCTGATTGGCTGTTAAGCGGCCGGATCGGATTGGCCCATTCTGGGGAATCCGATTGGCCCTTAACAGAGAGTTCCTATTGGTTATAAAGAGCTAGCGCTCCTAGCTCATTATTGGTTAAAAGTTACAGGGTTTGCCTATATAAGGCGGGTTTAACTGCTATTGAAACGAGGAAATCACAATGTAAATAAAGAGCTAAAGTTCACCGTTCAGAGGCTTGTCTCCATTCTTTCTCGCCCATGCTCAAAACATAACACTGGTGACGAAGGTGGGATTTGGAGACACCTGAACCAACAAAACTTCGAAGAACACCGAGCACGTGACAGATGACGCTAACAACGGAACCATGTCCAGCGGCATCGTACCACCCGCTCCGTTCGATCCAGTACAGGAGGACTGGGAGTCCTACATGGATCACTTCCAAATGTTCTTAGAAACCTACAACTTAAAGGATGCCACACCAGGAAAAAAATGGGCAGTGTTCTTAACGCATTGCGGTCCAACCGTATTTAAGATGACTAAAGCACTAGCCAAACCCCGAGAAGTGAAGGCCATGGATTGGGACGACCTTGAACCTCTCCTACGAGATCACTACGCCCCGACCGTGCCTACACTCGTGAGACGCCACGAGTTTTATCAGAGGAGCCAGCGAAAGGGAGAAAGCGTGGCCGACTTCATAGCAGACCTCCGAAATCTGGGAGGCCTCTGCGGATTCGCCGATTTAGAAGAAGCACTAAGAGATCACATAGTTCTGGGACTAAATGCACCAGGCGTCCAAAGCAAGCTAATGGCAAAAGGCGACATCAGACTTGCCGATGCCATCGCCGATGCTACTGCAGCAGAAGCAACCAGGAAGTCAGCTGCACAACTACGCCGAAACCACGCTCCGATACCACCACCGACAAGCGACATTTTATCCAGGTCGGAAGGACAGCTTACAACGACGCACCACAAGGAGCTCTCTTTGTCGTCAGACAGCGACAAAGAAGGGGTCCATCGACTGCGGTCTGACCGGGACCATCACCCAAAGCCCTTACGCCCTTGCACTTGCTGTGGAGCCAACCATGCCAGGTCTGAATGCAAATTCAGCAACGCACTCTGCCATGAGTGTGGGAAATGAGGCCACATCGGACGGGTCTGCCGCAGCTTGCCAGGACCCAGCCAGGCCTCAAAAGGGGCTAACTATCGCCAATCGACAGGAAACCGTCCTGTACGGCAAGAGCCAGTAAACCACTCCTAGAGAAATCAAGCTTTGCAGAGAGAAGAGGCTCACCATACTATCACTATCGGTCATGCCTCAGCCTTGGACACTAAGAAAATCCGAGTCACGGTAGCCATCGAGAACCAGCCTTGCCACATGGAGGTCGACTCGGGATTGTCCCTCTCGATGGTGTCCTGGAAGACACTCAAGCAACTCATCCCCACAATTCAACGCCAAGATCTCCGCTCCCAATGCCTCATCCTCAAGGACTACCAAGGGAATCGAATCCTCGTCGTCGGTTCCTGCCGAGTCCGAGTCTCCTTCAAGAAGCACACAGCATACTTACCTTTAACGGTCATTGATAGAGAGAGGCCTAGTCTACTAGGCCTCCAATGGTTCGCGCCACTCGGCATTGAAGTGGCCGGCATAAACCGAGTTAGCGGCTTCCACAAAAGCAAAATCACCAACTTGATCCACAAAAACACACAGAGACATAATAGACACCCAGAAGATGAACAGACCTATGGAACAGCTGTCCTGCCCTACATAAGAGGCACTACAGACAAAATTAGTAAGATTCTATACAGACACCACATCAAGACTGCCTTCAAAACAGACAGAAAAATAGCAGCCATCCTCAGGAACCCCAAAGACAAAATTGACCTGGAAAACCAAGGCATATATGAAGTCCCCTGTGCATCATGCCCGGCCACATACATTGGACAGACCAATAGAAGAATAAGCACCTGCCTGGATGAACACAAAAATGCAGTCAAAAAGCTGGAACACACTTCCTCACTCGTCCAACACATGGAAGCCACAGGTCATAACATCAACTTCAATGGCACCAAAACCCTAGCCACCATAGAAAATCCCAGCCACAGAATCATCAGAGAAGCCATAGAGATTGAAAAAAGACCAGAAAGCATGAACAGAAGAAATGATTCCACCAGGCTGTCAATCATTTGGAAGCCTGCACTCACAAACAAAAAAATCTCCACACGACAAGCCAGGCAAACACCTGGGCACAAACAGATTCCCCCTGATACCTCCAGCTCAAACACACCCCAACCAGGCACCCAGATGAAACCCAGCTTCCTAACTAATGATAGCCGTCCATTTACCTGAAGCCAAGCTGCATTAAAGGCCTCCAATAAAGTAACACAATGTTGCCAGCCAATCAAGATACAAAAAGAGCCCCCCCCCCAAAAAAAAACAGACAGAAGATATTAGTAGCAGAACACAGCAAACTCCAAGACCAATAAACACAGGCCAAGACTCTCAACCAATCAGGAGAAAGAAAAAACCATTCTGACACAGCAATAGGCTACCCCAAATTGAAATCTGAAACCACTGTAAAAGTCTGACTCACAGACAAACACCATACAGAAGCCTGATGATGGCAGATGAGATTCTGCTGAAACGTTGCTACAACTTTAAAAGCACCACGTGGGAAAATACCCGAACAAAGCTGAATGCCAGACATGTAAGTACCCGCGAAAACTTAAGAAAAGTTTCATCAGAGAAGCCATAGAGATTGAAAAAAGACCAGAAAGCATGAACAGAAGAAATGATTCCACCAGGCTGTCAATCATTTGGAAGCCTGCACTCACAAACAAAAAAATCTCCACACGACAAGCCAGGCAAACACCTGGGCACAAACAGATCCCCCCTGATACCTCCAGCTCAAACACACCCCAACCAGGCATATATATATGGATCTTTGGTTATTCGGGTTTTCTCCCATGTAAGATTGGAAGTGTCTAGGCAACGTTTCAATTAAGTCTCATTCATCATCTTCAGGCTTGGTCTTCAGCTCTGTGCTTCTCAGAGTGATGTGAGCTTGCAGCTGCTTCTTCCTTTTAACTGCTAGTGGGGGTGTGACTTGATCGGGTGGGGACTTGGCTGTGTTCTGATTGGGTGGGGGTGTGTTCTCATTGGTTGGGGGTTTGGCTGTGTTCTGATTGATTGGGGGGTTGGCTGTGTTCTGATTGGCTGGAGGAGTGTTCTGTTCAGGTGGGGGCTTGGCTGTGCTCAAATTAGTCTTAGTTGCTGGGGGATTTGAGCTGATGAGCTGTGATCTTGCTGTTTGGCTTCGAGTTCGTGGTCGTGCTGCAACTTCATGGTGGGGGTCAGTTCGCTTCATGTATGGCTCAGAGGGGTTTGAAGTGGGTAGTGATGCAGCTGCAGTGCAGCTTCTGGTCCGTGGTCGTGTCTCATCTTCTGTGTGGGTGTGAGTCTGCTTTCTACATGGAAGTGTGGTGGTGGCATCTTGTGTGGCTTTCAGGGGTTGGGGTCTGGTGTCATTTTTCATGTTAGGTACTCGTCTGTTCATGAGGGCAGGTTTCCAAATGGCTGGTAGGCAGGAGGTATCATCTCGTTTATTCATGCTGTGTGGGCATTTTTCTATCTCTATGGCTTCTCTGATGCTGCTGAAGGCGATAGTTCTGGTATTTTTAAAGTCAATCTCATGTCCTGTGGCTTTGAGGTGTTGGACCAGGGAAGAAGTCGGTTCTTCATTTTTGATTGAGTTCTTATGTTCTTCAGTGCATGCACTTATTCTTCTGTTAGTTTGTCCAATGTATGTGGTGGGACAGGCAGTGCAAGGGATTTTGTATACTCCTTGATTTTCTAACTCAATTTTGTCCTTAGGGTTTCTTAGGATGGTGGATATCTTTCTGTTTGTGCAGAATGCTGTCTTAATGTTGTTTTTTTGGAGGATCTTGCTGATTTTGTCTGTAGTGCCTTTTATATATGGGAGGAGGGCTTTGCCATTCTCTTGTTCTCTGTCTTGGATTTTGGTTGGGGTTTCTTTTTGGATTAGATGGGTGATCTTCTTTCTTTGGAATCCATTGTCTGTCAGCATGTCGGTGAGAGTGTGCAGTTCGGTCTCTAGGTGTTGTTCGTCGGCTAAGCATTTTGTTCTGGAGATGAGTGTCTCGGCTGTGGAATTGATCTGTGCTGGGTGGTGGTGTGAGAGTGCATGTAGATAGTGGTTTGTATGTGTTTTCTTCTGGTAGATGATATGTCCTAGGGAGCCATTGGATTTTTTGTATACCAAGACATCTAGGAAGGGAAGTTGGTTGTTAGCTTCTGTTTCCATGGTGAATTGTATTTTGGGGTGTAGGCTGTTGAGGTGTGTGAGGAAGTTGTTCAGTTTTTCTTTCTCGTGTGGCCAGATTATGAAGGTGTCATCTACGTATCTGAGCCAGAGTTTGGGTTTGTGATCATATTTTTCTTGAGCTTGTGTTTCAAAGTGTTCCATGTAGAGGTTAGCAATGACAGGTGAGAGGGTGATCCTATGGGTGCTCCTTCTATTAGTTTGTATTTTTGTCCGTTGTAGGTGAAGTATGTATTGGATAGGCAGTGGTTGGTCAGATCTAGGATGTGCTTGAAGGGGTTGTATTTGTTTTGGATGGCTTCTTTCAAGGCTTCTTTTATTGGCACTTGGGTGAAGAGGAATATGACATCAAAACTCACTAGTAGGTCACTGGGTTGTAAGTTTTGTTTCTTTATGATCTCGATGAACTGGAATGAGTTTCTTATGTGTGAGTTGATGGATTCTGCATAGGGCTGTAGTTGTTTGGCGAGAAATTTGGCTAGGTTTTGTAAAGGTTAGCCTATGGAGCTGACTATTGGTCTAAGTGGGGTTCCTTCTTTGTGTATCTTGTGGAGACCATAAAGTTTAGGGCATCTGGATGAATTCTCTCTGGGTATGATTCTTTGCTGGATTTCTTCACTGATGGGGAAGGCTTTTATTTTGGATCTGGTGGTTTTTTCTAGGTAGGTGGTGGGGTCTGTCTTTAGGGGTTTGTATGTGGGGTCTTGGAGTAGGTTGGTTAACTTGGATTGGTAGTCAGATGTGTTCATAACCACTGTCGCGTTGCCCTTGTCTGCTGGTTGGATTATTATGCTGGTGTCTTCTTTCAGGTTAAGTAGTGCAGCTTGTTCTTCTTTGGATAAGTTGCTTTTGGGTAGTTTGCTAGTGCAGAGGATGTTGGTGATTTCGAGTCTGATTCTATTAGCATCATCAGAGTTGGTTTTGGTCAGGCTGGTTTCAACTCCGCATATGATGGTTTCTGTGGGGATGTGTTTGGGAGTGACAGCAAAGTTGAATCCTTTAGAAAGGACCTTGGTTTCGGCTTCGGTGAGGATCTTGTCTGAGATGTTGTGCACTGTTTGTTTCATGTGTGGCTGTGAGGGGGAGGAGTTTGTTTCTGGCATTGTAGTTTTCTGAGTTTTCTATTGTAGTTTTCTGAGTTTGTTGGTGTGTGTGTCTGTCTTGAGGGTGGTCTGTGTTTTGGCTCTCCAGACAGCAAGCTGTTTAGATTTGTCCCAAAGTAAGGGGTGAATCTTGTTGCTGAGTCTGGCTTCTCTGATTATTCTGCTGCTGAATTGTTCAGTTTTTGCGATAGTTCTGATATTTTTAAAGTCAATCTCATGTCCTTGAGGTGTTGCACCAGGGAAGTGGTCAGTTCTTCCTTTTTGATTGAGTTCTTATGTTCTTCAATGCATGCACTTATTCTTCTGCTTAGCCGATGTGCACTTCAATGCCAACGAACAACACCTAGAGACCGAACTACACACTCTCACCAGCGTGCTGACAGCCAATGGATTCCAAAGAAAGAAGATCACCCACCTAATCCAAAAAGAAACCCCAACCAAAATCCAAGACAGAGAACAAGAGAATGGCAAAGTCCTCCTCCCATATATAAAAGGCATTACAGAAAAAATCAGCAAGATCCTCCAAAAACACAACATTAAGACAGCATTCTGCACAAACAGAAAGATATCCACCATCTAAGAAACCCTAAGGACAAAATCGAGTTAGAAAATCAAGGAGTATATGAAATCCCTTGCACTGCCTGTCCCACCACATACATTGGACAAACTAACAGAAGAATAAGTGCACACATTGAAGAACATAAGAACTCAATCAAAAAGGAAGAACCGACCTCTTCCCTGGTGCAAAACCTCAAAGCCACAGGACATGAGATTGACTTTAAAAATACCAGAACTATCGCCCAAACCGAACACTTCAGCAACAGAATAATCAGAGAAGCCATAGAGATAGAAAAATGCCCACACAGCATGAATAAACAAGATGATACCTCCCACCTACCAGCCATTTGGAAACCTGCCCTCATGAATAGACGAGTACCTAACATGAAAAATGACACCAGACCCACACCCCTGAGAGCCACACAAGATGCCACCACCACACTTCCACGTAGAAAGCAGACTCACACCAACACAGAAGATGAGACACAACCATGGACCAGAAGCTGCACTGCAGCTGCATCACTACCCACTTCAAACCCCTCTGAGCCATACATGAAGCGAACTGACCCCCACCATGAAGATGCAGCACGACCATGAACTCGAAGCCAAACAGCAAGATCACAGCTCACCAGCTCAAATCCCCCAGCAACTAAGACTAACCTGAGCACAACCAAGCCCCCACCTGAACAGAACACGCCTCCAGCCAATCATAACACAGCCAAACCCCCAACCAATGAGAACACACCCCACCCAATCATAACACAGCCAACCCCCAACCAATCAAGTCACACCCCCACTAGCAGTTAAAAGGAAGAAGCAGCTGCAAGCTCACATCACTTTGAGAAGCACAGAGCTGAAGACCAAGCCTGAAGATGATGAATGAGACTTCATCGAAACGTTGCTTCCAATTTTGCACGGGAGAAAACCCGAATAACCAAAGATCCATATATATATATATATATATATATATATATATATATATATATATATATATATATATATATATATATATATATATTGCCATGTCATAGTAGTTGTGCTTTTAAAGTTGTAGCAACGTTTCAGCAGAATCTCATCTGCCATCATCAGGCTTCTGTATAATGTTCATCTGTGAGTCAGAATTTTACAGTGGTTTCAGATTTGAATTTGGGGCAACCTATTGTTGTGCCAGAATGGTTTTTTCTTCATCCTGATTGGTTGGGAGTCTTGGTCTGTGTTTATTGGTCTTGGAGTTTGCTGTGTTCTGCTTGATTGGTGTTTCTAATATCTAATATGTCTGTTTTTTGGCTCTTTTTGTATCTTGATTGGCTGGCAACATTGTGTTACTTTATGGGAGGCCTTTAGTGCAGCTTGGCTCCGGGTAAATGGATGGCTATCATCAGTTAGGAAGCTAGGTTTCATCTGGGTGCCTGGTTGGGGTGTGTTTGAGATGGAGATATCAGGGGGGATCTGTTTGTGCCCAGGTGTTTGCCTGGCTTGTGGTTTGCCTGGCTTGTGGTGTGGAGATTTTTTTGTTTGTGAGTGCAGGCTTCCAAATGATTGACCAATCACAACCACCTGCTCAGGATATCACATCACAGAACTCAGGAGGTTACACCACAAAACCTCAGGATGTTGCAACACAGCCAATGACCCAGGAGATTACAGCACAAGACCCAGGATGCCACAACAATAGAATTCAGAAGGTCATTACACAGCCCATGACCCAGGTCATTTCGATCCAGGAGATTACAGTACCAGACACAGGATGTCAAAACAACAGAACTCAGAAGGTCATCACACAGCCCATTACCCAGGTCATTACATCACAGGAGGCTGACAGACACACAGCCGGTATGTCAGCCACACATGTTCTTATGAAAAAGCCAGCCAATCTTCAAACATCAACTCCATTAACCAATCAAGAAATGACAACACAGCCCACCTCCCCACCATTATATATAGGGAGATGGCAGCTCCGATCACACTTTGCTCGCACAAGCAAATTGTGGGAATTTTGTTATTTTTTAGTGTTCTGTTGTGTTTTGTTCTGTTGATTTTGTTCTGTTGAAAAACATTATTCATTTTGTTCTTATTACCTGTCTCTCCATAGTTTTTTTTATGACCTTAGATTAATAACTGCTATTACATAGAACTCAGTCTCATGTAATTTGATGCAGTGAGCCTATTTTTTTTCCACCCTTTCTTTATAGTCTTTATTGAACTAAAATATATTTTTTTAAAAAATTATAGCAGTATATATGTAGCACCAAGCACTTTACAACCATTTGAATAACTCTAGTTAGAGTTGATGGAGCTATTTATTTAAAACCTAGTCCTGGAGCAAATGGGATTCAATGTTCTGTCCCATCCTGGGCAGTGGTGGGATTCAATTTTTTTTACTACCGGTTCTGTGGGCATGGCTTGATGGGTGTGGCAGGGGAAGGATACTGTAAATTCTACAGTCAGAGGTGGTATTTGCCAGTTCTCCAAACTTCTCAAAATTTCCACTCGAAAGAACCTGCTGAATACCATGTCTGATCTTGCAGATGGTGGCCAATGTTCATCAGAAACTGTAGGAGAAGAATAGGCAGAGCCTGGGGGTACAGTCCAGAGAGGAATCCGTCTGGAATCTTTCACAAGTAATCTAAGTCCAGCTCTCCTTGAATTCCATTGACTTTTATCTAACGCCATCATTAGTTGACTAGATTCTTATGTATAGGCATGAATAATAAATCTTCTTAACTGGAACATGTTCCTGGATCTTCACACCTGACACAAATATATACAAATCAAGCAGGGCGTGGGTAACATAATGGAGTTCTGCAAAAGAGATCTGACAGTCTCTTGTGATTTGTGAGAAGGATATATGATTGTTCCTGATCAGCACCTCTTGGGCACCTGCTGAAAATTTGTCTTTTTACCTGGGACTTTCCAGTATAAATTTTGGAAGAATACTTTCCTCTCCCACCTCACCTTCCATTCCATTTCATGTTGTTTTATATAATTTCAATGTGCTATTTTAAGCAGGTCTATTTTTTTTTTGGTTATAAACTGCTTCAAGATACTTCTGCATAATGAACAACATGGAACATTTTCTTTGGAAGAATGTTGTTTTTTATATACTGCTTATGTGGAAGAAGAGAGAAAACCACTTTTGGATTGGTGTATGTATGTGTATGAGAGAGAGAGAGAGAGAGAGAGAGAGAGAGAGAGAGAGAGAGAGAGAGAGAGAGAGAGAGAGAGAGAGAAAGAAAAAGAGGCAATATTTAATATATGCCAATGGGGATCAATTAAGGTTTTAAATTGGATACCTTATTTTAGAGTCAATTAACTTCAATTAGTTATTAATTCTTTCAATATATTATTTGTTATCATAGGCCTGCCCTTTTAATGAAGTCTGGCTTCTGGAAAATATATATTCAGAGATAGCCAGATAAGTGTACAAGAGATTCATCTATAATTTTTTGGGGGGGGAGGGGAGCACATTATCATCATCACCTGCATTTCAGTTGGAGTTGACAACCTTAAATGTCAAAATGGATAAACTGGGTACAATATAGAAAGATATTTTTTTCTGTATACTTTCATTTCGAGGCAAGACATCATTCCAAATTCAAGTTTATCTTCTGCTTAGTAAGGCGACAAAAACATATATTTGAATGTTATTCCTACTAATATTGCATACTATTAGTCTCAGTTTTATTAGGCCAAAAACTCATATTCCTATCCAACTGAGCTAAATGTATTAACTTGTAACATTTATTATAACCTTGAGAAAGGAGACATCTGTTATTGTTCTTCTACTTTACATCTTCTAGCTGCCTTAGTCCCTTGTGGGTTTTGACCATGTATTGCTTCCTCCTATTGTAAATTATGTTGAGAGCCCCTGAAAGTAAACCTTCAGAAAGAATTCACCTTTTCATCCTCTGTGAAGGTAATTAAATTGGATTAAATTGGAACATGAAAAAAAGAGTGGTGTCCTTTCATTCAACCGCCCCCTACTTACAAATATACATACATATATATATATATATTGATTCCTATGATGTGTGAATATATGACCAAGTCTATTCCATCTATGAAGTAGGAAAGCATGATGGGGAAGAATGTTTTGTGTTGTCACTGAGGAACTTCTGCCACAAAGGAACATGTCATTGATGTAAAGAGGGGGAAAAATTCTTTTGAAAATTAGCAGGAGAATTGAAAAGTAACTGGATTGTTTTTCTCTTTCCTTCCTTCTCTTTTTCCGATACCAAACTGCTGAGATTGATTCTCATCAATAATATATGAATAATGCCACAAAAAATATCAAATTATGGTGAGAGGCATAATGATGCACAGATAATAGATTATTATTAATGCAGTGCTAAGATACAAGAAGAGCATAGTAGTACAAATTAAAATAGGTCTGATTTTTCCCCCCCATAAGCCAGCTGTCATTCTGGTCCTTTGAGCTCTTGAAACCAAATTAAGCTTCAGACCTGACCAGGAAGACATATGAAACATTCTCTTCATTTCAGATGGAAGAATTGTATGCAGGATCCAAGTTCAGAATACTAATCATTTTGCTGAATTTAAAAAAAAAATCATTTGTCAATATGACCAAGCACTACAGATTTAACTCTTATAACTTGTTTGCAGTGCCACATAAAATACACATGTCTCATATTACATTTCTTTACTGATTTATTAAATTAAATTGTATTACCTGTTATGTCCTCCAGTGTAATATTGTGGTTAGAGTGTTGAACTAGGGCTTAGGTGACCTAGATTCAAGATTACTTTCAACCATAAGATGTTTTCTGGGTAACTATGAGCTAGTTAGCAGAACCTATCCAACAAGGTCAACATTGGAAGTAAAAAATAAAAGATTCCTCACACAAACACAGAGAGACAGAAAGATAGACAGACACAGAAACACAGACAGACAGAATCCTGTTTGTTGCCTTCAGTTTTATTGTGTATAATGCTATCTTGAAATTCTGGAAGTAAGCCAAGAAAATCGTGAACATGATTTTCATTGTAAACCACAATACAGTGCATCATATATTACAATATTAGAGACATTTAGAGGAAAATATTTTTCAAGCACTGTTCATAAAAAGGCACATATGTTGACATTGTGACTTGGACTGTTTTCTGTTCTAAATCAGGTGATTATGAATCTCAGCAATATTACTAACTACAAGATCACAATCCAATACACAATTAAGCATGTTTTAAAAAAAATTCAAGCTCGATCAATAGATACATTTAATCTAGTATTAGATCACAGCCAGAAATGTCAAAGTGTATCAGGAGAGAAAAAGAGCATTCAGGTTAGAGAATAGCATTGCTAGAGAGACTTAAACCCCAACATTTATTTCTTCTTCTGCAAATTAAGCAATATTGCCAACCTTCTAGCACAAAATTGGTATTTTCTTTAAAAAGAACACTGTGTATCTAATTCTTTTCTGCTGAATCTCTTATTTGCCCATAGCCGTTCTTTGATGGGCAAATAAATGTATTCTAAATTTCTGCTGCCAAGGCCTTTTTCTACTATATAATATTGCATTTTTTGCCAAGGAAGGGAGGGAGGGAGGGAGGGAGGGAGAGAGGGAGGAAGGAAGGAAGGAAAAAAGGAAGGAAGGAAGGAAGGAAGGAAGGAAGGAAGGAAGGAAGGAGGATGGACTTTTCTGGCTGCCAAATATATTTAAAAGGATTTCTAATTACATTCATTTAATTTTCAAAGGCCTAAAAGGCCATCACAAGCTAAGATCTATACTTTAATTACAATTATGTTTATTAATAAAAGCCCTTTCTGTGCTATTGTGAAACCATTGCTGACCTCAGACCTGGAAGTAGAGGGCCAGCTCAATGTGAAAGATTTCTATCATCATAGGCTGCAGTTCTTAAATTCTGTATACTTCTTTCCAGTTGATATTAGTATTAATATAATAATAATAAATTTGAAGGTTCATATGGTTAACATCTGTAAAATAGTTAATGCTTTGTTCTACTGATGAACATATATAAAATTAAGTTTCTTAAAATCAAGAAAATATGAAAAAAAGCCGTTTGTTTTTGTGGTAGGAAGTCAAATCTTTTTTTTTTTTAATGATCGTTCAGAAACAAAATTTATAAAGACGAGGGAATGAATGAAGGACTAAAGAAAAACAACATTTTATGACCCTATATGATATTTTTAAAAAATGATTTATGATGGTAATCATGCAACCACAGTAGAAGTGAGATTATTCTAACAAGATTCTGTGATGTCTTTTCGTTAATGTGGTCTTTGAAAAGTCACAGAAAGGTTAACAGTGTGCCAGATTGAATAACCTAATTTATCTTTAACTTTTAGGAGTGGGTGAAAGGAAAGAAGAATTAATGACTCTTTCTAATTGGAGGGAACAATTTAATATGGAATTTCCAAAGAGAGTATCTGGGAGAGTCGGGGAGTGGTGCTGATCTTATCTTGAATAATATTTGTCCTTTGCATCTTCTATCTTTTCTGAATAGATATGATGACAAGGAACAGGAGTTCCTTGTCCTATATATCCTCTGAATATCTTAGTTTTCCCTATTATATTAATTCTTTCAACCAATTTTTATTCTTTCATCTCATTCATTTTCTATAAATCAATCCATCTCTCCTTCTCTGTCTCTGTCTCTCTTGCTCTTTTTTCTCCCTTATCAACAATCATTTTATCAAAAATTCAATTTTCAGCTCTTTTCCCACAATGCAGGTTTTAATAATTTATGTTCAAATCTCATTGTGCATTCTTTGTGTTTTTCTGGACTCTTCCTTAACTTACCCTGTCTACTAATTTTGTTTTACATGTAGTATTGTGAGTGATCTAATATTCTTGATTTTAACACACATATATGTATGAGATTATGAAATCCCTTTGTATGAATTATAAATTATGTGGAATGCTTAAGAACAAAGTGATACCATTTTTAAGGCAGTGACCAATTTGGTCTTGTTTATATAAGCCAAAAAACCATCAATTTTCAATAAAATAAAAATCAGCACACCATATACCTATTTAAATCAGTGATGCCCTTAGCTGTGCATATTCTTTCTTTTTGAAAAATCCATTCAGAAAAGCTGCATTCCTGTTATAATAGGCCAAGACTTCTGATGAAATATCAGTTCAGAATAACAGAGCTGAAAGAGATCTTGGAGATCTTCTAGTCCAATCCCTTTGCTCCAGCAGAAGACCTGTACTATTCCAGACAAGCAACTGTCTAGCCTCTTCTTAAAAACCTCCAATGATAGAATACCCACAATTTGTGAAAGCAAGCCATTTTACTGGTTAATTGTTCTCACTGTTAGAAACTTTGTCATTAGTTCTAGGTTGCTTCTCTCCTTGTTTAGTTTTCATCATTTCTTGTCTTGTCTACTGGTAACTTGGAAAATAGGTTGAACCCCAGAGGTGGTATTCAGCAGGTTTTGACCAGTTCTGGAGAACCAGTAGTGTAAATTTTGAGTAGTTCAGAGAACTGGCAAATACCTTCTCTGACTTTTCTTTGCCTCCTGAGTCTGACTATTCTCTGCCTCCTGAGTCCCAGCTGGGCCTTTTTTTGTTGCCCTGCACAAGAGAACAAAGCAGGAAAGCGGGTTAGTGGGGTAGGGAGGGAATGGGATTTTGCAGTATCATTTTCCTGCCATGCCGCTAAGCCATGCCCATCAAGCCACACCACGCCCACCAAGACATGCCCACAGAACCAGTAGTAAAAAAAAAGTGAATCCCACCACTGTGAACTGTCTTCTTTATGGAAGCACTTCAAATATTGGAACACTACTATCATGTCACCTCTAGTCCTTCTTTTCAAAAAACTAGACATACCCAATTCCTGCTCACTCAACAGTACAATCTATTCAACTATATATTGAACTATATTGTATAATTTAACTGTACAATCTATACTTGATTTAGATTATAAGCCATTTCATCTTCCCAGTCCCACTATATTCCAACAGAAACAGAGCATTTTATATCTACCACTAACTGACTATATATATAAATTGAAGAAGTGGAGAATAAGATGAATAAGTCAAAAGCTACTGATCCTTAGCATTATCATAATCATTAGCATCATCTACCATCTATTTCTGAAACTCATTCAGAAGGAAAATAGAGAATAACTATGCCTAGTATGCAACTTTTAGAACTAATATAGGAAGATATCTTAGTATTAAAATCATTTGTCATCTCTATGAAAGCATAGAAGTATATTTCGGTGGTATCTAAAATTAGATAGAAATGGATCAGGGATAAACAACCTAGTATTTTCTAAAATGTTGTAATACTAAGCATTTGGAAAGTTCCAAGATAATAATTTTATTCAAAAGGATGCAACATTGATCATCCCTATCCCAGACCATGTACAAGAAACTAATATGAACAATTCAGTATTAGTTTCTGCCTTCACCCTGGGACTGAATACACCACTACTTAAGGATACTAATACAAAAATGATTCACAAGGAAAAAAAGAGACTTTCAGTTCATTCATCAACTTAGTTTGCTACTTGTCCACAGCCAAGGGAGACAAGGATCAAAAATAGAAATAACCTCTCACTGAACGTCAGTTGAGATGGAATCAAAGTTAGTGAGTTTATCCTTAAAGAAAGGAGGCCTAATTGTGATAATCTATTCCAAAGGCAGAAAAATCATGAAGGACCCCATTCTTCCATGCATACATTCCCTCCTCATCCAAAATAATATAATACTCCAAAAATGCTGCATTTAACAGAACTATAGAGAGCCATTGGAGGAAATGCTCTTTCATCACTACTTGCAATCACATGAAAACTAGGATATTGAGTTCACTACATAATCTTGCTCATCCCAAGTCCTTGAGAAAATCAAATAGTTTAATGTTAGGTTGCAACAACTAGCATAATATAGACTTTCAAAACTGTCTAAATGTGCAGATTTTTTTTAATACAAGAAGTTATCTGAATATTTTTGCATAGCAACTGTTGCTAAGAAAGATCTGCAAGCCTAAGCCAAAATTCAGAAGAACTTGAATCCCATCAGCATTTCAAGCAGCTGGAGAAAACTAAATATACTAAGTCAAATGACTGGTTTCCTTCAGTGTTTCTACTTTTAGATATTTCAAAGAGAAAAAAAGATAATTAGAAAAATAACCATTCTATATCCATTCTGTATTAACAAAGTAGATATTATCAGAGTGCCAGATTCTATGATATCAATTTTCATCTATTGCTTCCTATTCATTAAAAAATACTATTAACTTTTTAAGGTTTGATTGGGTATATCGAGAGACACATTAACCACTCCTTCCAGTTCATAGTCAAGAAATAGTGTGAGTTGAAAAATTCCATCTCTAGAATCATGTAGGATGTTAAAACATCATTCCTATGATATTCTGACACATAAGAAAATGTTAGATTGACTTACAATGTTGTAAGTCAGGAATACACAGCTCAAGTTCATGGACCATATACAATACCTTAAGTACAATCCTCAGAATATAGACAGAGTAAGAAAGATGGAGATGCAGGAACTATTACTTAGGCAAAAGGGACTAAAATATTTTTAAAAAAACTCCAGGTTAATAGAATAATATTTAGAAGCAGCTGAGACTGATGCTAGCTAATTCACTATAAAGTATAAAAAAGGGAAGGAAGGATAGCACAATCTGATTTGCAAAATGTTGTTAATAAAGCAGTTTTACCCTTCCTGTGGAATTGATTTCCTGGTCTGGTCTAAACTACACATTTTAAGGTGACAGATAAGGGGAGGAATTAAATACACATATGTTTAATATGTATTTAATATATTAAATCTAAGCATGCTAATCACATTAAATCATGAAATTAAAACTATATTGAATTTAATTTTGGACCTGCTCCTCACTACCTTTTGAAATGTGACCCTTACACCTACATCCTACTCAAAAGGCACAAAAATGTTTGCATGCATCCTTTATAGTATCTCCCTAATCTCTTTTGAGCTTTGGATTAGGCAGCTGGCAGATTTCTCATTTGTATTGTGTTAAAAATATTACCGCCACCACCACCACCACCACCCCGTATGTTCTCATTGAACATATTGGAACAAAAATGGCTTCCTGTTTTATTTTTCAAAAGAGAATAAAGCTTTGGTTAAATTTTCATGAGCAGAACATGGATTTCTTGCTTTCACTTTGTGTTTTACAAGGTGCCCCAAAGGCCATGAACTTCACTATAGTAGTCTGCAATTTCTTACATTTTAATTGTGAGAAGACTGGGAAGCCAGGGAGGCTGCAGAGCAAGCAAACCCCATCTGAATATTTAAAAACACATTTGGTTAGAACAGGGGTGTCAAACTTGCATCATCACTGTAGCATCACATGATGTAGCGGGACTTTTTCCCCTTCACTAAACTGGGTAGGGGTGGGGCCAGCACATGACGCATCCAGCCCATGGGCTGCGAATTTGACAGCCCTGGGTTGGAAGATTAAGAAGATTATTAAATAGTATAAGAAGGAGAACTATAAGAAAAGCAAGGAAGGACAGCACAATCTGATTTGCAAAATGCTGTCTGTTGTGAATGAATAAATATAAAATAAAGTTATCTTGAGCTTGAAGTCAAGTGCAGGGTTCTGGCCCTGCTCTTCTGATTGGCTGTTAAATGGCAAGATCAGATTGATCTGTTCAGGAGAATCTGATTGGCCATTAACAGGCTGTTCTCATTGGTTAATGGAGCTAGCGCTCCCGGATTGCTATTGATTGAATAGTTAATAAGTTGCCTATATAAGGAAGGCTATAGCAGCCATCCAGTTTGAGCTGTCACACCATGTAAATAAAGAGTTTGAAGTTCACTGTTTCCACCGGCTCATCTCCATTATTCGCACCCATGCTCCATACATAACACTGGCGACGAGGATGGGATGTGGAGACGTCAGAGCTGACTAAAACAATGAAGAAGACAACCGAGCACGTGGCTGAAATGCACAACGGCGGAACCATGTCCAGCGGCGTAGAACCACCCGCTCCGTTCGACCCAGCGCAAGAGGACTGGGAGTCCTACATGGACCGTTTCCAAATGTTCTTGGAGACAAATAATCTGAAGGATGCCACAACCGGGAAGAAATGGGTGGTATTCCTGATGCACTGCGGGCCGACCGTATTCAAGATGGCCAAGGCACTAGCAAAGCTAGCTGAAGTGAAGGCTATGGACTGGGACATCCTCGAACCTCTACTAAGGGCCCACTATGCACCGACCATACCAACGCTCGTAAGACGGCACGAGTTCTACCAAAGAAACCAGCGGAAAGGAGAAAGCATTGCCGATTTCGTTGCGGACCTCCGAAACTTGGGAGGCCTCTGCAATTTCGTCGACCTAGAAGAGGCTTTGAGAGACCGAGTAGTTCTAGGATTAGATGCGCTAAATGTGCAGAGCAAAATAATGGCAAAGGGCGACATTAGCCTTGCCGATGCCATCGCTGAGGCTATGGCAGCGGAAGCGACCAAGAAGTCGGTTGCCCAACTGTGCCGAAATCGCACTCTGACACAGCAACCAGCCTGCGAACTTTCACCTAAGTCAGAAGGACAGCTTCCGACGGCCCACCAAGAGAACCTCTCTTTGTCGTCAGACAGCGACGAAGAAGAGATCCATCGACTGCGGTCCAATTGGGACCGTTATCCGAAGTCCCAGCAACCATGCGCTGGCTGCGGGGCCAATCATTACCAGGCCGATTGCAAATTCCGCAATGCGCTCTGCCATGAGTGCAGGAAATGAGGCCATATCAGACGGGTCTGCAGAAGTCTCCTAGGACCCAGCCAGACCTCAAAGGGGGCCAACTATCGCCAATCGACAGGAAACCATCCTGTAAGGCGAGAACCAGCAAACCACTCCTACAGAAACCAACCCATGAATCGCCTAACGAGGCGAGAAGAGGCTCACCAAACTATCACTATCGGTCACGCCTCTTCATTGGATGCCAAGAAAATCCGAATTAAAGTGGCCATTGAAAATCAGCCTTGCCAAATGGAAGTCGACTCGGGATTGTCTCTTTCGATGGTTTCCTGGAAGACCCTCAAGCAACTCATCCCTACTATCCGGCGCCAAGACCTTCAATTCCAAAGACTCGTACTAAAAGATTACCAGGGGAACCGGATTCCAGTCGTAGGATCCAGTCAAGTCTGGGTTTCGTTCAAAAACCGCACAGCGTACTTACCCCTGATGGTGATCGACAAGGACCGGCCTAGTCTGTCAGGCCTTCAATGGTTCACACCACTCGGCATTGAAGTGGCAGGCATTAACCAAATCGGCGGCAGTGACTGGGAGGAGGACCTCGTCCATGAATTCAAGGATGTCTTCGCGGAAAAGCTGGGTGAGTACAAGGGGACCCTGATATCCTTTAGCCTTAATCCAAAAATAGCTCCCATCCACCTTAAGCCTCGTCACTTTAGTTCACACTAAAGCCGAAAATCAACGAACAGCTTGATAAGTTGATAGCCCAGGGAGTGTTAAAGCCAACCAATCACTCTCCCTGGGAGACCCCAATCGTGACACCAATTAAGCCGGATGGCTCAATTAGAATTTGTGGGAACTACCGAGCCACCCTGAACCACGCCCTGCAGCAAAACCCATATCCGGTGCCGGTGGTGCAACACCTCCTCCATTCCCTGGAAAAGTCTTCGCTAAACTAGACTTAGCTCAGGCTTATCAGCAACTGCCAGTTGATGAAAAAATGGCACAGGCACAGACAATCGTAACGCACCAAGGTGCCTTTAAATCGATGCAGCTCCAATTCAGAGTGAATGTAGCCCCGGGGATCTTTCAGAGCCTAATGGAAAGACTCTTACAAAGGATTAAAGGCGTTGTCCCCTACTTTGACTATGTGTTAATTGCTGCCCCCACTCCAAAAATTTTACGGGATCGTCTAAGACTAGTTCTCCAAAAATTCCAAGACACAGGCCTGAAGAAAAAATAAGTGTAAACTGTGTACAGATTGTGTCGAATTTTTAGGGTACTTAATTGACAGTCAGGGTATTCACCCTACAGATAGCAAATTGAGAGCAATAAAAAACGCTCCCAGACCCCGAATAAGGCCGACCTCCAGGCATTTCTAGGCCTCATCAATTTTTATAACGTATTCTTGCCGCACAAGGCGACTGTCGCTGAACCTTTACATCACCTACTGGACAAAATAGCAAATTGGGTATGGGGTCATAGAGAAGAGCAGGCGTTCCGTAATGTAAAAAAGCTACTGACTTCTGATGCTGTACAAATGCAGTACAATGAAACCTTACCATTAAATATCACATGTGATGCATCGCCTTTTGGAGTGGGCGCCATTTTGAGCCACGTACTGCCTAACGGTAGCGAAGCCCCTGTTGCCTATTTTTCAAAGACACTCTCGAAAACTGAGCGAAATTATAGCCAGATTGATAAAGAAGGCCTTGCAATTGCACCAGCTGTCAAAAGATTTCATGAGTACGTATATGGCTGGGCTTCTACTGTAGTGACTGACCACAAACCTTTGCTGGGGATAATCGCTGGGTATAAACCGACCCCCTATATATTATCTCCCAGGATGACTTGTTGGTCAGAATTCTTGGCTGCTTATAATTATCAGCTGCAATATCGCCCTGGAAAAGCTATTCCCCACGCCGATGCGTTGAGCCGTGCACCGCTTCCAGAGACTATCAACGATCCCACGCCAACGATGACAATGTTGCAGATCAAGACACTTCATACGCCGCCATTAACTGCCCGTGATATCGCGAGAGAAACAAAACGCGACCCCACCTTGGCACGAGTCCTCACATGGGTGGAAGGGGGATGGCCATTGGACCAAGTATTAGACGACTTCGCACCATTCAAAAGTTGACAAAGTTGTTTTCTCAAAAGGGCTGTATCATCTGGGGTGATAGAGTCGTTATCCCAGAACAACTCCAAAAGGCACTACTAAGAACCTTGCACGATGGCCACCCTGGCATCATGCGCATGAAGGCCCTCACACGAAGCTACGCGTGGTGGCCAGGCATCGACAGACAAATTGAATCGTGGGTCAAAACTTGCCATAGATGCCAAGAAGTAAGCAACACTCCACCAAAGGCAATCCCAACCGAATGGGAGACACTGCGGGGACCCTGGTCCCGTATCCATCTAGATTTTGCTGGGCCGACCAAAGGCCACACATTCTTGTTAACCGTAGACACCTACTCGAACTGGCTAGAAATCCACCAAATGAGGAACATGACCACCAAAGCGGTCATCAAAAGACTAGAAAGACTGTTTGCAACCCACGGATTACCAGACGTTCTGGTATCCAACAACGGGCCCCAATTTACCGCGCTGTCCTTTGAGCAGTACCTGGCTGACCATGGTATCCGACATGCGTTCACTTCGCCTGCCACCCTGCAGCCAACGGTAAGGCTGAGTGCATGGTACAATTCATCAAGAAAACACTACAGAAAGTGGACTATGACAACATCGAAGAGAAGATAAACTGAATCGTCTTTTTACAGCATATCATGCCTCACAGCATCACCAACAAAACTCCCGCCAAGCTGCTAATGGGATGAAAGCTCTGCTCCCACCTCGACCGGTTACACCCAGCCTACGAAAAACCACTCGGATCCAGCGGCCGATGCCGTACCTTCCAGGTAGGCGATTTGGTGTTCGTTAAAAACTTATCGGGCGATCTGCTGTGGGTAGAAGTGACTGTAGTCCGTGTAACCGGCCCAAGATCATACCTTGTACAATGCCCTGACAATAGACTTTGGAAGCGCCATATCGATCAACTATGATCAAGGCTGTAGTCAGGCAATTCCGAGCTCCCTAATAACCAAACTGAGGGGGGGGGGGAGATACAGAGGAAGACGAACCCCAACTAGAGGAAAATCTTTTTGAAGGAAACAATAGCGGAACAGGAACGCGAGAACAGGAACCAGGGATGGGAGTGAGTTCACCTTAGGGTGTTGCTGAAGAGATTGGTGACAACGAACACGCGAACTCTGAACCAGGCATCCCTTTCGCCAAACAACGCCCTACCTCAACAAGAGTGCAGCCAAATGCCGGGCGCACTGCAAAAATCAAAAAGACTAACAAAACAACTGTCCTACCCCAAGGACTACATGACCGTGCCCCGTAAGCAGAAGCCGGGGGGAAGGGGTGTTGTGAATGAGTAAATATCAAATAAAGTTATCTTGAGCTTGAAGTCAAATGCAGAGTTCTGGCCTTGAACTTCTGATTGGCTGTTAAATGGCAAGATCAGATTGGTCCATTCAGGAGAATCTGATTGGCCATTAACAGGCCGTTCTCATTGGTTAATGGAGCTAGCGCTCCTAGGTTGCTATTGATTGAATAGTTAATAAGTTGCCTATATAAGGAAGGCTATAGCAGCCATCCAGTTTGAGCTGTCACACCATGTAAATAAAGAGTTTGAAGTTCACTGTTTCCACCGGCTCGTCTCCATTATTTGCACCCATGCTCCATACATAACACTGTCAATCAAAGCAGTTTTATATTTCCTGTGGAGCTGATTTCCTGGACTGGTCTAAGCTGAACATTTTAATGTGACAGTTGAGGGGTGGTATTAAATACATAAGGAAACCCACAGAAAGAAAACCTTTTACATAGTTTTGGGGCACTGCATTATCAAATCAAACTCTCTCATCCTGAAATAGTTATCAAGTGCTAGGAAAGAGCCTGAACAAGGCTGGCCAGTCGTGACACTCACAGCTTCCTCAATCCTCATTCCATGTAGATTTAGCTCATTTAACATTAGTGAATATGAAACTGATATGAAAGCAAAGGCAAAAGGATGCTCTGTAGCAGGGGTGGGATTCTACCAGTTCGCACTTATTCGCTAGAACCGGTTGTTAATATTCTAAGCAGTTCGGAGAACTGGTGTTAGAAGAAATTACTGGCCTAATCCTGTAAGGAAACATTCTGGTGTTGCTTACAGAAATTGCCTCTCTGTTAACCCTTATTAATTCTTGACAGGACTAGACTTCCTATCTCTGGAACTTCTCTGGAGTTTTTTTCCCCTCCTTTGCTTGTGTGGAGTGACCATTCAAAGTTTCAATGGCATTGAAAAAAGTGACTTTTTCACACTTACGATTGTTGCAGCTTCTCCACAGTCATGAGAGGCCAGGCAAGGAGATGGTGGCTCGATGTGAGTGATATTGAGTTGGCCATACCCAGCCAATAACATGACCACCAAGCCATGCCATCAACTAAGCTATACCCACAGAACCGGTTGTTAAAAAAATTGAATCCCACCCCTGCCCTGTAGAATGCAGAATATGTGTAAGAAATCATTCCCAATTATAAAGTTCATGGCATTTACTCTTGTGATTATTTGTAGAGGTTTATTGCTCTTAGCAACAGTTGCTACATATATACATAACACACAAAGACAAATATATAGATGGGAGATATTTAGATACCTTATTATTCCCCCTTAACACTCCTGAGAAGTACATTGCAGGGTGAACAGGACCAGCAGTAATTTTTGGACTTAAAAACCATGCAAGTAAATTTGAAAAAGCCAAGGAACAGAGAAAAAGTATTAAATGAGTATTGCCTTAACTTAGCATTTAATTTAATCCAAGGTCTACAGTAAATGTTGATTAAATGGTTCCTTCCTAAAGTTTTCCTACTTCTGCATATCTCTGATTTATTTTATTTCATAATTAACCTAGAAAAATAAATTATGCAGTCAACAGTTGGCAAAAGGCTAGACAACATGTTAATAATATAGTTATAACCATGGATTCTTTGATTCAATCATGTCCTTTTCCGATTTTTGATTTGCAAACTCTATGAGGAGAAAATATCAGACCTAGAATTTGAATAAAAGGGTCAAAAATGGCTCCCCTTTGAGGACAATCCTGCAAAAATTCTGCAAACTATTTGTCCAATATGGCAAAAGGGGATAAATGAAAATATATGGAAAGGAATCAACTGAGAATATTCATTTAACCCATTAGAATGAATTTACTTAGGTAAGTTTACTTATTGCCAATTGGGGTTGTTAAATATACATCTAATCAAGTGTAGTGCTTGCTTTGGTCCCATCACTTCTCTCTATTAGCTCTGCCTATTTTTTAGAACACAGACAAATGCTTGTAATTCATTTGAACATTTGGGATAGCTTTAAAAAGATATGTGCTATTTCTAGGTTTCAGAGCAATGGGATACAGTTTTCAACTTCAAACTGAACCTGGCAGTAGCCATGTTTATGTTTCTCTGTTGCCACACAGGGAAAGGGGGGAAGGAGGTTGGAACGCATTACTAGATGCAACAAAGAGCTTTCTTATGAGAATCAAGGTCATCTTCACTAGTATCAGATAAGGTTGGTGAAGGAGTACCTGAAGAGCCCACCAATTAACTTATTTGACCAACGTGACCTGTGATACTTGGGGATGGGGGTCATTTCCTAGTTTAATTACACTGTAACCACAGGAAATATTTAAATTTGGTTTTGTTTTGAAGCTGTGCCAATATGATGTACTCATTAAAGAGGACCTTTGAGAAGGAGCCAAGTCTCAGAGTTCTCATTTGTTTGGGTTCATTAGTCAGAGCTGTTCTGACCTAGGCTTCACAAAATCATGAAACAGAGTCCTTGTCCTGACAAAACCCCTTTTTATTTGGCTTATGTGAATTCCTATCATTCACATTCAGTAAAGTCCCAGCAAACAGTCTTTCAAGGGTGAATTTCAACCACAGATCTTATCAGGCTTGGAGAGTTGCCATGCTTATAGATTCCAAGTGCAACACTGAACAAGGAAATAGTTGGCAAGGAGTCTCTGTGAGTCACAAACTCAGTTAAACAAATCTTCACACTCATAAAATGAACTAATTGCCTCCTGCAAACACCACTCACCTTTCACTCCTATTTATTCCCTATGGGAGGGCCATTCACCGTCCACCTGTGCCTTTACTCCCAAGTCAACCCTTGTTCCCTAACTGTTCCCTTCTCCTGACAGTTCTGTGCATACACATATCAGGAACAGGCTCCAGCTGTTCTTCTGCTCCACTGATCTCCAACTCCAAGGGCAGCTGATAACTGTCAGACAGCCCTGGCCCCATCTCTGCCTCCAATGCAGAGGATTCATCAGTGCCTTCATCAGACTTCAGGACTGACTCATGTTCCTCCCCAACCTCATACTGTCTGAATCTGCCACCAGCTACACTGGCCACTGGTGGGCCACAACAGGAGCTTTGACAACAGTATGCACAAAATAGGAATCAGAGTCGTTTTTATTGCAAGCACTTGAAGTGTTAATAATCCATATTCATTAATAAGCTTCCCCAAAAAGAAAAATGGGGGGAAAGGTGATTTTAGCTGTGTTTGAACTAATTCAAGGCAGACTGCCACACTGTAATAGCCGTGGTGGACCAGAACACAAATGTTACCCCCCAGTGCTGAGATAATCTTTTTGTTTCTTCACACACTCAAATCATTGATATATCAACTGCTATGAATCAGTTCTCAACAAATGAACCAGCAAACATGTGGAAAACTCTTAAAAACATCACTGTCTACAGCAAACCTCCTTCCAAGGCAGAAGGAAATCAACAACTAGCAGATGACCTAAAATGGACACCTAACACCAAAAGCATCATCAAAAAAGCACAACGAAGAATGTTCTTTCTGCACCAACTCAGAAAGCTCAAACTGCCCAAGGAACTGCTGATACAGTTCAACAGATAAATTAGTGAGTCTGTCATCTGCACCTCTATAACTGTCAGTTTTGGTTCTGCAATTGAACAGGGCAGACACAGATTTCAGAGGATAATTAGGACTGCAGAAAAAACAATTACTGCCAACGTGTCTTCAAACGAGGACTTGTATACTGCACGAGTCAAAAAGAGGGCTTCAATTGAGGACCTGTATACTGCACAAATCAAAAAGAGGGCTGTGAAAATATTTACAGACCCCTCACACCCCGGACATAAATTGTTTCAACTCCTTCCCTCAAAACGATGCTATAGAGCACTGCATACCAGAACAATTAGACACAAGAACAGTTTTTCCCCAAATGCCATCACTCTGCTAAACAAATAATTCCTTCAACACTGTCCAACTATTTACAAAATCTGCACTACTATTACTATTAATCTTCTCATCATTCCTTATCATCCATCCCCTCCCACTTGTGACTGTATGGCTGTAAATTTGTCACTTGTATCCTTACAATTTATATTGTCTGTTTCCTAGTATGATTTGATTGCTTATTGTACCCTATGACTATTATGAATTTTCAACTCTTGATGAATGTATCTTTTCTTTTATGTATACAGAGAGCATTTGCGTCAAGACAAATTCCTTCTGTGTCCAATCACACTTGGCCAATAAAGAATTATAATTCTAATATACTACAACTCTTGGGCTTTAACATACTACTTATCATTTAGTTGTCCTTCTCAAATAACCTATGAAACAACTTGCATTTGGCTATTTGCCTTTCTTATCATGTTATTCTGTTCTATAGTTCTATAAAAATGTTGAAGCAATGTTTCTGGGCTAATAACAAAAGCAGTCATATACCATGAATAAAAACTAAAGTTGTTATGATCCTTGTGGGAGCACTATGCCTTAAATCAGGAATTTTGCAAGAATGAAAATTGGGCTACTTTATTGGGATACTTTATTTTTTCATGTTAAGTATTTATTTATTGTTTCATATACAGTATTTATGTATTAATTTATTATTTTAGATGAAGAAACATCTATGCAAAAAAGATAAAATAACATATGCATAATCAACTGACACCATGTACAGGTAGTCCTTGACTTACAATAGTTCATTTAGTGACCATTTGAATGTTTGAATATTTACAACAGCATTGAAAATGTGACTGATGACCATTTTTTACACTTATGACCATGGCAGCATCCCCATAGTGATATGATTTACATTAAAATGCTTGATAACTGTTCATGTTTTGTTGTAACTATGTATCATTCATGTGATTGCAACTATGTATCATTGCAATTATGTATCATTCAAGCATTGCAACATTGTATCATTCACGTGTAAACATTAGACTTCTGTCTCTTCAGTGATCTTTTCAAGGCACGGGCAAGGGACGGGGAGATAAACAACTGTCAATACAGAATGATATCCTAACTGACTTGAACTGTTGTAAATCACACACATCCTGTTAACCTGGTATCCTAACTGACCTGAACTATTGTAAATCACGCGCATCCTGTTTAACCTGGTATCTTAACTGACCTGAACCATTGTAAATCTTGAATACCCTGTTTGACTTGGCTCTGAAAAATTTCACCCCCCCCTGTGAAAAAGCATAATAAAAGAACGAGTACCAAGACATTCTGGGCGCGCTCATCCCGAGGAAACCTTGTCTCGTGTCGTTTCTCTCTCCCTTGCTCCCTTTCATGAGCCGTCCATCAGATGCGGGATGGCAGATACCGCATTCTGGTGACCCCGACGTGATTCCCTAAGGGGGATACGCAGCGGCGCGCCCATATCTTATTCGCTCGGTGGGAGCATCGCCAGGCCTGGCACATTCATCAGATCTGAAAGACGGTCTCGACTTTCGTAAGTATGGGTGGAGGCTTTTCTCAACAGCAGAAGGAATTGAGAGAGCTAGTCGCTTCTTCTTCTAAATACTCTGCTAATTTAAAGGGCTCTCCTATAAAAAAGAAACCTATTGCTACATTATTGGCTTATGTGTGGCAACATTGTCCCAATTATTCTGAGGAAGGGTCCTTAAAAATTTCCAATTGGCAAAAAAAATTGCTGAACATCTCCATAGTCCTCCTCGTGCACCTATTGGCATTTTGGTCACTTGGAGGAAAATTATGGAGGCTTTAAAAGTCCATTATAAAATAGAAGCAGGGAGTGTGTTTGAATCTCCCCTGCCAAGTTATGATAACTTTTCAATTTTCCTGAACTCAGGCAGAAGCTGCTGCCATTATTCAACAATGCCCCACATGTAGTAAGCAAGGACATTCCATTCCCATAGGAGTAAAATCCTAGAGGATTAAAAGCTTGTGAAATTTGGCAAATGGATGTAACTCAGTATCCACCTTTTGCCCCATGGAAATATTTGCACGTTTCAATAGACACATATTCAGGTTTTATTCTGGCTACTCCTCAAAGGGGAGAAACTGTAAAACATGTCATCAATCATTCAATTCGTACCTTTGCCTCGCTGGGACATCCAAAAGAAATAAAAACAGACAATGGACCTGCCTATACAAGTTCTGCTTTTCAGGACTTCTGTAACAGATGGGATGTAATCCACAAGTTTGGGATTCCCTACAACAGCCAGGGGCAGGCTATTAGGCTATTGTGGAATGAGCTCAATTATCTCTGAAACATGCTTTTGATTGATATTCATTGCCGGAAAAACCCCCGAACCTCCCAGCATTGCAAAATTCTCTTAACATTTGTCTTTACACTTTAAACTTTCTCAATCTGACTGGCATTCCTCCCACTTCTGCTGCTTCTCATCACTTTTCCTCCCCCTCCCCCCCGCCTAACAGACCTCTGGTATATTATCGCAGATTGCCAGATCCTGCCTGGCAGGGTCCCGCTGAGCTTCTCACTTGGGGATGAGGATACGCTGCTATCTTACTGCCAGACAAAACCACTCCCTGGATCCCTGATCGGGCAGTAAGACCCTATCATGGGAATTCCTCTGCTACATCTGTATCTTAAAAATCTTTCCTGATATTCTTGCCTATATCTTCTTTGCAATTTCTACCTTATTTCAACAAAACCTATGCTTCCTGTCAAAAGACTATTCGTGTTAAAATCATTTCATTAACAGAAGGCTATTATACTTGTTCCATGTGGGTACGTCATGAAAATGCTACCCATAGTTTTCACTCTGTCACTTCTGTTTTATTTTAAAGAACACTCTACCCCTCGCTCTTTTGTTCCTTCTTTACTCTTCCTATGGAAAGGAACCTTAAAATCTTTTCCTCTATTCAATCTAAACATAGGGGGACCTAAATGTCCTTATATTGTATCATGGGTTTCCCCACCCCAATTAACATCCTTGATGAATTACCAAATTAATCTTTATTGTCATTATTGTAATTATTATCCTTTTTCTATTAATTGAATTCCCTCCTCATCTCGTAAATGTTCTACAACTAACTTGTCCATAAGCCTCTCTCCTGCTTGTCATGTTTTTATATACCCGAACTCTGATCCTGTCAACAAACGACGCTTCAAAAAACTGTCCATGACAATCTGCAGAAGCCTCATAGAAGAGATAATATTGCCTGGACTATAACTGACTTTCAAAAAGTTCGTTTAAGTTCTACAACCAATTTCTCTTGCATAGAAGACTTCTACCCACCACTTCAATTCAATTTGGCAGACGCACCCACACAACCAGGGGATATCCTGCAATCCACACCACTGCAGGAGGAACTTTAACATCATGCCTGAAAGGAATGTATTTTATCTCTGGCAATAATTTTGTTTGGACTTGTTACAATGGTTTCATGGCATGTATCCATGGGGATGAAATTGTTAAATCCAAATCATTTTTGCATTCAAGTATGGCTTGTGTGTATAACTCTGATGATTTTATATCCCTACAGGTATCCATGGAACACCCCCTCTCTTGCAAAATCGTAAAGATTTAGATCTGTTATTTTTAAAACAAAGGGGGATTGTGTGCTATGCTTAAAAAAGAATGTTGTCTTTATGCTGATAGCGGGGGGGGGGGTCGTTTTCCATTTCACCATGGCTTACAACCTTTTTAACTGCATTGGCAGGACCATTAATAATCATTATATTGATTTGTATTATAGGACTTTATTGTTTTAATAGAATATTACAACTTTTAAAAATCAATTATCCTTTGCTGATGTTAATGTGCTATTGCAAGCTCATGTTATATCCTCAACACCGGATAAAAAAATATCATTGCTGAGTTACCGCTCCTTGGACAACCCTGACGCTGACGGGTCGCACTCCTGCCTAGATGACGGGGACGGCGAACATTTCAGAAAAATAGTTCCTGTCTTTTTGGATGAGGAAGAAGACTCGTCATAAATAACAAAAACAAAGGAGATGTTGTAACTATGTATGATTCATGTGATTGCAACTATGTATCATTGCAACTATGTATCATTCAAGCATTGCAACATTGTATCATTCACGTGTAAACATTAGACTTCTGTCTCTTCAGTGATCTTTTCAAGGCACGGGCAAGGGACGGGGAGATAAACAACTGTCAATACAGAATGATATCCTAACTGACTTGAACTGTTGTAAATCACACGCATCCTGTTAACCTGGTATCCTAACTGACCTGAACTATTGTAAATCACGCGCATCCTGTTTAACCTGGTATCTTAACTGACCTGAACCATTGTAAATCTTGAATACCCTGTTTGACTTGGCTCTGAAAAATTTCACCTCCCCTGTGAAAAAGCATAATAAAAGAGCGAGTACCAAGACATTCTGGGCGCGCTCATCCCGAGGAAACCTTGTCTCGTGTCGTTTCTCTCTCCCTTGCTCCCTCTCATGAGCCGCCCATCAGATGCGGGATGGCAGATACCGCAATGTTTATGAAATTGCAGTGTCCCAGGGTCTTGTGGTCATATTCTGTAACTTTCTGATGGGCAAAGACAATGGGGAAGATAGATTCACTTAACAATCATTTTACTAATTTAACAACTGTAGTGATTCATTGAAGAAATGTGGCAATAAAAGTCATAAAATGGGGCAAAACTCAACAAATTTCTCACTTAGCAACATAGATTCTGGGCTCAGTTGTGCTTGTATATCGACGACTACCTCTATGCGGATTTTTTGTTTCAAAGAAGACACATATGACATTACACAGTTAGTATTTAATAATCTCAAAGTCTCACTTTGTGAAATCATGGCAATTGTGGTAGAGTTCTAGACACTGCAACACATAGGAAAAGGAATAACTTAGGACCTTTATGCAGGACAGAACAGAACAAAATAACTGGTGACAGTGACAGGTTGTTTAAACATTACATTAACTTGGTTGCCTCTGGTCTTGATGTTCCCAGCCTACGACTACCAGTATGAATCTGAGATAAACTGAATTCAGAGAACAGCCATTGAATAAACTTGTTTGCACTGTATGAAGTTGTTATATAGTTGGGCAAAGAAGAATAGAATGGAATAGAATAGGATAGGATAGGATAGGATAGGATAGGATAGGATAGGATAGGATAGGATAGGACAGGACAGGACAGGACAGGACAAGACAAGATAAGATAAGGGTAGACTAGAGTAGAATAGAATAGAATAGCAGAGTTGGAGGGACCTTGTAGGCCATCTACTCCAACCTGCTGCTCAAGGAGGAGGACTTATATCATTTCTGATAGATGGCTGTCCAATCTCTTCTTGAAAGCTTCCAGTGATGAAGCTACCACAACTTCTGAGGGCAAGCTGTTCCATTGGTAGATTGTTCTCACTGTCAGAAAATTTCTCCTTATTTCCAGGTCGAATCTCTCCCTGATCAGTTTCCATCCATTATTCCTTGTTTAACTTTCAGGTGCTTTGGAAAATAGCTTGACTTCCCCCACCTTTCTGTGGCAGCCCCTCAAATATTGGAACACTGCTATCATATCTCCCCTGGTCCTTCTCTTCACTAGACTAGCCATGCCCAGTTCCTGCAACCATTCATCATATGAACCTCCAGTCCCCTAATTATTTTGATTGCTCTTCTGGGCCCTCTTTCTAGGGTCTCAACATCTTTCTTATAGTGTGGTGACCAAAACTGGAAAGAGAAAGTCATTTGGAGAATTCTTATATTTCACTTCTTGGGAGCTCTGGTGCAATGGGAGTTTTCTCTCACTCCCAGGAGGAAAACATCCATTTCTATAACTTAAAGCTGCTTTGGATAAAAATGTACTCCATATGTTAATATTGTGATGGAACGTAGCATACAAGCTTTTAATGAATCTGTGCATGTGTAGGTTAATGTACTTGAGAAATAAGCTCAATCGGGTAATGACAGAGATGCCAAAAAGAGGATGAAATGGTCTTAAAACACTGTGTGATAAATATCTACAGCCAGAAGATTTGACATTGGATAAAATAGTCACTCACCATGGCCAGATGATACAAAAATCTCAAAAAAGAAAATTGCCTAATGGCAGCAGTGAGTAACATCTTTTTAAACAGATCCATTCATCATGTTCATCAATAGAAGGTGATGAAAAGTTAAGCCAAAGATGGACAAAAAGTGACTTGGGAGACTGTGTTCTGGGAAAAGCAGAGTTTGTTAAAAGAAACCCAAGGATGCATCTCATAACCATGACATGAAATGAGCACATCCAAAGACTGGGCTTGTAAAAATGATTTGGATAGCAGAGAGTGATGATAATATGAATTTATTTTTTCAATTTTGAATAGAAAGAAATTGTGAGTGCTGAGTTAGACAGAATGCAGGAGAACGGTATTATACAAGAAGTATAGGAACATACAAACTGGATACTCAGCTTGTTGATTATGCCAAAAAAAGGCACTAAGGAAAACTTGTTATTGTATCCCTCAGAAGATTATGGTGCAGGAATATCATCTTGCCAACAATAAATAATATTCAGCCTGTTATTAAAAGTGCATTGATTTTTGTTAAGTTAGATGCCACCAAAAGCTTTTGGCAAATAGAATTGGCATCAGAAGCTCAATCAGATACACTGTGGCTTTTTTAGCTTCTCTTTTTTGGGATTCTCAAATTACATAATTATCAAGAAGCAAAGGATTCTGTCCTCCAAATATTGGCTGATTTATAATGTTTTTTGTCTATACAGTAACTGTTGAAAAGCCTAAGGTGCAGTAACAGCAATTTTTTGAAAGATTTCATAAAAAAGTTGTTTAAACAAAAGCAAATGCAATTACTGAGAATCTGGATTTACAGCATTCTTTTCTAGTTACCTATGGAACTTTAGCGAACCTAATTTTTTGGATATTTTGGAAGCATTATTCCCACTCATTAGCTAAGGATGTTTTGCCTCAGGTCTGAGGCACTTGATTCTGTATTGAATCAATTGCCTCACACCTGAATTGAAGATGCCTCAACTAAGGAACTTTGTTTTTATTATAAAATGAATGTGTTAGTTACTCTGGTAACTAAGGCCACTTCTGTGGGACTTGGTGCCATCCTGCTACAATTCAGGAAGATTAATCAAAAAACTGTTTCGTATGCAAGCTATTTACTTGTTAACAAATCACAAATCATTTCTGCACACAACTCAACCACATAAATTTCCAACTTGCCATCTTGCATCCAGCTTCTTAATTAAATATTGCAACCTTATGATTTTGCAGTTCAATGCATTTGAGTGAAAAACAAATATAGCTGATTCTTTTTGACATCTTCTATTACTTTAATTCTATTATTTCTTCTTACTATTACTCCAAGGTCCCTTCCAACTCTGTTATTCTGATTCAGGATTAAACTCATTGATGGAGTAGATTAGACACTGGGTTGTTGATTTATGAATATTAGTTTTAAAAAAAAATGTTTCTCTGCTAGAAGTGTTACTCACAACACTTAGATATATTGTTGGTGTAACATATGGGTTAGAACAATTAAATTAACATATTGTTCAATCCAACAAATGGCCACAGATAATTTCTAATACTAAGTGTGCTGTTGCCAATATCCTTATATTATAAACTTTTTACAGGATGAGCAGCCAATCTAAGATACAGAAGTCATTATAATCATCACATGAGATATACCAGGGTGTAAGGCTAACAAAACAAGTTCTGTGTGTGTAATTTTATGGGAAAATATTCAATTAATTAATTAATTAAAAACTTTTATATAAGATTTTGTTGGACCCCTACAATATGCACTTACAAACACTGATTACTCTTCTTACCTGAAGGCAATTTTCGCTGCCACCTATTTCAGCTGTTTCAATTATCAGTGCACTGCATGATATTTTTATTTCTATTGCATATCCTTATGAAGCTGTTCCTGGAAATACCCAACCATTTTCAGGTCACCTTGCTTTAACTTCTAAAATTTTTGATTAGATATTTGTTCATTTATTTATTTATTTTCTGTGCTTCTCTTAAGACTCCACTAAGGAAGAATATATGAACAATTGCTGAATGGATCAGTTAAGCAATGAAATGTGTTTGATATTGTTCAATTTACACATGTTCAATATAGTGTTCTACAGTCTGAAATCAGTTTCATTGCTGTACATTGGATTAGAGAAGCTGTTAAGTGAAGCATCCTTTACCATTCACCAGGATGCTTAAGTGTTGTTTAATAACATTTCTAAGATTAAACATGACAGACGTCTGATCTGCATTATGCTCATTTGGAAATGTTTGATTAACCCTCAAAAGAAAATCCACTTATTCAGGATTCTCTCCAATCTATGATTCATTCTAGGATATCACTACTTAAGTCAGTGGCATTTATTTCTCCTGATACATGTCCAGTTTGTATAGTGGTGAAGGTGCTGGCCTTGAACCAGAAGACTACAAGTTCTAGTCCCATCTTAAACATGAGAAACCATTGGGTGACTTTGGACCAGTCACTTTCTCTTGGGATTCTGTGTGCGGGGAAAATAGAAAGAGGAATGTGGAATCAGTTGAATGACTTTCCTTCAGGTGCTTCAACATTGAAGTTTTTTAAGAAGAGATTAGATAACCATTTTTCAGAAATGTTATAAGGTTTCCAACTTGAACAGTGGGTTGGACTAGAACACCCCTAAAAGACTTTTCCAACTCTATTATTCTGAATATTAGGAATGTTTGCCACTTTGAGTTACTGATAAAATGGTATAGATGGGATTAAAATCTAATTAATTAAACAAGCATATAATCAACTCTAATTATTGATTCCCAAACTCAAGGCACTCATCCATAGTCCAGTTACTACACCTTTTCACTTGCTATTGTTTCATCTCCAGATATGCAGTTACAGTTTTCTCCTATTAACTGATCTGCAAAACACAATATAACATACAGAATGACTAGAAATAGTGGGTAATTAAAGGAACAGTTTTGTACCTTGAAAGGGAAGCACATGTGCAGAAAATCACAACTTGTTGGAAAAGCCATTTTTTTAAAAAAATCAAAATTTGAACCTTCAAAACTATTTCTGGCAAAAATCAAATCAAGTTCACCCATCCCTAGAAATTATCTGTTTGGATTTTTTAAAACGTAATAATATGTGGAAGAATTTTTACCCATTATTTATTCAGAATTTTGAAACTGTAAAGCAATCATTTTGTATAAAAAAACCACATTCAACCATTTTCTGTTCCATAAACACCATCTAACAATTTTTTGATGCTCTTAAAACAAACATGACCTAAAGACCCTGGTAGGGCAAAAATAATGAAATTGCATATCATAAGAAATAATGTTGACTTCATACAGTCTCATACCTCTGAGAAATATTTCTAAATAGCCAAAGATGCCTTAAAATGGGAATCAGAAGTCTGTGGCCTTATTGAGTTTGCTGAAATAAAACTTCCTCACAATCCAATGGGAATCAGATGGAAAATAGTAGATTGCAATGGTACAATGATGCAATGGTATTCACATTCTTCATAAGATTTGGAGATTATATTATTATTATTATTTTAAAATAACTCTTCTTGGAATTGTCCTTCAAATTCAAACAATATAAATTTCATCTGATATAATTGAACGTGGGCTTAACACTCAGGATTTCATTTTCTATAGGGATCCAATATTTTTTAAGTTTTTTTTATTACTTAAACTTCATTCACATTGAAAAATAAATAACATTTGGTCTTGGGGATTGATCTCTTTAGTGTGTCCACTCCTGCTCAATTATCAGTAGCAATAGCACTTAGACTTGTATACCACTTCGTACTGCTTTACAGCCCTTTCTGAGCAGTTTACAGAATCAGCGTATTGGCCCTAACAATCTGGGTCTTCATTTTACCAACCTTGAAAGGGTAGAAGGCTGACTCAACCTTGAGCCACTCAGAATTTAACTCCTAGAGTGAGCAGTGAGTTAGCCTGCAATACTGCATTCTAACCACCATGCTACCATGGCTCTTGTTAAACTTTTGGCCTAAGTTTCCCTAAGTTCTTATTGTAAATATTAATTGTACATTTTGATATTTGCACTCCTTTGCTTGCTAAGGTTGACTTCAATTACCACCAGAGGATTATTTATTAAGTAACTTCTCAAAGTGTTAATTTCAAGATAAAAAGTGGGTTGAAAGCAGTGATTGTATAATTATTAAGCATATTTTTCTCATTGCTGATTGTTTATTGTTTAAGGCAGCAGATTGTCATCAATGTCCTTCCAGGTGGAGGAACAGATGTTTCTCCCAGTTGGTATCAATATGAGGTTTCAACCAATTGGCAGTGAAGGCCAATGACTCCCTCCCTTCTAAGAGCACAGATGGCAGCTTTTATTAAGAAGATGCCTGTGAGAAAGTGGATGCTACCAATACATTTAATAATTGATGTTCTGCTAAATTAATATATTAGTTTAGTATGTTTATATAGCTAGGTATGAACACACATTGTTTACACATGCCAATAAAAATCAGCAGTACAAGCTTGGAATGTATTGTTCTAACTGATTCAAATACAATGAGCCAGCCATGAACTAACATTTTCAAATATTAGTACGTGTAGAAGTCTAGAGTTCTCACTACATGAGACTGGAATTCAATTTATAAGTCACTCTTCTGGATCTAGAACATAAGTAGCACCCTGCTCAAAGATACTCATGGCCCATCTAATCCATCAATATGCTGTCACTGTGGCCAACCAACTGCACGAAGTAGTCTATTGGTCACGCAGCAGATAGCCAATTCTACAGCCATTGGGGCTAATAGCCACTGATCCCCATGACTCCATGGATTGGCCAACCATGTTTTTGTAGCCAGCTGAACTGGTATATAGCACCACAGTTCATGGAAACAAATTCCAAAGTCGAATAACATCTGTTTTCTTTTTTAAAAAAAATTATCTGTCGTAATTCATTCAAGAGTTAATTTCATTGGGTGACTGCCAGTTTAGTGTTTTGTGAAAAGAAAAACAACTTCTCCTAATCTTCTTTATCCAGTCCAGAATAATTTTATATACCTCAATCACTTGCCTCATTTTTAGACTACCTTAGTGCAAGATCTTTGCCTTAGAGGTATTGGAGACATTTGGCAACATGTTCTTGGAGATGGTGGTAGTAAAAAACATTGGCAAGCCACCCTTGGCTACTTGGGTACTACCTTGTGATGGCCTGCTGTAAATGGGTTCAAACTATGGTACCAAGCAACACAGCCATAATAGCTAAGAAAGGAGGATGCAAATTCAGGAACATCTGGAAAGCCTCTGATTTCCCTTCCTTGCAATAAGATGCTAGATTGTGTAAAACAAAAAGGTGGAAATTATATCTACTGAGAAATTGAATATCAATTAACCTGCTTGCTACTTGCTAAAAGAATTCCTTAATAACTTTTAAATAGTTTTCTCCTATCAAATATAAGTAGCATAATCAATAAGTTTGCTAAAATCCTTTCTATCTAACTTTCTATCTTAGGTATTCTGAATCAATATTACATAGGTTGTCAGAAGGATCACTCCCATGGAAAGCTATGTTCTTTCTCTAATTTTAATAAGTGGCATAACTTCTAAAACCCAAATGCAATACAAAGAATTAATAGAATTCATATTGGTAAATTTGCAGCTTGATAAAGTAGTTGTAATTTTAAATGACATCTTTTTGAAAGGTTTGTGGCTTTTCAGAGAAATATTTCTATATGTAAGGCTGGAATTAAGTTTAAATTCACTGCTCATTACAGTGATTTATCAGAACAACTTAAGTTAGTGAGAAAAACTGGATCAATGATATATCTTTTGGTATTAGCAAACTACATGAGTAATGTTCTGGTGTATCGAAATGAACAGAGTACAAACTTAATGACTGAGATTATTCAAAGTACCTTTAATCAGCAGAAGTATCCTACTGCTTATTTGCTTTGGCACCTGTGGTTTAACAGAAAGTTATTTTGTGTTTGGGGGGTTGCACATTCAATTTCACAGTACACATGTTGTACATTGACAATAAAGGTTTGATTTGATTTGATTTGAAGTTAATAAAGCAAGTCATCTCTCTGTAAAACTTTCATTAGCCAAAACAACACATTTTTGGGTCCTACACTGTAAGAAAAATAAAAATATGTTTGAAAAACAAATAGCCTTTTGGATTAGCAAAAACAAAAAACAAAAAACAAAAAAAAACCACCCAGCCAGTTTATCTTCTGGTTAGTAGGTATGTTGTGAACAGTCACATCCACAATTGTACCATAGCAATGCTGTAAATAGCCAGGCCTTCCATAGCAACCATTTAATGAGAACACCCATGTTCTGAAATCTGTAAATTAGACCTGATGTCAGCTCCTATGGGAGGTCGCTGAATCTGGTTCAATAAAACACTTCACTCACAGTCCTGGTGTAGCGATGGGTGTTTATTATAGCTTCCTCCAACAGCAGCAACAAACGGTAAGTCCGAGCAAAGCCAGCGCTGAGAGCGTCTGCCTCTCAGCGCTTTTTATAATCACTTTCCACCCCCAATCATTAGCTAACACCCGACCCTGATAACTACCCTTATGTGGGCGTGGCTAGGTGGGTGTGGGTGGGTGTGGCTTCTTTTTTTGCAGTATCACTGGGTGGGTGTGGCTTCTTTTTTTGCAGTACCCCCCCCATGCCTATTTTTACCTCCTGGGCCTCAGGGAAGCCTCCTGGGCAAAGCAGTAAGACAGCAAGGGGGATCCAGGCACAGCTGATCATCAGAACAGCTGATCGTTGGGAGGGGAAACAGTTGATCGTTGGGAGGGGAAAGAAAGAAATACCTTAAGGACTGATTGAGTGGGGGAGAACGCAGTCAGTGATGTTGTGCATGTGCAATAAGGACTGACTGGACAGGGTGAGGAGGAATGGGCAGAGAGGGGAAGGGCCAGCCAGGGCAAGGGTGGGATGCCTCCAGTTCAGCCCAGTTCAGAACCGGTAGCTCTGAAGAGCAGCAGATACTGAACTGGTTCAGAGTCTGCTGCTCTGTTTGGCCTAGCCACCTGCCGGGCTCTTGGCTGTCCTTTATTTTCTGTTTTTTCAACCTCAGCTGCTTTGTGCAGCACAGCTGAGGTTGAAAAAGCAGGAAAGAAAAGGATTTTCAAATGCTGCACACTCACGCGCAGCGCTTATCAACTGCCCAGGTGGCACAGCTGAGGTTTTTAGGAAATGGTCTACATGCACGTAATAACACACTCTCTACCTGCCAGAGAACTGGCAATAGTGCCACTGACTGGCTCCTCCCCACCCCTCCCCACCCACTCACTCCTTACCTGGCATGCACACCATCCAGCCTGCCTGCCTTTGGTAAGTTGCTATTTTTCCTTTTTTTTCCCCTGACCATCAACTGTTCTGCTGTGCCAGAAGATTTAGATTATCTAGAAAGCAGGAAATTTTCTGATTTCTTGCTTTCTAGCTAATCTAAAAGCAGAGCAGAGTCTGAAGCTTCTATTATTCAGTGCAGACTCAGGGAGCAGATGGCAGAAACACAGATCTCTAAGCGAATCTGTGATTCCGTGAGAAACTCAATCTGCCTGCCTGCTCTGCCTGATTTTGGGTAAAAGCTTTTTTTTTTAAATAAAAATATGAATATCTACATGCATAGTGTGTTGTGAGTTAATTTTGTGAGTGATCTTGCAAGCAAATTTTATGTGACAGACTCAGGTAGTCGATTGCAGAAAGATAGATCTCTGAATGAATCTGTGGTTCTATGAGCAACTCAATCTGCCTGCCTCCTTTGTCTGATTTTGGGTAAAAGTTGTCTTTTTTTACAAAAAAAAATCAATATTTACACACATATTTATAATATTTACACATAAGCCATGCCCAGCAGTCACAAGGAATACCCACAGAACCAGTTAAGAAATTTGAATCCCACCTTAGAAGTACAATTTTCCGGTTCTCCAAACTGCACAGAATCATAACAACTGTTTCTATAGAATCAGTCCAAACCAGTGGAATCCCACCCCTGCTCATGCCTACCGTACTAATGCATCTGTGGCTATAGTTAAATATGTTTTTATCCCTAGTTAAAATCAATAAACCGAAGGTAAATTAGTTGGGTTATATTATGATCATATTTGTGATACAGTTCTCCAAGTTCCAATATCAAGAATATGGGAACATTCATTAATGTCCCAGAACTGCTTCTTTTAACCCCCCTTTTCCCTCCAATCATTATATTACAGATTTTTCTCATCTCCCATTAGCCTCCTTATTTGCCCCTCACCACTCCCAAGTACTTGATTATTGCTATTCTGCATAACATAGGCACATCTCATTCATATCCTGCCATTTCAGGTACTAAAAGCTCTGAAAGCTTTATGTTTCTCTTGAGTCACAAACTGCTGCTTTATTCCATATTTTGTTCTGGCATGTTCCTAAAGCTGCAGCATGAAGAGATATTAACACTGGAGAGTGGAAGGGAGAATTCAAGGAATTAAGCTCTCTCTATATATGGAGCTTAACTCCTTTATTTCTCCCTTCCACTTTCCAGTGTGTATGTGTGTATGTGTGTGTGTAGCTTGGGGAGTTCATAGTTTAAGATACCTCTTGTTGAAGTCTACTTCATTGTAGGAACATTGCAGAAGAAGCAGACAAAAAGAAAGGTCATCTAGAGGCTATGCTAGGGTTGAAACACAAGTACACTAAAAGTGAAACTAAAGGAAATCCAAAACCCACATAAAAAATCTGAGGAATAACGTCTGGAGAGAAATTAAAGGGAATTTAATTATAAATTCTTATAAATGCAACAAAGACTTATCTACATTATTAGCACTCATCAAAGAACTCAATTATATAATTAGCAAATTATCATTTGTTCCAAAAGACAAAAAGAAAGCTTAATAACGTTGCAACTAAGATCACATTTTTCAACATATCCTTTAAAAATGTAAATGCCAAAATTTCAGGAAAGATTGAGATTGAAGACTGTCTCTTTGGTAGTTTAAAAAGCATTGTAAACTGGTAGAGTTCAGAACTGTAGTCCTGTTAATTATTTTGTTTGTATCCATCTCCTGGATGATCTTGTGCTGAGTGACAGTAACTGACCAAAGATCACCCAGCTGGCTTTCATGGCTAAGGAGGAACTAATGATATGCTTTTCTTTAACCTGTGGCCTTAACCACTAGACCAGCATGGACAATCTGGAACTGTGCCACCTGTGGTCCAAACTAAGCATAGTTCACAAAATTATCTGCTATAACATCTTGCCCATCAACAACTTCTTCAGCTTAAATCACAATAATACATGGACAAATAACTGATACAAACTCAAGGTAAACTACTCCAAACTCGATTGCAGAAAACATTGACCAACAGAGTGGTCAATGTCTGGAACGCCTGACCTGACTATGTTGTTACAGCCTCAACCCCACACAGCTTCAACCTCAAACTGTCTACCATGGACCTCATCCCATTCTTAAGAGGTCCTTAAAGGGGATGTGCATAAGCGCACCAGCGTGCCTACCATCCCTGTCTTACTGTCCCCATTTATCTGTATTTACTTCCTTTGTTCATAACTATACTTGTTATCTTGTACAAATAAGTAAATAAAATAAATAAATATATGAATCAGGAATGTTCCTTTTTTATTCTTAGTTCTTGAGTATTTTAAGATATAAAAACGAGGATGGTTTCTATTGTTCCTCTCTGTTGGATAACAAAGTAATACCACCTTTTGTTTTTCTTTCTTTTGCTAATTTCTTCAGTCAGCCCAGCATGCAGCAACCACTTCTTGAGCTAGTAGTGGCCACTCTGCTAAAAGATTTGTGCTGCACTACACTACTGAAATGTTGAGCAAATTACATTCTTAAGTATATGCAAGGCAACCTATATTAAACAAAGGAAAGGAAGGTGATTTGGGAAAGAAATCTGTTTAATGTGGAATGAAGAGAATTATTTTCTATTTAGCTGTTTGACCTTCAAATGGTACCTATTCTGGTGGTAGCTGAGAAATTAGGTTTTCTGGACTTCTTAAAAGGACACACAGATGCTCTCAAATATATTTTACTAATTAATCTCTGTGGTTGATTTAAAAAAAAAAAAAAATTAGCGGGCTGGTAGCCTTAGAATCAAAAGGACTTCATTCTGCATTTCCAGAATTTCCAATGACAGGAACAATTAAGTGTTTCAAATTTTGTTCTGATAGAATTTTGAAGTGTTTTGAGATTTGTTTCACCAGAATGCAGCTAATTTGGAATGTTCCAACAAAATGTTCAGATGGAGTTCTTTTGTTTTGCTGGGAACTGAAAGATGTGATCTCCATATTGTACGTGTCCCTAATCACTCTTTCTCATTTCATCAAGAAAGGTTTTTTTAAAAATACAGAGATTGTCTGTTCCTATGTCAAACATGACCTCAATATTGTCTTTCTGGTTTTGTATGCTGAAATTCATAGTTCAAAAATATACAACTTATCAGAAAATATATTCAAAATGTGCATTTTAAGGAATAAAAACCTAATCTAAGGGTTGCACTTATTCGTAATATGCTGTATTTATTATACAGTAATTTATTATACAGTAACAAACTGTATTTATTATTGGCGTTTTATGAAAATGATATGGACATAAAGAAATCCATTCAACCTTCTTCATTCAATGTATTGTTTATAAAAGAATTGTATAGGCATTTCAAAATAGATTTAGGACTGTGGATGCAATAAAAACCTATTAAACTGTATATGCCCAAGCAATGGTAAATATTTGTTGACTGATTTCGGTAAAAAGATTTATTCATTTTATGTAAAAATTCTGAAGTAATTTTTCCCAAGAAGTTATCATATATATAGAACAATGATAATTTATGTAATACAAGTGTCTTTTTATGTACTGTATAGCAACATACACACTTTAAATATAGTATTATTAGTGCACAAATAATATCTATTGAAGGTTCAGTATTGATTTCCTGCTGCGTAGAACCAGAGATATATTCTTTTCCAGCACAACTTTCAGATAAATTAAAGACTAAAAATAGACTGTGCTATTTAGTTGGGGGCTTGGCCTTTTAGAATAGTAGAGAGCCATGGAAATTGTACAAGACATAGTTAATTCATTTCTATACCATATTTTTTTATTATTTTATTATTTTTTCATTAAAGCAGTTCATTCTATATAGATCATTTACATACAAAGAAAAATATCTCAAATTTCAATTAAATCTAATGAAATGAAAAGATATCAAAATTATGTGAATAGAAAATAATTTACAGGTCAGCTGACAATAATCAGTACTAATAATGACAACAATATTAAAAGCATTACTAGCAGAAGACATCATGGCTATTAGGGTTCCAGTGAGTGCTCAGTAAGCTAGAGAAAATGGTCTGTCATGTGGTACATCAACCAGTGGATCCTTCCTCTGCCACAGTAATGAAGACATTATAACCTTATAAAATGTTTAAAGCTTGGGAAAAAAGAAAAGAAACGAGGACATAGATGCAATTCCACATGTCAGGCATGAAAGACCAAATCTACGTGAAGATGCAATTAAACTGATTTATTGCCAAAGCATATGGACAGGAATCAAAATCAAGGCTGATGCCCAATTTATGGTATAATAAATATTATTTATCACAAATTTACTTCAGATTATTTTTATTAAAAAACATCTTATACACCAGTTTCCTGTTCAATTCAGGAGAAGAGTCTTTTCTCCCATGGCTCCCATCCTTTGGAACATTGTGTCCCCTGAGGTGATATTTGCAGCCACTCTTACAACCTTCTGTAAGGACCTACAGACCTCGTTCTGCCAGTTGGCCTTCAGCCCCAATAGGGATGCATCATTCTGGAGGTCATTAACAGAATAGGACAAGATCCCATCTCTCACCTCATGTACAACATGATCCCTTCCTCCCCATCTTTTAATTGTAATTTATTATTTATATCTGTTAGGGATACACCCTAGCAGAATCTGCACGACAGTCAGGCAGGCAGGCAAATATATGAGATAAACGTTTTTGTAGTTTACACTCAGTAAAACAGGTACACTGTGCTAGTTAAATAGTTTATTCCAGTAAGAGTTTTAGCATAGTCAAACAGTCCATATACCATTCACTAGTTCAGTCCGTCCGGGGATTATTCAGTTGCAAAGTCCAGTGTCGAAAAAGAGGTCAGTAAACTTACAAATATCAGTCCATTAATATGTCTCCTCCCAGTAGAGATATGAATAAGTCAAACCTTCTTTCTTCCTTCGACGTTCAAAAACTCAGCAGCAGGGAACATGCAGTTAGCAAACCATCAATCCAGCAATCCAGCATGTTCTCTTACTCCATCTTATGGCAGTTTCACAACCGCACCCAAAATTACATGCTTTGCAGTTTAAAGTGACACACACTTAAACTTACTATCATAGTTTATATATATTATTTTACCCAAACTACGTTAGGTAATCTTGTTATTCCTAACAATATCATTATTATTGTTGTTATTGTTTTAATGTTTTATTGGCTTTTAATGTTTGTAAGTTGTCCAGAGTCATCTCTAGCCGAGATGGGTGGCCATAAAAGTCAAACAAACAAACACAGTCAACCCTGAATTGCCAATTTCTAACATGGACTTGTTTGTACTGATTCTCATCCATTATATTTCATTCATTATTCCATCAGAGAGGTAGCTAAGATAGAACCCTTTTTGAGAAATAAAATGTATGCGTAAAGAACCATTCTACACTCTACTTCTTATCTCTGTTGTGACTGTCTAGTCATGCATTCATTAATTTCATTCTTTTTCTTCCTTCTCCTTCCAATTAATTGTCTGGATAATGTAGTTAAATTGAAAACTTACCATAAAAGATAAGAAAAACACAATGATCAAAACAAAAACAAAAAACAGCAGCAGCAGCATAAACAATTTTCCCATCAATGAAAATGTGTCAGAATATTGTTACATTACTATAATTTCACAAAGTATATTGAATATTATATATCCCTATTTGGAGTGAGATCCTATTTCATTCACTCTTGTCCATCCTGATTGATGTAAAAGAACTGAAGAAAACATGTTAAGATATTTTGTGATAATGATTTTTAAATCAATGCATAAGAATGTTTAATAATATGCATTAATGCAACAGATTAACAAAAGTCATGTAAAGCATCAACTAAACTATCTTAATAAAATTCCCACTGTGATATTACACAATATGTAGCACAAGACAGGATAGTTCCTAAAGTTTTGTTGTTTTTCAATAATCACAGTTGCACTTAAGGATTATAAATATGACTTGTTAAAATTAGAAGTTTTTTCTCACTTGCCTTGTTAATGTGAGAACTGAACTATGCCTAGACACAACACAATGATGTGTGAATTGTGAAGTGATTTATACTTTAAAGTTTAAAAATTATGGGTTTTAACATTACCTTTTTTGTCCTCTATAATGTCATCATACATCCATTGTATCATACTCTACCATCCATCCGGAAGACATTTTTTTCAGGGTCAGTGACTAGGCAGTGACCCATGTTGAAAGCAGTTGGTAAAAAGTGTGTCCTTGCCAGAATATCTACTTCTTAGACCGAGGATAGACCAAGTGATAAAAAGCTGTGGACTCAGGAAAATTCCCATGGGCATGAGATAGAGGTTTACAGACCTGAAGGCTACTTTAACCACTACAGAAATGTAGGTGCAGCTCATAAAGCCTGACCAAGCTTTGACTCAAAATTACAATGAATTTTTGTTCTAGTCCCACTTGTCTCTTTACAAGATGCCTGCCTTTGGGAGTGCAGATATTTTTCCTCCACCATCAAAATTGTAGATTCTATTTTATTATTGATGTGAGAGAACTGAAGAAAACTTGTCAAGATATTTGAGGGCATGTTTCTACTCATTTGGAGGAGGAAAGAAGGGTTAAATTCAATAATATTATTTTGGGACAAAGGATTTCTTTGCAAAGAATACCAATTTTATTTACAATGAATATTGTAAATACTCTTCCAAGGATGTTTATTTACTTTTTAAGATTTCAAAATGCCCTGCTAATATTACCAATGAACATCTGCAAGCAAACAACAAAGCTCAGAGAGCACCAAAGACTCCATAGCTCAGTCCTGAACTACAAATGTTCTATCGTTCTCCTCATTTCTCAGGACTGAATTATCACTCACTTTCTTATAGCTTTCTTTTATTTTTCTCTTCTTCTAGGTTACTTCCATATTCCTCTATTAATGACAGGTACAAATTAAAATTCCCTCATTGTTAGATATATATCTGCATGAAATACTTCATGCTCCTAATGCTTCTTATGCTCCAAAATGCACTTCTTTCCACTGTCAGTCTTGAGTTGGATGAAAATAGACAAGAACAAGTTATGCTAAGCAGTGTCTGAATGGTTTCCTGTAATCCAGGCAATGTATGGAAATAGTTACCAAGGTTATCCTACTGGCAAATGGGAACCTAGCTCCAAACATTTGTCTACTTGAATCAATTGTTTTAGTTTTCACAGTTTAGTCCCTGAAACATTTTCAGATTGTATTATTTCATTTTATATTGTGAACTTAACATTAGTAGTGATTGTATGGTATCTGATGATATAATTTTATAACATCTAGGAAAAATGTACTCAACAATTTCAATAAAAACACTTTTTAAAATCATTTAAAATCAGTTTAATGATTCATATAAGAATGTGAATATTAGAATCTGTTTCTGCAACCTAGATAGGTAGAGCCATAGAGGTGCAGTGGTTAGAATGCAGTATTGCAGGCTGACTCTTCTCACTGCCAGTAGTTTGATCTTGACCAGCTCAAGGTTCAATCAGCCTTCCACCTTCCTGAGGTTGATAAAATGAGGACCCAGATTATTGGGGACAATATGCTAACTCTGTAAACTGCTTAGAAGGGGCTATAAAGCACTATGAAGTGGTATACAACTCTAAATGCTATTGCTAATGGAAATATATATTAGTGGAAAATATAATTCCAATTCTATTTTTCTTTAGTAGTATTCGGCCCTAACATGACTTTGAATAATAGAAACTTTATTTTGTGACCTCAGATCCTTTGTTTTTGTGTTTCTTTCCTCTGAAGTGCTATTTGACACTTGTGTTTAGGGTACTAGGTTTACTATTAACACAAGATCATGTTTTTCACTGGCAGTCTAAACCACATTATACTTCCAAAATTCTTTTTATTCTCATTTTTATGTTTCTCTGAGCTTTTTATGTGTTTTCTGCATTTATATTTCAGTTGGCCTTCTGATTTGTTTATGTTCATGTCCAACTGAACATTTCATTCAATACACTTTCTGTGTATTACTGACAATTTTGAAGGCCCTGGGATTTTCATATTCCTATAACTCATTTTACAACAGTGGATTTTTTTTTAAAATGAATATCCTGAAAACAGAAAGCTCTTTAGTGAGGGGGGGAAATAGCAAATTTCAACAACAGAAGCAAACAAATTACAGGTTTAAAAATAAATGTGGAGTGTTGAGATCATGGGGCTTAATGCTAGAACTGTAGTGATAAAATTAAATTGTTAGACTTTATTTTAACTACAGTACTTTTTATTAATAAGACATGATTCTTGCTTACCAGCTGCTTTTAATTTCTTTTAAAAAGCATAAATGCTCAGCACGTAGTTACTAAAGTCTATGGTTTAGATGCCTAAAACCATTTTCTATCATAAGGATTTTTTTCATTAGAAGAAAAAGTAAATCAATAGATGTATAATATCTTATAAAATGATCTTGTTATGGTCTTCTGTCAATGATATGTAAATTTATATATGTGTATGCATTACATTTATATAATGTATATTTAAATTAAATTTCAAACTTAAATTTAAATATTTTAAATATATATTTAAAGGCAATTCTATTTGAAAGTTTCAAGTTGATATAACACCAAAAAGAAAGAACAATTTATTGTATAAACTTTTATTTACTACTGTTAAAGACCAGCTGCCAATTACATATTACACTTATCTGGAGAACAATTAAAAGGAAGTAAAGAGAAAAGTAACATTTTAAAACAATCCCTAGTAGATTGCAGCAGTGTATAACAGAGGTGGTATTCAGAAGGTTCTGACCAGTTCTGGAGAGAACTGGTAGCAGAAATTTTTCCTCAGCCATACCCACCAAGCGACGCCTTCAGAACCATAGTGAAAAAAATTGAATCCCACCACTAGTATATAAAGTACATAAATGATAGATAGATAGATAGATAGATAGATAGATAGATAGATAGATAGATAGATAGATAAGAGAGAGGTGTGTGTGCATGTGAGAGAGAGGGAGGGAAAAGGAGGGAGAAGGAGGGAGAGGGAGAGAGAGAGACACACAGAGACACAAAGACACAGAGAGAAGCAACTATATAAAAAGAAACCTTGTATAGCAACACCAGTGACAGAACAAAATGTTTTAACTCTTCTAGAGATTTCTGGACGCAAGTCAGCTAATAAGAGAAGACTGTTCTTTTCAGCTTTCCTGCCAAGGCAATCTGATAAAAAGGTAATTATTAAATCTTGAGGGCCAGGTTTTAAGCAGCAGAGTAATAGATGTGGATCTGTACCAATTTTCTTCACCAGGCATAGGCATAAATGCTATGTACTTATATTTATCTTCCACTAACATAGCTGGCTGAGCATTCTGAAGCAGGCAGACATGAATTATTAACTAAATCATTGCTTGGAGTGAAAGGTCTTCCAGATAGACTGGATGTTGAGATTGCTTGCATAGAAACTAAGAAAAGCATAAATAAAAATGGGTCTACATACATGCAAAGAAAATTACATATACAAAACTGCAATTGGAAAAAGGTCTTGAAACATTTGGGATAAAAGTGCTTTCTAAAGAAAACTAACCATAATAATGTGATACCAAAAGTTGAAATCAGACAACTGAAAATAGAACTAGAGTTTTGCAAATAAATTTTGGCAGCTACCTTCAAGAGTAAGGTAAAAACAAAGAGAAAGTGGCTTAGAAGATTAAAGTAGAATAGAAAATAAATAGCAAAACTTACATGAGAAAATATAGGAAATTCTAAAAGCAAGATGAACTATGATTGGATTGCAAAGACCCTTGAAAGCAAAGACAGAAATAAAAGAAAAAGAAAAATGGAAAGTAATCATTATATAATTGGATTTAGTAAAGTGCAGGATTAGGAGAAACATTTCAATAAAATGCATGAGTAAGTAAAGAGAAACTGAAGAATGGACAGGTAAGTCCATTCAGGTAAATAGTAGATAGGGGAATAGATGTTGCTTTAATGATACCACACATTATAAACTTTTAAAAGACATCTGTCTTTTACACCATTATTCATCAAATACATAAAAGGCAGGGTTTGCGATATGATGTTGTGACACACATTGTATTACTTGCAGGTGGCTATATACAATAGGTAAGTTAAATACAATAATAGTTATATTAATGTTATGCTGGGTCTTACCTTGGAGGGGATAACAAGTGAAATCCTCAAATTTGCAGACCACACCAAGCTGTGGGGAACAGCCTTTAAAGAAGAACTTTAGAAGATAGGTTCAAGAACTTTTCAGACACTGCGTCCTGTCCAAAATATACAATTCAGTGATAAGAAAAGTAAGTTTTTACACTTAAGCAAAAAAAAAAAAATGTGTAGGTATAGAATAAGAAGTACTTGGTTCAATAGCAGTAACTGTGAGAGGGATCTAAGACTCCTAGTGGACAACCACTTAAGCAGTATGCCACAAATGACAAAAAAAGGTAATGCAAAGTGTTCTGTCCTTCATTTGCATACTCGAAATCCCCGCGCTTTGATTGGCTAAAGCGCGGGGATTTCTAATTGGCCAGGCGAGCCGCGCCGATTGGCCCGTTGAAAGTCTCCCGCGATTGGCTCGCTCCAAGAGCGGGAGACTTGAAATGCTGCCATTGGCCGCGGCCGCCGCGGCGAAAAGAATAAAAGCCGCGGGCTTTTTCCTTTTCGCCGGTTCGGTTCTCAACTTCCAAATAAAGAGCTTTAAACGTAGTCACCGACTCCTGGCGTCTTTTGTGGACACGACACTGGCGACGAAGGTGGGATCCAGACCCTGAACTGAACCCCGTGTCCGACGAGAGCCAGACTTAGCACCGAAATGGCGAAAATCGCACCGCCCGCCCCCTTCAACCCCGCCACCGAGGACTGGGAATCGTTCTCAGACCGTTTCCGCATGTACCTCGAGTGCACCGGAATGAAGGACGCCCCGGGCCCGCTAAAACGCGCCGTCTTCCTCACCCATTGCGGAACCAAAGTTTTCCAGATGGCCAAAGCATTGGCCAAGCCGGCCGACGCAACCGCCATGGATTGGGACGTCCTCGAACCTATCCTTCGGCGACATTACGCCCCCGAGGTCCCCATCCTGATCCGGCGCAACAAATTCTACCGGCGAGACCAGAAACCGGGTGAAAAACTGAGCGACTTCGTCGCCGAGTTGCGGCGCCTAGGGGGGCTCTGCGAATTTGACGGCCTGAACAGCCTCCTAAGAGACCAATTCGTGCTCGGCCTATGGGACCCTGCACTCCAGAGCCGGCTTATGGCTAAGGGCGACATCAGTCTAGCAGACGCCCTCACCGCAGCCGCAGCCGCAGAAGCAACCCGCACTTCCGCCGACAGCATGCGAAAACCAGACGCGAAGGGCGGAAACAACAACCCGGCAAGGTCGGCCGACCTAAAGAACGAAACAGCCACACACCATGGCGATTTCCATTCCGCATCCAGCACGTCCGAAGACGAAGAAGACATACATCGAGTGCAGACGGGGCGCGACCAACGGAACCGCAGAGGTCGTAGGTCGAGGACCAACTGTGCCGGTTGCGGCGGCGACCACCCCAGATCAGAATGCCGATTTTTTGACTCCATCTGTCGGCATTGTGAGAAAAAGGGACACATCGCTCGGGTTTGCCGCCAAAAGAAGACTCGCAGTCCACCCAGATGGGACCAACACGATCAAAGAAGGGAAAGCCCACCGCCCCGGACCAGAGACCGCCAATCGGACAACCGGTGGGACCGGATCCAACGACCCTCGAGAGGCGGCGACAACCGGCGCAAAGAAGAGACCCACCAGACGGTAACCATCGGCCACGCCATTTCCGACGGCGCCAGAAAGGTTCATGTAGAGGTCCATATCGAGGGCCAACCATGCAAAATGGAGGTGGACTCCGGGTCCTACCTCTCCATGATTGCATGGCACGAGATAAAACGATTAGTGCCTACCCTCCATAAGAGGAACATAAACGCCCAAATAATTATTGTAAAAGACTACCAGGGAAACCGCGTCCCGGTAGTGGGCACCAAGAACTTTAATGTGACATATAAGGGGCGCACCGAACAACTCCCACTCACAATCGTCGATCGCGACCGCCCAAGCCTGCTGGGCCTACAATGGTTCGCCCCGCTTGACATCGCTCTCACGGGAGTCAACCACGTCACCGACGACGGCTGGGAACAGCGGCTAGCCCAGGAGTTCCGGGAGGTCTTCGACGGAAGCCTGGGCAAGTACCAGGGGCCCCTTATCTCATTTGATCTAGACCCTAGCGTCCCCCCCAAGCGACTAAAACCTAGGCGGGTACCATTCACCCTAAAACCTAAGATTGACGAGCAAATTGACAAGCTCGTCAAACAGGGGGTGTTGCAACCAATAGACCATGCCCGATGGGAGACCCCAATAGTGACCCCGGTCAAGCCAGACGGGTCAGTGAGAATTTGAGGGGACTATAAGGCCACCCTAAACGGCGCGCTGCAACAAAGCGCCTACCCCGTCCCAATCGTGCAACACCTACTGCACTCACTGGGAGGGGGCAGGGTCTTTGCCAAGCTTGATCTCGCCCAGGCATACCAGCAGTTGCCGGTCGACGAAAAAACGGCAGAAGCCCAGACCATCGTTACCCATCGGGGGGCATTCAAGTGCAACCGACTCCAATTCGGAGTCAGCGTGGCACCAAGCATCTTTCAGAGCCTAATGGAACGTTTGCTGCAGGGCATCAAGGGGGTGGTGCCCTATTTCGATGACGTGTTAGTGGCGGCGCCAAACGAAGCCGAATTAGAAAACCGACTCAGAGAAGTCTTAACCAAATTTAAAGTAAAGGGACTTAAAGTAAAAAGGGAGAAATGCCAACTGTGCACGGAACGAGTGGAATTCTTGGGCTACCTACTAGACCGGCACGGCATTCACCCCACAAGTAAAAAAGTGAAAGCTATCAAAGAGGCCCCCACCCCTAGATCAAAGACTGAATTGCAGGCATTCTTGGGGTTACTGAACTTTTATAATGTTTTCCTACCCCAAAAGGCAACGGCGGCGGAGCCTTTACATAGGCTCCTGGATAAGGCGGCAACCTGGACTTGGGGGAAACGGGAGCAAGCCGCCTTCCAAAAAACTAAAGACCTCCTCACCTCCGACGCCGTCCTGATCCAATTCAACGAAACCTTGCCCCTGGCCGTCACTTGCGACGCATCACCTTTCGGCGTCGGCGCTGTCCTCAGCCATACCCTTCCTGACAGAAAGGAAGCACCCATCGCGTTCTTTTCCAGGACTCTAACCAAGCCAGAGCGGAACTATAGCCAACTGGACAAAGAAGCTTTGGCTATAGTTGCCGCCGTTAAGCGGTTCCACGAATACCTTTACGGCCGCCCTTTTACCATTGTAACAGACCATAAGCCGTTGTTGGGCATCCTTGCAGGGAATCGAGCCACCCCGAACATTCTGTCTCCCCGGATGACAAGGTGGTCCGAGTTCCTGGCAGCCTACAGCTACGAACTTATACACAAACCGGGTAAGAAGATTTCACACGCGGACGCTTTGAGCCGCTCGCCGTTACCGGACTCCGACCCTGACCCAGCACCAACGACAAACACCCTTAGCATCGAGAACCTACCCAACCTACCCATAACCGCGTCAGACATTGCCCGGGAAACTATTAAAGACAGGCGTCTGGCGCGGATTTTGCATTGGGTGGAAAAAGGTTGGCCAGATAGGGACAACGACGAGTCCGTTAAGACATTTAGAAACTGCCAAACCGAACTCTCGCTACTTAAGGGGTGCATCTTATGGGGTGACAGGGTAGTCATCCCAGACAGACTGCAAGGGAAAGTTTTAGAAATGTTGCATGAGGGGCATCCTGGCATCGTAAGAACTAAAGCCCTGGCCAGAAGTTACGCTTGGTGGCCAGGGATGGACAAGCAGATAGAGGCCTGGGTAGCTAGGTGCCAGCGATGCCAGGAGACTAGACCCAGCCCACCCACAGCACCCATCCAGGAGTGGGAAACACCAAGGGGGCCCTGGTCCAGAATCCATTTGGACTTTGCCGGTACCACGAATGGACATACCTTCCTCATAACAGTTGACGCTTACTCCAACTGGTTGGAGGTAAGCGACATGAAATCCACAACCACGGAGGCCATGATCAAAGAACTTTGCAAACTCTTTGCAACACACGGCCTCCCAGACGTCGTCGTCTCCGACAACGGGCCCCACTTTACTTCCCTCGACTTCGAGAAATTCCTGGCGGAAAGGGGCATCCGCCACGCATTAACGGCACCGGCGCATCCGGCGGCGAACGGTAGGGCGGAACGGATGGTCCAATTTACCAAAAAAACCATCCGGAAAATGGACCACGGGGAGATCCAAGACAAAATTAACAGACTCCTCTTTATACAACACATCACCCCGAACACCACTACCAACAAAAGCCCAGCCGAGTTACTAATGGGTAGGAAGCTGAGGTCCCCACTAGATAGGTTACACCCAACGTATAACCCAGAGCGGCCCCCAGACTCAAGTACAAAATACCGAACATTCGCACCCGGGGACCTCGTGTATGCAAAAAACCTGACGGGGGACCCCCTATGGATCCCAGCCGTCATCACCCAAATCACAGGCCCACGCTCATACCGGCTCCAAACCACAGATGGGCGAGCCTGGAAACGACACATTGACCAACTCAGGTCTCGGACAGCAACAGAATCCACCCCCCAAAACACAAACCAAGGGGGGAGGGAATACCCGAATAACCAAATGAAAGAAAAAATAAACCAGCAGTACTTACCGGAACGCAGCCATTGCGATCCCCCACCGGAGAAGAACCACCAAGCCAGCTCAACCAACTCGGAAAGACCAAGCGGGAGCGGCGAAACCCGTAGCTCAACCAACCCGGAAGGCCCAGGTGGGAGCCACGGAGAAGGAACCGGCCCGATCATCCAACCGGTTCGCACAGAAGAGGGAGCAGCCAAAAACTCGACTGCTCCGGCCGAAATCCAGCTTGCAACTGAGTTGCGCAGGTCAAGTAGGACTAGACGGAGCCCCGCCTACCTACGCGACTACGCAACGTAAGGACTGTACCAAGAGGGGAGGGGTGTTCTGTCCTTCATTTGCATACTCAAAATCCCCGCGCTTTGATTGGCTAAAGCGCGGGGATTTCTAATTGGCCAGGCGAGCCGCGCCGATTGGCCCGTTGAAAGTCTCCCGCGATTGGCTCGCTCCAAGAGCGGGAGACTTGAAATGCTGCCATTGGCCGCGGCCGCCGCGGCGAAAAAAATAAAAGCCGCGGGCTTTTTCCTTTTCGCCGGTTCGGTTCTCAACTTCCAAATAAAGAGCTTTAAACGTAGTCACCGACTCCTGGCGTCTTTTGCGGACACGACACAAAGCTAGATTGAATTAAAAGGATAATACCAGTACCACTTTATACTGCACTGGTAAGAACACACTTGGAATACTGCATCCAATTTTGGTCACCCCAATACATAAAAGATGTTGCAACATTAGAAAGAGTGCAACAAAGATGATTGGAGGACTAAAGGATAAAACATACAATGAATAGTTGCAGGAACTGGGTGTGTCTAAACTAATGAAGAGAGCAGTCTTCCTACATCTGATGGGCTGCCACATAGAGGATGGGGTCAACTTATTCTCCAAAGCACCTGAAAGCAGAACAAGAATGGATAGAAACCTATTAAGGAGAGATCCAGCCTAGAATTTAAGGAGAAATTTCCTGACAGTGAGGACAATCAGTGGGTGACATGCTTCTGGAAGTTGTGGGTGCTCCATCACTGGAAATGTTTAAGAAGATATTTTCTCAAACTAAAATGAATGCAAAACATCCAAAAGTCCAGTTTGGTAAGAAGCTGCCATGTTTTGCATTAGCTGCCTAATGGGTGCCAGAATTCCCCACTCTTTGAGGATTAAAACAGATAAAGCCAGGAGGAAAAAAGACTCAGGTTAGGCAGGATCAGGCAAGACCAAACCACAATGTAGATGCCTTCCACATCCAAGACTAAGAAACAAACTATAAGAGATTCATTTACCAAAACTGCACTCAGAGAAAGTTATGCAAGACACTATAATTCCTGTAGCTATTATATATAATGACTGAATTGCTAGAGTCCACAGTAACTGTTGTTCATCATTAGGGCTTCTTGTGTATGGAATAGAAGCAACTTATCTATCCAAGCTTTGTCCTTGACTTTTCAATTGCTAACTTTTGAGTGCTAGTTGAGTTTCTACAGAGTTTAATTGCTTTAATTAATCAAAGATCAAGGCAGCTGTATTTGAAAAGAAAGAAATGATGAGAATAATTTCAAGTTATATATAAATTATAAACCTCTGCTAAGATGGCAACATGCTAAGATACACTTTCTGCTTCTGTAGCCAGCTGCAAAAATAAAACGTGTAGAGTTGCTAGACAGTTGATAAGCTAAAAATCTAATCAGATTGCAGGAAGAAAATAATAACACCTTGTAAACCTAGTAAATCTCCTCCCCACTCTACCCTTCTCTATATAGCACCAACATCTCTGGTATAGACTCCTCCCCTACCAGCCTGAATTCTATAGAATCTGTTTTAAAGCTAAAAAGTGACATTTCAGCTGGAAATTATTTACTTTTCCTTCTCAGGTAGGACTTCTGGCTGACCACCCCAAATCACTTGCTTACACCAGGAAATTCCATCTGATATTATTCCTTTGAATTCTGATATTTTTATCATACTCAATATTACTAAACTGCTGACTCGGGATTAATAGAAATAATCAAAAATGGTATGTTGAGCCTATTTCAAATAGATTGTACTGAATCTTTAGAGAGAACATTGTATGTCATCTAGAGACAGGACTTCATAATCTTCAATCCTGTTATTAGATAATTTCTTTGGAGAGATAATTGAGAAAAATGTTAGTTCCTCGAATGTCAACAAATTTTTGGTATGAGGAAAAGAAGCTCTTGTTCCTTCAAAATGGTACAGAAACACAGTGAATTTTACCAAGCTTGTCATGTGGCCAAAGAACACAGGATACAGACTAGGTTTGTATATCCCGCAATATTTGAGTCATTTTTAAAATTGCATATCCCGCAACATTTGATTTATCTTTTGAATTAGGAAATTTTATGATCCCAAAAAGTATGTTAATTATCTCAAACAACAGATGGTTACCCATCTACACATATAAATTTCACACCAGTCCAATCTTAAATGGTTTATTGGATTGGAGAGTCAATGGATTTATCAATTTCATTATTTATATCCTTTTTTTTCATTTCCTGTTTTGTTTTGTTTTGTTTCTTTTTTGCAGCTAACAGATAGATACAAAAAAAAAAAAAAGAGTCCAAGTTTGGCATATTCTCACTGGGAATCTTGACAAAAACAATTTTAAAAATGCTTGAATATTTTATTAGTGACCTAATGTTCCTTGTTCTCAAATTTGTTAACTTACTTAAATAACAGATATATAAAATATTGTTGCCAGATATTTTAAATTAATGTTGGGTTCATCACTGGACTGAAATAAAATTTCAAAACACAAAAAATGAATTCTAAGGCTAATAATGTTCTCGATACGTAGAACCAGTAATTTAATTTAGTAAACTTATAGAAACCATTTAATTCCACAGACAAGATTTTTATTGTTGTTTTTGTTTTAATCTACTCCCCATGATATATGTTTAGGAGCAGATTATTTTCAATTTCACATTTGTGGATAATTTAGTTGACAAATGCAATATTGATAAAATTTAAATTCTGAAGAAGTACTCATAGTAATATTATTGATTCGGGATAACAGTACAGGTAGTCTTTGCTTACCAACTGTCTCATCTAGTGACTGCTTTAGGTTACAATATATTAAAAAACAATGGCTGCCTGACCAATCTTCACATTTATGACTGTCTCAGTCTCACATGGTCATATGATTACCATTTGTGTGCTGCCCAAACCACTTTTGGATGAACAGAATTAATAAAGAATCTGGAAGTAAAAGTGTAAGTCACAGTCACATGATGTTTCACTTAATAACCAAATTATAAATGATGTAAGTCTGTCATGTGCATGTGCTTTTTCCACTTAGCAATCAAGGCATTTAGCAACAGAGTTGCTGGTTCAAATGAGGTCACTAAAAAAGAACTCGTTACATCCTAGTTAGGAGATTGTATTTAAACATATCCTTGTTGGAAGATTCAGAGTTTGTGGTGAGGAAAAATGAACAAATAAATTCAAATAAAGTTCAACCAATTGGAAGATTGCCCAGGATAAATTTAAAGTCTTCCTTTGAAGAAAATAATAGCCTATTCATCCTGGTGGAAAGGGATGTCTGAAATAATAACTTGAATTAAAAGTAAAAGAAGCAATGAAAGAACAAGGTTCTAAAATGATTCAGGGAGAACATGCTTTTAGTTCTATTAAATTGGAATGAAATCAATCATATGCTTTGAGTACAGCATATCTTTTGAAACAAATAAAGCAACTGTTTTGGAAACAGAAGGGGGAAAGTCAGTGAAATTATTAGTTTCTCAGCACAGTGAAAAACCTCAGTAAAATAATAACCTTAATAAAAGATTCTTTGGAAAACAAATTATCTCAGTATAATGAAATTAATTTCCTTTTTAAAATTATATCAAAAATCTACTCTACACATATAGATATAGCTAATTAGAAGATAGATGCTTTCAGAAATTTTTGAAGTACAATCAAGCAAGCTGAGCCTTACAGGACATCTATGAATATTATTGATGAAATTTGGAAAGAGACTTTGAGCATATCAAATCATCATAAATTGGTTCATATTTTCCTGGAGGCCTTTCATACATTTTATAAAAATAAAGTTCTAAACAGAAAAAACATCTCTGGAGAGGGCGGAGCTGGTGTCGCGATGATACGGCATGTGATCTTGGAGGTCTGAGATCGCTGCCGATATCTTTGTTACTGGACGGTCCAAATGGATCTAAACTGTCCCAAAGAGATGGTGAATGTAAAGAGTGAATCCTGTCGATCCCAGGGATACCACAAAGTCCCTGGTAGATCCAGGAGAAGCTCTTTTTGCCAGTGGCAAAGAGGCAGCCATTAAAGCTGCTGAAGTTGTGACGGCTCCGAAACAGAAGAAAACAGAAAGAGAAAAGTGTGCCGGTTTAGTGAGAATTTTTTCTTTATTTTAAGATTTGAAAGGACACCCTAAGGAAAAGAAAGAATCTGTAAAATCTTACACAGAAGTGATTAAGCGGCGATTCTAAACAGGAAGTCAATTTTTTTTTCTTTGCTGGACTTTTTATATATGATCTTTTATTTTGAAACTGGACTAGTTTTTTTTCTACCTATTTTTTCTCTTTTCTCTTTTCTCCTTTTTGACTTTATAATAGTTTAGGCTAGAGACTCCCTTTTAGTCTTTTTTTTAAAAATATCTTTTTTCCTTTTTAATTATTTTTTATTATATCTTGTTTGGAAAAGGAGAGGGAAAGTGAAAGCAGAGAAAACTTTGTAACACTGCCAACTAGAGGCTTGGATATATTGTATCTCTTTTTTTTTCTCTTGACCAGACAAAGCTGAGAAAGAATTGAGACTTATTTTCAAGGACTTTGAGGCTGTTTGATAAGAAAGAGGGAAGAGCATGGGAGAGTATTATTGCAGGTGCTCTTCTGGGTTTCTATCAGTAGTTGGAGTCTGGTGTTGAAATTTACAGAAAAAAAAAGACAATAAGACTCTAGAGAAGAGAGTTATGAAACTTAACAAAAGCCTTGGATAACTAAATAAGGTGCAGTGTGCTCTTTTTACTTTTTTTTAAACTGGGCTATTACTTTAACAAATCCCCTCCTTGTGAGCTTATTTTTTTGTAATAGCTATTCAGATCTTTGGCCTTTTGGAACTTGCCTTTATCTTTTTTTTTTCTTTTTTCTTTTCTTTTGGAGTTTAATTTCTACTTTTGTATTTCATTTTAAAGGACAAGTATTAAAATCAATAATCTCTCTCTCTTTTTTAAGGAGTAGTCTTTTTTCTTTTTTCCTTTTCCCTCTCTTGTATTTTTTTATTTATTTTTCACATTGGGTTGGGGGTATTTTGTGGCTTCTTTTTATTGTATACCTTTTCATACCTGAGACTTTTTAATTGGATTAAGGTGTTGAAGAACCTGAAGAATTTCTTTTCTTCTTCTTTAGTTTTAATGGGTTTTTTCTTCCTTTTTTGAGTTTTTACTGCTATTTAATCAATCAATGGATTAAAGTATACAAGAACCTGAAGAAACCTCTTTTTTTTATCTTGCTTCTTTTTTTTCACTATTTTTACTTGGAATTACAATTGGTTACTACACAAGTGGATTAAGGTCTAGAAGAACCTGAAGATTTTAATTTGTTTGAAATGAGCAGGAAACTAACAGTGGCTGGTTCCTCAATTCCTAATTATTCCTCTTCACCAACTGGAGGACAACACTCAATACAGATGATGGTACAACAAGAAAAAGAACAAGAAAAGGTGACACTGCATATGATAATGCAAGGGATTCAAAATATACAAGCAAGAACAGAAAATATTGAAAAGAGAATTAAAAAAAACTAATGAAAAGAATACTCAACAAATGATGATGGAATATGATGAGAGACTCCAAAAAATTGAAGAAGAAGATAAACAAAGAGATAAGAAGATTGGAGATATTGACGGCAGATTAACTGTGGTTGAACAAGATAAAAGTGGGATGCTGAGATGGGAGATGGACAGATCAGAATTTTATCTCAGATTCCAAAACATAGAGGAAGAAAAAGGACAAAACTTAGCTGAGATAATGATAGAAATCCTGGCTGAAGCTTTGGAAATAATGAAAGAGAAGATAATGGATGGAATAGACAAAGTCTTTCGAGTCTTCACAAGATATGCAATGAGAAACAGTCTACCAAGAGAAATTCACATCAGATTTACAAAGAAAGCCATAAAAATGCAAATATTACAGGTAGCAAGAGAGAAAACATTGAAATATAAAGACAAGGATATTGTGGTCCTGAAACAAATACCCAGAAGAGTGAGAGAGATGAGAAGAGAATACCAATTCCTGACTAAAATTCTACTTTAAAAAGAGGTGAATTATAGATGGTTGATTCCAGAGGTTTAATGTTCACATGGCAGGAACAGAGACACAGAATTGATTCAATTGAAAAGCTGAAATATTTTATACAGAATACTTTGGAGGGAAAGAGGAGGAGACAAAAAAAGAAATGTCACTCATTGAATTCCAAGAGGACTGACAAATAGCGACTGAAAAAGAAGAAGGTGCAATAGATTGAAAGGTGGAAGCTAAAGAACAATGCGAACCAAGATCTACGAGAGCTGCCAAACCTACCTATAAAGTATAATCATAGAAGAGAAAAAACTGATTAAAATTAACATAAACAGACTTAACTCAGAAGAAAAACTTTCCATAAATTAGAGAAATTAAAATTTGATATAATCTGCCTACAAGAAGTACATATTAAAAAGCAACATGAACAACTGTTGATACAGCCAAAGTTAGGGAAAATATTTACTTCTTTGACACAATGCAAGAAAAGAGGAGTGGCTTTATACATTAAAGATATTATCCCAGCGAAATTGATCCATAGAGATGATGGTGGAAGATTACTAATGGTGGAAATAATGGACAATAATATGAAAACACTCCTGATCACAATCTATGCCCCGAATGACAATCAAGAAGAATTTTATAGAAAACTAAATATGAAAATAATTGAACTGGACTATACTAATATTATTATGATGGGAGACTTTAATGGAATTGTAGACAATAAATTGGACTATACAACACAGAAAACGACAAAGCAAAGCAGAAAGACTCTCCCTAAATCCTTTTCTAAAATGACAGATGAAATAAATTTAAAAGATGCATGGAGAGAAAGAAATGCTAAGACTAAATAATATACCTTCTAATGTTCTACCGACATTTATCATGGTCCAGAATAGATATGATATGGATTTCAACAGAATTGTTTGCTAATATCCAAGATATAAATATTGAAACAAGTGCTTGGGCGGATCATAATCGAATGACAATTAAATGGAAAGGACAAAAAAGAAGATCTAGATGGATGTTAAATAACACTATAGTAAAAGAAAAAGACTTCAAACAGAATGGAGAAAGAACTGGCTTTCTTCTTTAAAGAAAATAAAAAAGAAGACACATCAATGCAGAATGTTTGGGATACAGTGAACGCATATCCTAGAGGCTTGATAATAGACTATACAAGGAAAAGAAACTTCACAAAAAGACAATAGAGGATGAGTATAAAGGACATGAAAAAGAGTTACAGAAAATGCCACAGAAAAGGGACATTAAGTTAAAAATGCATATAATTAAATGTAAAATGGAATTAATGGAAAAAGAAGAATAAGCACAGAAAATCAGAGCTGCGAAACAGAGCTATTTTGAAGATGCAAATAAACCAGGTAGATGGTTAGCATATAAACTGAGAAAGGAGGGAGAATCCAGGAAAATATTGCAATTAATGGATGATCAAGGCCAAGATTGTTATGGAAGTAAAGAGAAGAAGAAGATCATACGAGATTATTATGGGAAACTATACACACAAGAGAATATTGATGATGAAAAAATCAAACAGCATTTACAGCAGAATGCTAATCTACCCCAGATACCTAAAGAGATTGAAATAATGTTAGAAAGCAATATAACAACGATGGAGTTAACTGAAGCACTTAAGAAGCAAAATAATGGAAAGGTACCAGGCCCAGATAGACTTCCGGTGGAATTTTACAACACACTACAATAATCGTTGAATCTTCCATTGTTATAAGTTATGAATGAAGTTATGTTAAAGAAGAGGATACCCAAATCATGGTCAGAAGCCTATATTACACTTGTCCCAAAAGGGGGTGATGACCCATTACAAATCAAGAACTATAGACCTATTTCCTTACTAAACGCAGATTATAAAATTTTTGCATCAATACTGGCAGAAAGACTCAAAAAATACCTAAATATCTTTATCCATCTTGATCAAAATGGATTTCTGCCAAAGAGACAAATCAAAGACAATCTGAGAGTAATCTTGGACACTTTGGAATACTACAAGGCACACCCTGAAAAACAAATGGCTTTGATATTTTTAGATGCGCAGAAGGCAATTGACAATGTGAATTGGCGATTTATGTTATTACAGCTGGAACAGATGGGCTTCGGCAAAAAAAATATCCAAGCAATAGAAGCTATATATCATAAGCAAATGGCAAAGGTAATGACAGAGGGAGATCTGACGGACTCTATTGATATAAGAAAAGGAACAAGGGTGCCCACTATTACCTTTATTGTTTGTGTTAACCTTGGAAGTGATGAATAGAAATATTAGAGAAGAAAAAGAAATAAAAGGGATGAAAATTAAAAAGGAAGAATTTAAATTGCAAACATTTGCAGATGATCTGGTTTTCATCTTAGAAGATTCTCTAGAAACAACATTAAAACTGATAGAAAAGATAGAGGTATAAGGGAAGGTGGTTGGTTTGAAAATAAATAAAGACAAAACAACGATTTTGACAAAGAATATGTTATCAAGACAAAAGGAAGAATTGGTGGACATTTTGAAAATCCAGGTCACAAATAAGATTAAGTACTTGGGGATACATTTGACAGCAAGATGTAGTTCACTTAAAGAGAACAACTATATTAAACTCAAACAGCAGATCACGCTAGATTTGGCAAAATGGGAATACTTACAACTGTCATTAATAAGGAGAATATCAACAATCAAGATGAATATATAACCCAGAATTTTATATTTGTTCCAAACAATTCCAATTAGGCTTGGAAAAGATTATTTTAAAGTTTTAAATAAAATTGTGTTGAAATATATATGGCAAGGTAAGAAAGCGAGAATAAAGTTAAAACTTTTGCAAGATATTAGAATTAGAGGAGGATTTGGTTTGCCTTTATTGGAGTTGTACTATCAAGCTACAAATTTGATGTGGGGTAAGGAGTGGATAACACTAAGAAATACTAATTGTTGACATTAGAAGGACATGATCTGTGGTTGGGGCAGCATGCTTTTTTATGGTATAAAGGAACTAAAACACAGGGGTATTTTAGAAGGCATTATATACGGGAGTCTCTGTGGTTAAACTGGGAGAAGATAAAAAGACAATGTTATTTGAAAATTCCAGTCTGGCTATTGACTGTTGAAGCATTTTCTTATCCTATAATATACAAAAAGGAACAAACAGTTAGATATGGTGAAATATTGAATGAAAAGGGTGAACTCAAATCTATACAAAAACTAGAGGAACAAGGTATAAAGGTGAATTGGTTTTCATATGCGCAAATACATTCTAGGTATGATAAAGATTCTAAAACAGAAGGTTTCTATGATAAATTGACTGATTTAGATAAGATTTTGACAGGTACTGATGAAAAGGTGATTAAAAACACTGTATGGATATTTATTAGAAATTAAACTAGAAGAAGAACAAGTTAAAGAAACAATGATTGTTTGGGAGAAGAATTTTGGATATGGGATTGATCTAGAGAAATGGCAAAAATTGTGGTCTCAAAATTATAAAATGACAATGTCAACAGCATATAAAGAAAATTTGTATAAGATGTTTTACAGGTAGCATTTTCTTCCAACAAGAATAGCAAGGATGTTCAAGAACAAGTCTGAAAAATGCTGGAAATGTCATCAGATACTTGGCTCATATTACCATATGTGGTGGACATGCGCTGATGCTAAAAAATATCCACACATGGTTGGAAAAAAATGACAAAAAAGCATATAGACTTGAAACCAGAGATATTTTTATTGGGAATTTTACCTGAAATATACCAGTAAGAAATTGAAATATTTGATTGCAAATATATTAACTGCAGCTATGATCATATTTGCTAAAAACTGGAAAAATGAGAAAATACCTACACAAGAGGAAGTTAGTAGACCAGCAAAATACTGTGGACATAATATATTTAGATTTCAGCAAGGCATTCGATAAAGTAGGCCACAACCTACTTCTTAGTAAGCTAGAAAAATGTGGAATAGATAGCACCACCACTAGATTCGCAACTGGCTGGCAAACTGTACTCAACAAGTAGTCCTTAAGTCAACAAGTAGTCCTACGTCTACATGGAGGGAAGTAAGCAGTGGGGTGCCACAAGGTTCCGTCTTAGACCCAGTACTCTTCAATATCTTCATTACCTTCTTAGATGAGGGAATAGAAGGGGAACTTACCAAATTTGCAGATGATACTAAGCTGGCAGGAATAGCTAACATCCAACAGAATAAGCTCAAGATCCATATGGATCTTGACAGACCAGAACACTGGGCCATATCTAATAAAATGAAATTCAATATAGAGAAAAATAAAGTCCTACACTTAGGCAAGAAAAACCAAAAGTACACATATAGACTGGGTGAAACCAGGCTCAATAGCAGTAATTGTGAGAGGGATCTTGGAGTCTTAGTGGACAACCAGCTAAATATGAGCCAGCAGTGTGCAGCAGCCACCAGAAAAGCTAATGCAATCCTAAATTGCATTAACAGAGGGATTCAATCAAGATCAAATGAGGTATTAATAGCATCAAATGAGGTATCTATAAAGATCAAATGAGATATCTATAAAGATCAAATGAGGTATCTATAAAGCCTTAGTAAGACCACACCTAGAGTACTGCATCCAGTTTTGGTCACCACATTATAAAAAAGATGTTGAGACTCTAGAAAAAGTACAGAGAAGAGCAACCATGGTGATTAGGGGACTGAAAGCTAAAATATACAATGAACAGTTGCAGGAACTGGGCTTGGCTAGTCTAGTAAAGAGAAGGACCAAGGGAGACATGATAGCAGTGTTCCAATATTTGAGGGCCTGCCACAGGGAGGAAGGGGTCAAGCTATTTGCTAAAGTACTGGTAGGCCAGACAAGGAATGATGGATGGAAACTGAACAAGGAGAGATTTAACCTGGAAATAAGGAGAAACTTTCTGACAGTGAGAACAATCAACCAATGGAACAGCTTGCCCTCGGAAGTTGTGGGAGTGCCATCAGTTGAGACCTTCAAGAAGAGATTGGACTGCCATTTGTCAGAAATGGTGTAGGGTCTCCCACTTGGGCAGGGGTTGGACTAGATGACCTACAAGGTCCCTTCCAACTCTGATTATCTGTAAGTTATTAAGAAAATACTGGAATGTGCTGAAATGCGTAGATTGACATTTGAAATCAGAGAACAAGAAGATAAACAATTTTATAAGATTTGGGATCTATTCTATCAATGGTTAGACAATAAAACATGGTAATGAAATACATAGATTTTTAAAATATAGTGAATATATAAAGATGTATTATTTTTATTATATCTACAAAATGATTATAGGATAGATTTGAGATGATAATATGAACTGCTATAAAACAAATTAAGTAAAATATGGATTACCTTGTAAAACATGAATGAATAATACTATAGTCAAATGATTGATTAATAATGATATTAATGTATTTAGGGATATTTGATTGACAATACAAGAACATATACAATGTAATTGTAAGTGAAGATTGTGAAGTGGAAGCACAAAACAATCTGTAAACCAACTGACACACTGTATGAACATATATGGAAGATGGCTTGATGTTTTTATGTTGTGTTTGTTTATGTTTGTCTTAAAAAACAATAAAACTTAAAAAAAACAGAAAAAACATCTTCAAGGGGTTTTCACAAAAGTGAATATAATTGTGATTAGAGAAGGGAAACCTTTATTTATTTATTTATTTTACAATATGCACTGTAATATGGCTGTATGGTTGTGACCACCATCTTGATTTTTTCCCAGACCCTGAACTCCCCTATGTACAGTACCTGTCAGTTTCATACTATGAAGCTTAAATTATTGTAATTTTTGAAAATTGTAAGGATGCTACTCATTGAGCAAATTATTGTCCAATATCTCTAATAAATATAGAAGCTAAGATTTAACAGCTACACTGGCAAGAAGATTACAGAAAACAATGCACATTGATTCATCTTGGATAATCTGGTTTCATGAAAGGGCATCAACCTTTGGATAATATAAGATCTTTCTAGGGAACAATCTGTGGTATTAGCTTTCTTAAATGCAGAAAAAGATTATGATATGCTTCAAGATGCTTTTGCGTTCAAATGTTTTAGAAGTTTAAGCTTCCTATGTAACGCATTACTTGGATTTATTATCTTAATTTTTCAAATAATTACCAAAGAGATTACTTCACCAGGAGCTAAAATGCAATATGGAACTCATCAGGGATATTTCTTAATTCCTGCAATTTTTAATTTGGTGTTGAAAACTTTAATATATCTAAAAAGACAAATTAGCGAAATTAAAATAATTTGTTTAACTAGTTTTGAATTAAAATGTTGTCAGAATATGTTTTGGGTGTTTTTAATCATTATCAACAGTCTTTTCTTAAAATTATAGATATGCTGCAATTGTGGAGTTATAAATATTCTGGTGTATAATAATTTGGAGTAAAATTCAAACATTATGTTAATTGGCAAGTTTTGTAGGGGGGAAATTTAGATTTTTTTTTTTTTCATATTGCCCAGAATACTAGGTATTCTGGCATTAATATTTGTTCATGTTGACTCCTGGTATCTGCCTTAAAAAATCCCTACAGTTTTCTGAGAAAATTTTCATAAATGCTTTGCCCTTGCCAGCTTCCTAGGACTAAGAGCCTGACTGGCCCACTCTACTTAAAGTGAGGAACATAGATTAGTGTCTTTGGTGCTATTTGAGCTTGGTGGTTTTCTTGCAGACAGTTCATTATCAAACTAGTTAACATCATCATGCTAAAAAGGGAAGGGGTAATTTTTATACACTAGTGGTTTGATCTGTAAGTGTTGTTGGAAACGTTCTTTATGGTTCCTTGTGTTGTGTCTGTTTGGAAGGAGGCCAGGAGTCGATGATTTTGTATCAGCTCTTTATTGTTGCTAGGAACCGAACTGGCTCTTTGGAAAACCTTGCGGCTTTTTATTTCCAAGCCGCGGTGGCCGCGGCCAATGGCACCGCATTGAATCTCCCGCGATTCGAATCTACCAATCACCGGAGATTCTCAGGGAGCCAATTGGCGTGGCTCGCCTAACCAATCCAATCGCCCCGCGCTTTGGCCAATCAAAGCACGGGGATTCCAAGAATTCCAATTAAGGTACAGAACACCCCTCCCCTCTTGGTTCGGTCTATACGTAGCGTAGTCCCGTAGGTAGGCAGGGCTCCGTCTTTGCCTACTGGACCTGTGCAGGTCAGTTGTAGGTTGGATCCCGGCGGTTCGGTCGGCGTCTCTGTTTCTCCAGACTCCGTCGTGGGAACCGCCTGGTATGTCTGGCCGGGCCACTCTTTGCAGCTCCCTCCTGGGCTACCCGGGTTGGTTGAGCTGCGGGTTTTGCCGCTCCCGCTCAGTCTTCCCAGGTTGGTTGAGCTGGCCTGGCTGTCTCTTCCTGGCGAGGTTTCGTGCTGGCTGCTTGCAGGTGAGTATGGTTGGTTTCTTTCTTCTGAGTTTTGGTTCCCGGGGTATCCCCTCCCCTCTAGGTTTGTGTTGAGGGGGTTGGTTTTGTTTGGTTGCGTGTCAGTGGTGTCTTGTGTGGCAGTCCTCGATCTTAACTGTTCAATGTGGCATTTCCACGCTCGTCCGTCGGTTGTTAGCTGTGTTATGATTGCTGGTACCCATAATGGGTCTCCGGTTAGGTTCTTCGCATAGACGGCGTCGCCTGGTGCGAAGGTTCGGTGTTTGCTGATGGAGTCTGGGGGTTTCTCTGGGTTGTAAGTGGGGTGTAGTCCATCGAGTGGGGACCTTACTTTCCTTCCCATTAGCAGTTCTGCTGGGCTTTTATTTGTTGTGGTGTTCAGGGTTATGTGCTGTATGAAGAGTAATTTATTTATTTTGTCCTGGATCTCCCCGTGGTCTATTTTCTGGATGGTTTTATTTGTGAATTGAACCATCTGTTCCGCCCTTCTGTTTGCCGCCGGATGCGCCGGGGCTGTCAGTGCGTGTCGTATGCCCCTTTCCGCTAGGAATTTTTTGAATTCCAGCGATGTGAATTGGGGCCCGTTGTTGGATACGAGGATGTCCGGGAGGCCATGTGTTGCGAAGAGTTTGCAGAGTTCTTTGGTCACGGCTTCCGTGGTGGTTGTTCTCATGTTGCTTACCTCCAGCCAGTTGGAGTAAGCATCTACGGTTATTAAGAAAGTGTGTCCTTTTGTGGGCCCGGCGAAATCTATGTGGATTCTAGACCAAGGTCCCCTGGGGGTTTCCCACTCTAGGATGGGTGCTGTGGGTAGGCTTGGTCTAGTTTCCTGGCATCATTGACACCTTGCTACCCAGGCCTCGATCTGTTTGTACATCCCTGGCCACCAAGTGTAACTTCTGGCCAGGGTTTTCATTCTAATGATGCCCGGGTGCCCCTCGTGTGACAGTTCCAGTACCTTCCCTTGTAGTTTTTCCGGAATTACCACCCTATCCCCCCATAGTATACACCCTTTTAGTAACGAGAGTTCCGTTTGCCGGTTTCGGAATGTCCTGAAAGTCTCGTCGTTTTGCTTTTCCGGCCACCCTTTCTCTACCCAATGCAAAACCCGCGCCAGACGTTTGTCTTTATTAGTTTCTCGGGCAATGTCTGACGCGGTTATGGGTAGGTTGGGTAGAGTCTCTATTCTGAGGGTGGTCGTCGTGGGTGCTGGGTCAGTGTCTGGTTTGGGTAACGGTGAGTGGCTTAAGGCATCTGCATGGGAGATAGATCTTACCGGGTCGGTGTGTGAGCCCGTAGTTGTAGGCGGCCAGGAATTCGGACCACCTTGTCATTCTGGGAGACAGAATGTTCGGGGTGGCCCTGTTCCCTGTGAGTATTCCCAGCAGCGGTTTGTGGTCAATGATGATGGTAAATGTCCAGCCATAGAGATACTCGTGAAACCTTTTGATTGCGGCGACGATAGCCAGAGCCTCTTTGTCCAGCTGGCTGTAGTTCTGCTCCGGTTTGGTGAGGGTCCTTGAAAAGAACGCGATGGGTGCTTCCTTTCTGTCGGGGAGAGTGTGGCTGAGGACAGCGCCGACACCGAAGGGTGATGCGTCGCATGTGATAGCTAGTGGTAGGGTCTCGTTGTACTGGATGAGGATAGCATCCGAAGTGAGCAGGTCCTTGGTTTTCCTGAAGGCAGCTTCCTCACATTTCCCCCAAGTCCAGGTAGCCGCCTTGTCCAAAAGCCTATGCAAAGGCTCTGCCGCGGTCGCCTTTTGGGGCAGGAAGACATTATAAAAGTTAAGTAACCCCAGAAACGCCTGCAGTTCTGTTTTTGACCTGGGTGTGGCGGCTTCTTTGATGGCTTTAATTTTTTTGTTGGTGGGGTGAATGTCGTGTCGGTCTAGGAGGTATCCTAGGAATTCAACCCGCTCTGTGTACAGCTGGTATTTTTCCCTCTTCACTTTAAGCCCGGTTTCTTTGAATCTCATTAGCACCTCCCTTAGGCAACTCTCTAGCTCGGCCTGGTTGGTTGCCGATACTAGTACATCGTCGAAGTAGGGTACCACCCCCTTGATGCCTTGTAAGAGTCTTTCCATGAGGCTCTGAAAAATTCCAGGTGCCACGCTGACTCCAAATTGGAGTCGGTGACATCTAAAGGCTCCCCAGTGGGTGACTATGGTTTGCGCCTCTGCAGTTTCCTCGTCGACTGGCAGTTGCTGGTATGCTTGGGCCAGGTCGAGTTTCGCGAAAACTTTGCCCCCTCCCAGTGAGTGTAGGAGATGTTGCACTACTGGGACGGGGTAAGCACTTTGCTGCAAGGCGCCATTTAGGGTGGCCTTATAGTCCCCGCAGATTCTCACTGACCCATCAGGCTTGATTGGGGTGACTATTGGGGTCTCCCCCCAGGCGTAGTCTATGGGTTGTAGGACCCCTTGCTTGACGAGCTTGTCAATTTGCTCATCGATTTTTGGTTTGAGTGCGAAGGGTACCCTCCTTGGTTTTAGGCGTTTCAGGGGAACGTTTGGGTCTAGGCTGAAGGATATAGGGAGCCCTCGGTACTTGCCTAGGGTGCCGTCGAACACTTCTTGGAAGTCCCGGGCCAGTTGCTGCTCCCAGTTGGCTTCGGCGATGTGGTCGATGCCCGTGACTGCGATGCCGAGCGGTGCGAACCATTGAAGTCCCAGCAGGCTAGGTCAGTCTCGATCGATGATGGTCAAGGGAAGTCTTTCGGTGTGCTCCTTGTAAGTTACTGTGAACTGTCCTGTTCCAACTACAGGGATGCGGTTTCCCTGGTAGTCTTTGAGGATTAGTCTCTGGTTTTCTAGTTCCCTTCTCTGGATGGTAGGCACCAAGCGTTTAATTTCTTGCCAGGCTACCATTGAGAGGTAGGACCCGGAGTCTACCTCCATTTTACAGGGTTTGCCTTCGATGCCTACCTCCATGTAGACTTTTCGGGCATCTGAGGTTGTTGCGTGGCCGATGGTGACCGTCTGATGTGTCTCTTCTCTCCGCCGGGTCTCGCCACCTCATTGGGCTCATCCGTTCCGGTCCCAACGGTTGTCTGCTGGGCGGTCTCTGGTCCTGGGGGGTGTGCTCTCTCGTCTCCGCTCGCTCGGGTCCCATCATCTGGGGCTGTGGATTTTCTTGAGGCGGCAGACGCGGGCGATGTGGCCCTTCTTGTCACAGTGCCGGCAAACTGAGTCGAAGAACCGGCATTCGGATCTGGGGTGGTCGCCTCCGCAACCGGCACACGCGGTCCTCGACTTACGACTCCGCTGGCTGCGCTGGTCGCGGCCTGCCTGGAGACGGTGGATGTCTTCCTCCTCGTCTGAAGTGCCCGAGGTGGAGTGGAGTTCGCCCTGGTGAGTGTAGTTTCAGGTTGGGCCTCGGTCGACCTTGCAGGATGGTTGTTTGCGGTGGGGTCCCCGGCGTTCGCTCTCTGCATGCAGTCTACTGATTGTCGGGTTGCTTCGGCTGCCGTGGCTTCTGTGATGGCATCGGCGAGGGCGATGTTGCCCTTGGCCATCAACCAACTTTGGAGATCGGGGTCCCAAAGGCCGAGCACGATTCGGTCCCGCAGGGCCTCGTTCATATTGGAGAACTCGCATAGTCCTCCAAGGCGCCACAGCTTTGCGATGAAATCACTCAAACTCTCGCCCGACCGCTCGTCCTGCCAATAAAATTCGTGTCGTCAGATGAGGATGGGTACGGCTGGAGCGTAGTGTCTCCGGAGTATTGGCTTGAGGTCATCGCAATCCATTGCGGTAACGTCGGCGGGCTTGGCTAGTGCTTTTGCCATCTTAAACACTGCGGGCCCGCAGTGCGTTAGGAAGATGGCTTGTTTCTTCGGTCCGGTGGCGTCCTTCAGGTCGTTGCATTCGAGGAACATGCGGAATCTGTCCGTGTAAGATTCCCAGTCCTCGCTAACGGGGTTGAAGGGTGTTGGTGGCGCGATGTTGGCCATCTCGTCGGTTGGCTGGCTTCCGTCGGACACGTGCTTTGGTTCAGGATCAGAATCCCACCTTCGTCGCCAGTGTTGTGTCCGTTTGGAAGGAGGCCAGGAGTCGGTGACTTTGTATCATCTCTTTATTGTTGCTAGGAACCGGACTGGCTCTTTGGAAAACCTTGCGGCTTTTTATTTCCAAGCCGCGGCGGCCATGGCCAATGGAACCACTTTGAATCTCCCACGATTCGAATCTACCAATTGCCGGAGATTCTCAGGGACCCAATCGGCACGGCTCGCCTAAACAATCCGATCGCCCCGCGCTTTGGCCAATCAAAGCGCGGGGATTCCAAGAATTCAAATTAAGGTACAGAACACCTTGATTAGGCTCTTGTTTCCTGTTATGTTGTTTGTTTGTGTTGGTAGTTCCTTGAATGGGATATTGTTTAATAAAGAAACTCAGTTTAACCCTGAGCAACAAATATTCTATTCTATTGGTACAGTGGTGGGATTCAAAAAAAATTATCACTGGTTCTATGGGCATGGCTTGGTGGGCATGGCAGGGGAAGGATACTGTAAAATCTTCAGTCAGAGGTGGTATTTGCCAGTTTTCTGAATTACTCAAACTTTCTGCTACTGGTTCTCCAGAACTGGTCAGAACCTGCTGAATACCACCTCTGTATTAGTACCATAGAATCAATATTTGAAATGTTATTTATAACTTGGAGCCAGATTGTTTTGTATTTTCTACAATCATTTTATTCTGCAATCCATTTTATTGTCATTAACTAGGCATTACATTTGGCTTCTTGGTATGATTTCTGCTTGCTTAGAATATTTAATGTTTCAGGACACTGAAAAGTATATGGATACATTCAGATAAGTCATCTTCCTATAATATTTGTCAGTCAGGAAAAAAAATCAGTTGTGAAAATCAAACATTCTACCTCAACAGCATGGCAGTTGAATATGATCTCAAAAGTTCTTGAGCATGTATTTATGTATTGTTATAGCAAAGACAATAGTTTAGTACATCATTCTTTTCCCCTTTATAATAAAAATAACTATCCATTTTCCAACAGAATTATTTGTATTGATCATAAGGAAAAAGAAGATAAAATGCTAATTATTATATGACTTACCCTGCTGGTGTTCAAGATTTTAAATAGAGACTTGCCAATGCAAATTTCACACTTGTATTAACTGAAGCTGATCAAATTAAAATATAGCACCTTCATTTTGCTGTACTTTGCTTTCTGACAAACTAAGTAGATTTGCAAGTAGCCCATTTTTTCAGATAATTTTCACAGCTTAATACCAAATATGCCTGGTTTATCTTTGAAAGGAAAACAAGAAACATTGTCTGTATTGTGTATCTCTTCTAATGGGAAATTATTTGCTCTGTGATGAATTCATAATCTCATAGTTCAACTGCACACTACCTATACTTATTTTAATTTTTGTTTCCCTTATTGTAGTCTATTTTATTCTGCTAGTCGTTTTAGTCCGCCATTTCATGATACAAATCCTTTCAACAAAACATGCTTAATGTTTAATATTGTTATAATATTACCCAATCATCAAATATTCTAAATACATATTTAGAATATAGAAAACAGACAGAAGTTATTCATTTTAAATGCTTCATTTTTAGAGAGGAGAATGAAAGATGTTGCTACAAACTTTGGTCATCTAATCTTCTCCACTAAATTGTATTCATTGATTTCAAAATCAGTTTCTCCAAGCTGTTTTTTGTTTTAAAAAAAGGATTGAAATAAGGCTAAGATATATATGCAAATTTTAAGATCATCTACTGGAAAATAGTAATTTTGTAGAATTTTTAGATTATACACTGGACAACCAGTAATATCCAAAGCAAGTATCTTACTGTCAATTCATGAGCAAATAAATATAACATTCTTCATAACTACAAAGGTTTATTAATTTTACCACTATGGATATGATTGTGGTTTTTATGCAATGACTTTAGTTAGAAATATTTTATTTGTTTACTGTTTCCATATTTAAGAATATTTAATGAACAATTTTACTAATGCTAATAATTAGTTTCAGTTTCTCATCCTTATGCCATAAGGATTAAATTATGATTTAAGGTATATAGAAAACAAATTGACCTGGCCCACTTCAAAGGGCGGACAAATCTTGAAGCTCATGCCCCTATTTTTGATAATACAATTTGTCAACTTGGAAAAATACTGATTATGGTTTATTTGAAACAAACCAGATTTGAATAAGGTATTATAAAAAGACATGGGTTTTGAAGAGAAAACTAAGCTCCAGGTACTTTAGAATGAAAATGTATGGGGTACAGAGAAAATATGATCTTTTCTGTTGAAATATTCACCTGGTATTTATTAATCCAACCATTAATTTAAGAAGAATTATGCAGATTATATTCTTTGGGTTTGTAAATTATCTCGTCCAAATTCATAATTTATTTGAGGTGAAATAGAAATAGATCTGGTTCTCTTGGTTTGTACAAAGCACTATATTAAAAAAATATTGGTGCAACCAGTCTTCTGCGTCTTTCTTGCTGCTATCAGTGCTAATACTGATATTTGAAACTTCAAGAGAAATAAGAGGAAAATAAATTAAAAGAAGCCCAAGCTATAGGAAGGTATGTATTTCAATTTTGTGAATGTTTCCAGAAATAATCCAAGCTCATATGTTGCCGAATTCATACATCATTCCTTTTCTCAAGAGGATGTTTCTTTTCCCATTCTCCTTTATCTATAGCAATCTATAGTATTTTCAATTTTAAAGATAAATAAAGTCCCTTTAAAATAATGCCATCTACAAAGCAGGATAAAATGCTAATAGCAAATATAATTGTTAAGTCCTGGGCATGGGCACAAGGAACAGAGACGAGACATCAAACGGTGACTTCAACTCTTTATTGTAAAATAAGAACAGAGCAAATACTTGGGCAGCAGCAGCTCTTTTATAGAGCTGACTGCTGTCAAAACAACCAATGGTTTGAGTTTACCGCTTTCGCAAGCGTCCAATCAGAGGGGCCCATTAACAGCCAATCAGACTGGCCAAAATCGACCAATCACGACTCGCTATTTGCGGACCAATGAGAAGTGAAGGATTACAAGCCTGCTGTAAAGTAAAAGCTGTTTAGGGTTGTATCGCTGTGTTGGCTTAGTCCATAATACCCCTTCCCCCTAGGTTCCGTCTGAGGGGTGGGATGACGTATTCTCGTAAATAGGCAGGTCGCTTTACCTGTCTGCTCGGCCTGCGCTATTCCACCAGTTTCTGTCCTGGCTCTGGTTCCGGTGGGCTGCTAGCTGGGTTGGATGGTGAAAATTGTGGCTCTGGGCTGCTTTCTCTGCTTACGCCAGTGCTGTCTTCGGGTTCCCTGGAACCATTTCCACTGCAGTGCTGTCATGCGGCGAGGCCACTCCCTGGCTCAGTTCTCCTTCTGATGGTGCATATCCCCTGGTTGGTTGTGTAGACTGTTGGGTTTCGATTGTTATTTCTTCTTCAGCCTCCTCAATGTTCCCTCCCCCCCCAGCTAGAGATTCTGGGGCTGAGATAGGACTAGGTGCTAATCTGGAATGGAGTTGGTCTATGTGGCGTTTCCACATTTTATCATCTGTAGTTTGCAGGTGATAGGATCGGGGTCCCGTAAATTGCGTTATGGTAGTGGGGACTCACAATGGGTCGCCCGAGAAGTTTTTCACAAACACGAGGTCACCTTCCTGGGATGTCCGACACTTACTACTGGATCCTGGGGGTTGTTCCGGCATGTAGTTTGGGTGGAGGTGATCGAGATGCGAGTGAAGTTTCTGGCCCATCAGGAGTTCAGCTGGGGTTTTGTTTGTGGTACTGTTTGGGGTTATGTGCTGGAGGAGAAGCATCTGGTTTATTCTGTCATCAATGTCACCGTGGTCCATTTTGTGCAAGGTCTTTTTTACAAATTGAACCATTCGCTCAGCCCTACCATTGGCCGCAGGGTGAGCTGGCGATATTAAGGCATGGAGGATGCCCCGATCTGCCAGGTACTGTTCGAATGGCAGGGTAGTGAATTGGGGGCCATTATCGGAGACCAGGACATCTGGAAATCCGTGGGTAGTGAATAGCTTATTCAGCTTTTTAGTGACCGCCTCTGTGGTGGTACTTTTCATCTTGTGGACTTCGAGCCAGTTTGAATAGGCATCCACTGTTAGGAGGAAAGTATGTCCTCTTGTGGGTCCTGCAAAATCGATGTGGATACGGGACCAAGGACCTCGAGGCATTTCCCACTGGGTTGGGGGAGTTTTTGGAGGAGTAGAGCGAGTCTCCTGCATTTGCTGCACTTTGTTACCCAGGTCTCTATTTGTTTATCTAACCCAGGCCACCATGCATAACTCCTGGCCAATGGCTTCATCCACACGATGCCTGGATGTCCATCGTGCAACATTTTTAATACTCTATGTTGCAATTTCTCTGGGATTATGACTCTGTCTCCCCACACTATGCAGCCTTTTTGGGAGAATAGCTCTGTTTGACGATTCTTAAATGGCTTGAATGTATCATTGGTTTCACTGATCAGCCAACCCCGTTCCACCCAGCTGAGGACTCGTGCCAAAACAGGGTCCTTTTTTGTTTCTAAGGCTATGTCTCGAGCGGTCAGTGGTGGCGATTTGAGGATTTCGATTTGCAATGCGGATAAGGTTGGAACTGGGTCCTCTATGATGTCTGGTAGTGGGGATCGGCTCAAAGCATCAGCGTGGGGAATGGTTTTTCCCGGGTGGTGCTGCAATTGGTAATCATAGGTGGCTAAAAATTCTGACCAACGTGTCATTCTTGGTGATAAGATATGGGGAGTTGGTTTGTTTCCTGCCGAAATACCAAGTAGTGGCTTGTGGTCTGTAATTATGGCAAAGGGTTTCCCATATACATATTCATAGAAATGTTTAATTGCGGATACAATAGCGAGAACCTCTTTATCAAGTTGACTATAGTTTCTATCGGTCTTAGACAAAGTTCTCGAAAAGAACGCAATAGGTGCCTCATTCCCATTTGGTAGGAAATGGCTTAAAATGGCTCCCACTCCAAATGGTGAGGTGTCACAGGTAACCGTCAAGGGTAGAGTCTCATTGTATTGCATTAATACAGCATCGGAGGTTAAGAGGTCTTTTACTTGTTGGAATGCCCTTTCTTCATGCCGTCCCCAGACCCAGGAAGCCTTTTTGTTGAGAAGTCTATATAGGGGCTCGGCTAAGGTCGCCTTCTGGGGCAAGAAGATGTTATAAAAGTTAATGAGTCCCAGGAAGGCTTGGAGGTCTGTCTTATTCCTAGGTCTTGGGGCATTTTTGATTGTGGTTAGTTTTTTTTCAGTGGGGTGGATTCCCTGTCTGTTGAAAAGGTATCCCAGGAACTCCTCTCTGTACAAAGTTGACACTTGTCCCTTTTTACCCTCAGACCAGCGTCTTTAAATTTCTGAAAAACTTTTCTGAGTCGTTTAGTGGGAGCAGCTATTAGGACATCATCAAAATAAGGCACAACGCCTTTTATGCCTTGTAATAGTCTCTCCATTAAACTTTGGAAAATGCCCGGCGCCACGCTTACTCTGAATTGGAGTCTATTGCACTTGAAAGCGCCTCTATGTGTAACTATTGTCTGGGCTTCTGGAGTTGTCATGTCTACAGGTACTTGCTGGTATGCCTGAGCTAAGTCCAATTTCGCAAATATTTTTCCACCACCCAGGGAATGAAGAAGGTGTTGAACCACCGGTACTAGGTAAGCGCTCTGTTGAAGAGTATGATTTAGGGTGGCCTGGTAATCCCCACAAATACTTAACGAACCATCTGGCTTCATGGGCGTTACTATTGGAGTTTTCTAGCGAGCATGGTCAATTGGTTCCAATACGCCCTGGGCTATCAGTTTATCTAGCTGCTTGTCGATCTTCGGCTTTAGGGCAAAAGGCACCTGATGAGGCTTAAGCAGAATGGGAGCTACATCGGGGCTGAGATTAAATGATATAGGGGTCCCCTTGTACTTGCCTAATGTTCCTGTGAACATGTCCTGGAATTCCTGGATCAGAGCCTCTTCCCAGTCGTCGCTTCTGGTTTGGTGTATGCTGGCTAGTTCAATCCCGAATGGGGCGAACCACTGTAACCCTAACAAACTGGGTCAGTCATGATCGACGACAGTCAGGGGAAGCATCACTGTGCGGTCCTTGAAGGATACTTGGACATGGCTGGAACTGACAATTGGAATTCTGTTTCCCTGGTAGTCTTTCAGGATGATTCATTGCATGCTGAGGTCCTGGCGGCAGATGGCAGGGATCAGCTATTTGAGGGTTTTCCAGGATACCATCTATAGGGATGATCCCGAACCGACTTCCATCACACACGGTCAATTCTCAATAGTAACCCTTACATGGATCTTTCTTGCATCGAACGATGAAGTGTGGCCAATAATAATGGTTTGGTGGGCCTCTTCTTGTCTTGTTGAAGAGGCAGGTGCTCGATTTCTGTAGTAGTAGTGGTTGTTCCATTGGTGGTTCAGACGGTCCTGGTTCTCAAGAGGTTTGCTTGTCTCCTGATGAAGGTTGTTCTCCCTTCGCCTGGGTCTGGACTCTCGCTTGCTTCTGCAGACTTTTGCGATGTGGCCTCTTTTTCCACAAGTACGGCAGAGTGCATCAAGGAATTTGCAGTCTGATCGCGGGTGGTTTGCCCCGCAACCAGCACATTGGCACAGATGTCTCTGGTTCCTTTGCTCTCGTTCCGAGCGGAGCCAGTTGACCTCCTCTTCCTCACTGTCTGAGGATGACTTGAGGTCTTCATGGTGGGTGGTGGTAGCATGCTTCTCAGCGATGAGTGGGCTATCGTTAGCGAGTTGGCGAAGAGATGCGTTCGCTCAGCGCATTCGAGCGGCTGACTTCCTGGTTGCTTCTGCAGCAGTAGCGTTGGTGATGACATCTGTAAGGCCTTTCACCATCAGTTTACTCTGCACGTGCGGTGCATTTAATCCCAGAACTATGCGGTCTCTTAGGGCTTCCTCTAAGTTTGCAAAACCACGAAGGCCTCCTAGGTTCCGAAGGTCAGTTATGAAATTCCCAATACCCTCGTCCTTCCTTTGCTCCCTCTAGTAAAATTTGTGTCTTTGTATCAGTGTAGGTACTGTGGGTGCATAATGGGCCAGGAGGATTGGGCGAGGGTATCCCAATCCATGGTCTTCACTTCTGCTGGTTTTGCCAGTGCTTTAGCCATTTTGAAAATGGCGGGGCCGCAATGAGTCAGAACACCACTCATTTCTTTTTTTTTTTTTGAAACAAATTTTTATTAATTTTAAAGATAAAACAACACATCATTAACCATTAAATACATAAACACATAAAACCTCTTAACATTGTAAATCCTTACAAGTCAAACAAAACATTATTTTTATACAGCATAATTCCAATTTATCCCATCTCCATATGGACACACAAATATCTTTCAGCAAATTTCTCATTATTTCTCTTTACTCCTATTCAATTTCATTTCTCTTCCATATTTATCCATTTTATAGTCATCATATTCTTTTCTTTCTGGCTTGTTTAAATTATTCTCATCTAACATTCCTCCAAGGTTTTATTGATTCTTTTTTCCTTTTTTTTTTTATAAAAAACAAATTTTGTTAGTTTTACCATAAACACAATACACAAACATACAAACACAAAACATAAACAAAACTAAAAGATCTTTTCTGAAGGTTGTCTGTTCCCGGGTTAAAACTCTTCACACAGACACAAATTCAAACATCATATTCAACCCATATCTCCTTCCATATCTTATTATCATTTTCTTTTTTTATATATATATATATAAAAACCATTTTTATCAGTTTTATAAAAACAATGCACAAAGAATCAAGGCATAGCAGCTTATAAATTCTTTTCTAAGAAAAAATAATAATAAAAGATCAATAAGGCATAACATTTCCAGATTATAATATCAATATTTCATATAATATTAACTTCATATCTTGTCCCTACTTCTCCTTTCCATCCAAATTATTTATTAATTAAAATTTTATTGCCTTTTATCAATATACAAAATCCAAAAAAAAAAGCATACATATCCTTCCATATCTTATTACCATTTTCAACAACATTCTTTGTCTGTTCTATTTCCAATTATCCATTCATCTTTTTTTTCTTTTACCATACTTCTCCTGTACACCAATTGGAGTAACATCTATAACTCATTACCCTAACTTAGAAATACTACATATAGCAATATTTCTTGGGATTCTGTTTAAAAGATTCTAAAATTACATAATAAATTTTATATTCTAAATATACATATAAAAACACACTCTTATATACCCTCCAGAATCCCTCTTTTAATCTAAATTAAATTCACCCATTGTCTCTGAATAAACTTTTTTTCTTTAGGTCTTGCTTCCCCCCATTAAGGCTTCTCCTCCCCCCCTTTCTCTCTTGCTTATTCTTCTCCTTGCCCTTTCTACCCCTTTGCTTTTTCCCTTCGCTTTTCTTACTCCTTTTCCTTTGCTTTCTAACCTTGCCTCCATCTTTTCGCTCATTTTTCTCTCTTTTGGTTGTTTTTATAATTCTTAAAATCCCCTTTTTCTTATCCTTTTTCTCCTCCTCTCCGGAAGGGACCCATTGTTCATCAAAGATGGCTTCTTCTTCCTCTTCTTCCTTGTCCCAGTCCTTCTGCTGCGTAATCAACTTTTCAACAGAACATAACGCCATTTCTAAGAATTGAAACAAAGCGCCCAAAGTATCTTCTTTTTTATATTTTTGATATTCAATCTCTAGTTCATCCAAACGATGCCATTATAAAAAGGGAAACTTTTTCCAAAACAACCACAAGTATTTTTAATCAAAGACAATCAAAAGCAATTAAAAAAAAAAATTCCAAAAGTTAATACTTTTCTTCCTTCTTCTCTTTCTCTTTCTGGATTAATTTTTATTCAAAGAGGTCCAATTACCATATATCTTCCTTTGGGATCCACAAAGACGTTCTAGACAATCTCCTCCTTTTTCAGCTTCTGCTCCAATTTTTTTTCTCCCTTCCCACTTGCAATGACAATTTTAAATAATCAGAAATCCATACCTCCAGCAAAGATTTTCCAATTTCTTAAATTTTTCAATGTCCAAAAATCCCTTTGTCTCTTAGCTTCAACTTTCAAAGCAATCCACTTTCAATGTCTAATATATCCAAATATTTCTGCTATTTCCGTGGGGTGGGAGAGTAAAAAAAAAAAAAAAAAAAGTTCCCTTTAACAGCTTCTCCACCGCTTTTCGCTCTTCTTAGGGATACAATGTATCCTCCAGCAATTCAAGCAGCTCAATTCCAGGCAATTTAAAAGGTGTTACTTGACCCGGCTCAGACAGAACTTTCACTCTTCACACTTCCTCCAGCACAGTTCTTACCCGGTTGCTGGCTTCTTCGTGGCGGCCATTGCTGACCGCCGCTCCACCGCCTTGGGAAAAAGGGGTTTTCCCGGAGAAGGGGGGGGTCTGTGACACCCCCACCTCCCTATCTGACTCCCCTCTCTCTTCAGCTGTCCCTACAGGGCAGCCATATCCCCCTGACCCATCTGGATCGGGGGTACCTCGACGGCTAGCACAGCAGGAATCGCGAGCTGTCGCGAATTCCTGCTGCCCCGAAGCCACGCGAAACCGGAAGTCTTCAACACCACTCGTTTCTTGCCAGGCGTAGCATCTTTTAAATTGTTGGTCTCCAGGAACATCTGGAAGTGATCTATATACGAGTCCCAGTCTTCAGTTGCTGGATCGAATGGAGCGGGTGGTATGGCGCCGCTGGTCATCTTGCCGTTTGTTGTGTGCGCTCTTTCACCACGTGCTCTGTCTTGTTCGATGCGTACTTAGTCAGCTCTATCGTCTCCGCATCCCACCCTCGTCTCCAGTGTTAAGTCCTGGGCATGGGCGCAAGGAACGGAGACGAGACATCGAACGGTGACTTCAACTCTTTATTGTAAAATAAGAACAGAGCAAATACTTGGGCAGCAGCAGCTCTTTTATAGAGCTGACTGCTGTCAAAACAACCATATGGTTTGAGTTTACCACTTTCACAAGCGTCCAATCAGAGGGGCCCATTAACAGCCAATCAGACTGGCCAAAAACGACCAATCACGACTCGCTATTTGCGGACCAATGAGAAGTGCAGGATTACAAGCCTGCTGTAAAGTAAAAGCTGTTTAGGGTTGTATCGCTGTGTTGGCTTAGTCCATAACAATAATTACATTTGAAATCATCCAAAATCTCAAGACAAGAGTTGACTTTTGCATGCTTCAAAAAATAATTTCGAAGAACTGTTTCAGAGCTTGAACAGGCATCCCTGCTGTCTTTGTTCAAGGAGACCAACATGTTTCAGTCTTCCGCAACTGCCTAATTAAAAGGCAGTGCTGCATTTTCAAGATTGTGCAGAAGCCTGAAAAAGACCAACCTCTTTTAATGAGGAGGCCCAAGCATTTCTGTTAACTCATTTTTGAATTAAGTAAGAATCTCCTTAGAGGTAAGGATTCAAAAACAGAGATTGTGTCTTCAGGGGACAGAGAACAAACAAGTAGGGTCTTCAAAACATTAACCAAATCGGCGGCAGTGACTGGGAGGAAGACCTCGCCCACGAATTCAGGGACGTCTTCGCGGAAAAGCTAGGTGAGTACAAGGGGACCCCGATTTCCTTTAGCCTTAATCCAAAGATAGCTCCCATCCACCTTAAGCCTCATCGAGTTCCGTTCGCTCTAAAGCCAAAAATCGATGAACAGCTTGATAAGTTGATAGCCCAGGGAGTTTTAAAGCCAACCGACCACTCCCCATGGGAAACACCAATCGTGACACCAATTAAGCCAGATGGCTCCATTAGAATTAGAATTAGAATTTGTGGGGACTATCGAGCCATCCTAAACCACGCCCTGCAACAAAATCCATATCCGGTGCCAGTGGTGCAACACCTCCTCCATTCCCTGGGGGGCGGAAAAGTCTTCGCTAAACTAGACTTAGCTCAGGCTTATCAGCAAATGCCGGTTGATGAAAAAACGGCACAGGCACAGATTATCGTAACACACCGAGGTGCCTTTAAGTGTACGCAGCTTCAATTCGGAGTGAGTGTAGCCCTGGGGATCTTTCAGAGCCTAATGGAGAGACTATTGCAGGGGATCAAAGGCGTTGTCCCCTATTTTGATGATGTGCTCATTGCTGCCCCCACTCCAAAATTTTACAGGATCGTTTAAGACTGGTTTTACAAAAATTCCAAGAAACAGGCCTGAAAGTGCAGAAAAATAAGTGCAAACTGTGTACAGATCATGTTGAATTCTTAGGGTAGTTGATTGACAGTCAGGGTATTCACCCTACCGATAGCAAATTGAGAGCAATAAAAAATGCTCCCAGACCCAGGAACAAGGCCGACCTCCAGGCGTTCTTAGGCCTCATCAATTTCTATAATGTATTCTTGCTGCACAAGGTGACTGTCGCTGAACCTTTACATCGCCTACTAGATAAAAAAGCAATTTGGGTATGGGGTCACAGAGAAGAGCAGGCGTTCCATAATGTAAAAAACTACTGACTTCTGACACTGTACTAATGCAGTACAATGAGACTTTGCTGTTAAATATCACATTTGATGCATCGCCTTTTGGAGTGGGCGCCATTTTGAGCCATGTATTATTAAATGGTACTGAAGCTCCTGTTGCTTACTTTTCAAAATCGCTCTCGAAAACTGAGCAAAATTACAGCCACATCGATAAAGAAGCCCTGGCAATTGTATCAGCTGTTAAAAGATTCCATGAGTACCTGTACGGCCGTGCTTTTACCATTGTAACTGACCACAAACCATTGCTGGGGATAATCGCTGTGGACAAGCCAACTCCCTACATACTTTCTCCCAGGATGACCTGCTGGTCAGAATTCTTGGCTGACTACAATTATCAGCTACAATATCGTCCTGGTAAAGCCATTCTCAACGCGTTGAGCCGTGCACCACTCCCTGAAACCATCAACGATCCTGCACCAACGATGACAACGTTGCAGATCGGGACACTCCATACGCCACCATTAACTGCCCGTGACATCGCGAGAGAAACAAAACGTGACCCCATCTTAGCACGAGTCCTCACATGGGTGGAACGCAGATGGCCATTGGACCAAGTACCAGATGACTTCGCACCATTCAAAAGTCATCAAACAGAGTTGTTCTTGCAGAAGGGGCGATAGAGTCATTATCCCAGAACGACTCCAACAGGCACTGCTAAGAACCTTGCACGATGGCCACTCTGACATCGTGCGCATGAAGGGCCTCGCACGAAGCTACGTGTGGTGGCCAGGCATCGACAGACAAATCGAATCGTGGGTTAAAACTTGCCAGAGATGCCAAGAAGTAAGCAACGCTCCACCAAAGGCAACCCCAACCGAATGGCAGATGCCGCGGGTACCCTGGACCCGCATCCATCTGGATTTTGCTGGGCCGACCAAAGGCCACACGTTTTTGCTAACTGTCGACACCTACTCGAATTGGCTCGAGATTCATCAAATGAGGAACACAACCACCGAAGCGTTCCTCAAAAGACTGGAAAGGCTGTTTGCAACCCATGGATTACCAGACGTTCTGGTATCCGACAACGGGCCCCAATTTACCGCGCTGTCTTTTGAACAGTACCTGGCTGACCGCGGTATCCGACATGCACTTACTTCGCCTGCGCACCCTGCGGCCAACGGTAGGGCTGAGCGCATGGTACAATTCATCAAAAGGACTCTACAAAAGGTAGACTACGACAACTTCAACGAGAAAATCAACCAAATCCTTTTCCTACAGCACATCACACCTCACAGCATCACCAACAAAACTCCCGCCAAGCTACTAATGGGACAAAAGCTCCACTCCCACCTCAATCGGTTACACCCAGCCTATGAAACGGAAAAACAACTCGGATCCAGCGGCTGATGCCGTACCTTCCAGGTAGGCAATTTAGTATTCGCCAAAAATTTATCGGGCGATCCGCTGTGGGTAGAAGCGACCGTAATTCACATAAGATTACCCCGCCCAAGATCATACCTTGTTCAGTGCCCTGACAATAGACTTTGGAAGTGCCATATAGATCAACTACGATCGCGGCTGCAGTCACGCAATTCCGAACTCCCTTATGACCAAACTAAGGGGGGGGGAGATACAGAGGAAGACGAATTGCAACTAGAGGAAAATCTTTTTGAAGGGACTGATAACGGAACTAAAACGCAGGAACAGGAACCGAGGACGGGAGTGAGTTCACCTCTGGGAGTGGCCAGTGATATTGGTGACGACAGAAACGCGAACTCTGAACCAGAGGCACCCCTATCGTTAAACAACAATCTACCTCAGCAGAAGTTCAGCCAATCACCAGGCACTTTGTGAAAATCAAAAAGACTGATAAAACAGCTGAATTAAGTCCATTTATATTCATTGTAATCAGTTTTCTTTCTTCCATGATTATGCTTTATATTTAGGTCTAACAGCTCTCGTGGATCTCACTTCACGCTGTTCTTTATTGTCCACCTGTCCACTTACAGCTCCTTTCTCTTTTTCAGTCTCCAGTTGTTCCTCTTGAGACTCAATTAATGAGACCTCTTTCTTTGCCTCCTCTCTTCTTCTTCCAAAAAATTCTGCATGGAAAAGTTCTGCTTTTTCAATTGAATCAATTCTATGTCTCTGCTCTTGCCACGTAAACATTAATCCTTCTGGAATCAGCCATCTATAATTCACTTCGTTTCCCAGTAGCATTTTGGTCAGAAATCGATATTCTCTTCTCATCTCTCTCACTCTTCTGGGTATTTGTTTTAAAACCACAATCTCTTTACCTTTGTATTTCAATGTTTTCTCTCTTACCACTTGTAATATTTGTGTTTTAATGTATTTTTTGGTAAATCTAATATAATTAGATGACTTAATTCAGCTGTTAAAAGAAGGAAAACTTTTCATAAATTAATGAAATTAAAATTTGATATAATTTGTCTACAAGAAGTTCATATTAAAAAACAACATGAACAATTGTTAGTACAGCCAAAATTGGGGAAAATATTTACTTCTTTGACTCAATGTAAGAAAAGAGGAGTGGTTCTATACATTAAAGAGGCTATCCCAGCAAAATTGATTTACATGGATGAAGATGGAAGAATATTAATGGTAGAAATAATGGACAATAATATAAAAATACTCTTGATTGCAATTTATGCTCCGAATGATAAACAAGAAGAGTTTTATAAAAAGCTACATATGAAAATAATTGGACTGGACTATGTTAATATAATTATGATGGGAGATTTTAATGGAATTGTGGACAATAAATTGGACTATATAGCAACAACAACAAAGCAAAATAGAAAGGCTCTCCCAAGGTCTTTTTTTAAAATGACAGATGAATTAACTTTAAAAGATATTTGGAGAGAAAGAAATGTTAAAGCTAAACAATATACTTTTTACTCAAATAGACATTTATCATGGTCCAGATTAGATATGATTTGGATCTCAACAGAATTAATATCCAATATTCAAGAAACAAATATTGAAACAAGTACTTGGGCAGATCATAGCCCAATGACAATTAAATGGAAGGGACAAAAAAAAAGATCGAGATGGACATTAAACAATACTATTTTAAAGGAGAAAGATTTTATACAATGGATGGAGAAGGAATTGGCTTTTTTCTTCAGAGAAAATAAAAAATAAGATACTTCAACGCAAAATGTGTGGGATACAATGAAGGCATATGCCAGAGGTTTGATAATAGATTATACAAGAAAAAAGAATATTAGGAAAAGGCAAGCTTTTAAGGCCTTGGAAGATGAGTATAAAATTCTTGAAAAAGAATTACAGAAAATGCCACAGAAAAAGGATATTAAATTGAAGCTGGATGTAATTAAACATAAAATGGAATTAATAGAGAAAGAAGAACTGGCACAGAAAATTAGAAACTCTGAACAGAATTATTTTGAAGATGCAAATAAACCAGGTAGATGGCTAGCATATAAATTGAGAAAAGAGAAGGAATCAAGAAAAATATTGAAGTTAATAGATGAACAAGGCCAAGTTTGTTATGGGAATAAGGAGAAAAAAGAAATTATTTGAGATTTTTATGGGCAATTATATAAACAAGAGAATATTGATGAAGAAAAAGTCAAACAGTATTTACAGGAAGCTAATTTATCAAAGATACCTAAAGAGACTGAAGAAATGCTAGGAAGCAATATAACAATGATGGAACTAAATGAAGCATTTAAGAGACAAAATAATGGGAAAGCACCGGGTCCAGATGGGCTTCCAACAGAATTCTATAAAACATTTCAAGAATCATTGAGCATCCAATTGTTAGAAGTTATGAATGAAGTTATGTTAAAAAAGATGATACCCAAAACATGGTCAGAGGCTTACATTACACTTATACCGAAGGAAGAGACTGACCCACTGCAAATTAAGAATTATAGACCTATTTCTTTATTGAACGCAGACTATAAAATCTTTGCTTCAATCTTAGCAGAAAGACTTAAAAAATATCTAAATAATTTTATTCACCCAGATCAAAATGGATTTCTGCCAAAGAGACAAATTAGAGACAATATGAGAGTAATCTTGGACACTTTGGAATACTATGAGGCTCATGCTGAAAAGCAAATGGCTTTGATATTCCTAGATGCTCAAAAAGCATTTGACAACGTGAACTGGAGATTTATGTTATTATTATTGGAGCAGATGGGTTTTGCTAAAAAATTTACTCAAGCAATAGAAGCCATATATAATAAACAGACGGCAAGGGTAATGATGGAGGGGGAACTTACAGATTTTATTAATATAAGGAAAGGTACAAGACAAGGATGCCCCCTATCTCCTTTGTTATTTGTGTTGACCTTGGAAGTGTTGAATAGAAATATTAGGGATGATAAAAGCATAAAAGGAATGAAAATTAAGAAGGAAGAATTCAAGCTACAAGCTTTTGCTGATGATTTAGCTTTTATTTTGGAAGACCCGCTAGAAACAGCTCCAAAGTTATTGGAAAAGATAGAGACTTATGAAGAGGTGGCTGGTTTGAAAATAAATAAAGATAAAACAAAGATTTTGACAAAGAATATGCTATTGAGACAGAGAGAAGAACTGGCAGATCTTTTGAAAATTCAAGTTACAAATAAGGTTAAGTATCTGGGGATATATTTGACAACAAGATGTAGCACATTAAAGGAGAATAATTATATTAAACTTAAGCAACAGATAACTACAGATTTGAAGAAGTGGGAAAACTTGCAATTGTCATTAATAGGGAGAATTTCAACAATTAAGATGAATATTTTACCTAGAATTTTATTTTTGTTTCAAATAATACCAATTAGGCTTGGAAAAGACTATTTTGAAGATTTAAATAAAATCATGTTGAAGTTTATATGGCAAGGTAAAAAAGCGAGAATAAAGCTAAAGCTTTTGCAAGATGCTAGAATTAGAGGAGGTTTTGGCTTGCCTAATTGGGAATTGTATTATCAAGCTGCAAGTTTGATGTGCGTCAAAGAATGGATAACATTAAGGAAACATAGGTTGTTGACATTAGAAGGGCATGATTTGCTGTTGGGTTGGCATGCTTTTTTATGGTATAAGGGAACTAAAACACAGGGTTATTTTAGAAGACATTATGTACGGGAGTCTTTGTGGTTAAATTGGGAGAAGATAAAAAGACAATGTTATTTGAAAATTCCAGTTTGGTTATCGACCATTGAAGCATTTTCCTATCCTATAATCTACAAGAAGGAATAAACAGTTAGATATGGGGAACTTTTGGATGAAAAGGGTGAACTTAAATCGATCCAAAACTTAGAGGAACAAGGTATAAGGATGAATTGGTTTTCATATGCACAAATACATTCAAGGTATGATGAAGATTCTAAAACGGAGGGATTTTATGATAAGCAGACTGATTTAGATAAGATCTTGATGGGTACTGATGAGAAAGTGATTAAAAAATTATATGGTTATTTACTGGGAATGAAATTAGAGGAAGAACAAGTCAAAGAAACTATGATTGTTTGGGGGAAGAATTTTGGATATGGGATTGATTTAGAGAAATGGCAGAAATTGTGGTCTCAAAATTATAAAATGACAATGTCAACAGCATATAAAGAAAATTTGTATAAGATGTTTTACAGGTGGCACTTTCCTCCGACAAGAATAGCAAGAATGTTCAAGAATAAATCTGAAAAATGCTGGAAATGTCATCAGATACCCGGCTCGTATTACCATATGTGGTGGACTTGTGAGGACGCTAGAAAATATTGGACTATAATTCGCATGTGGTTGGAAAAAATGACAAAGAAACATATAGACTTGAAACCAGAGATCTTCTTATTGGGAATTTTACCTGATATATATAGTAAAGATTTGAAATATCTGATTGTAAATGTATTAACAGCGGCCAGGATTGTATTTGCTAAAAAGTGGAAGAATGAGAAAATACCATTACAGGAAGAAATTATTAAGAAAATATTGGAATGTGCTGAGATGAGTAGATTGACATTTGAAATCAGAGAGCAAGAGGATGAACAATTCTATGAAATTTGGGATCTTTTTTATAAATGGCTAGATGATAAAATACGATAATAGAATATTTTAGATAGTAAGAAATATCTTTATCTTGTTATTTTGCTATTATTTTGTTAATCGGTATTATATTTATAAAGGTTTTTTTTTTTAGGATTGATCTGGTATGATTATATGATTAGTTGAATAATTTGGTTAAAGTATTGTTAGCTCATAAAGCATGAATGATTAAAAGTATAGTCAAAAATTTTTTTTTTTGTTCAGTGATTATAGGATATATAAGTTTGGATTGATAATATGAGTTGTTATGTAACATAATTGTAACTGGGACTACAAAATGAATGCACAAAAATGATGAACCAACTGACACACTGCATGTAAATATGAGAGGTGTATGTTTTAATGTCTTGTTTGTCTTGTCTGTTTGTAGAAAATTAATAAAATTTTCTTTCAAAAAAAAAAAAAAGACTGATAAAACAACCATCCTACCTCAAGGACTATGTAACCGTGCCCCGTAAGCAGAAGCCGGGAGAAAGGAGTGTTGTGAATGAATCATGCCAAATAAAGTTATCTTGAGCTTGAAGTCAAGTGCAGGGTTCTGGCCCTGCACTTCTGATTGGCTGTTAATGGCAGGATCGGATTGGTCCTTTCAGGAGCATCTGATTGGCCATTAACAGGCCATTCTCATTGGTTAACGGAGCTAGCGCTCCAGGATTGCTATTGGTTGAATAGTTAATAAGTTGCCTATATAAGAAAGGCTATAGCAGCCCTCCAGTTTGAGCTGTCACACCATGTAAATAAAGAGTTTGAACTTCACTGTTTCTACTGGCTCATCTCCATTATTCGCATCCATGCTCCAGACCTAACAAAGAGGATCATCCTTCCTTTGGGCCCCATCCAGGTCTCAGTAATATCTGCCAGGTCAACCCTTTTAATCAAAGATTACAGATGAGAGAGACCTTGTTACAGATTGACTTTAAAAGCAACATTCAGAAACCAGATTCTCTGACAGTCTGCTGACAGGGGCTGAAACAAGGGAACCGAAACACAAAATCAATATAAGATAATGGCCCCTAGTTTCCTGAGAATGGTCTGATCCCTCCTGTGGAATTGATCAGTTTTTGTCTGAGGAAGAATTCATAGAATCAAGCTGTACAGAAGATTTCAAGTTTTGAAACTACCTCAAACGGTGATCTACCAGCAGAATATTTTTAACAGACTTTATAAAATTGAAATTTGTAGTTGCCTAAGACAATGCTTCATAGGGGAAAATATCCTGCTTAAACAAGCTGAATAATGAATTCCATGCCTTAGCCATAAGCTTTTTAGGAAACCAGTTAGAACATAAAGGTACTAGAAGAATTTGTTCTAATGATCATCCTTTGTAGAGTCTATGAACATTACATAGATTAGGTCAGTGATGGCGAACCTTTTTGTTGTGGTGTGCCAAAAGTGTGTGTGTGATAGCACGCGTGCATGCCAGCACCCACAATGCAATGTGCCCTGCCCCCTGAGTATGCGCATATAAATCCCCTTACCTGCACTGTGCATACGTGTGCCTCCCAGCTTATTTTCAGCCCGTTTGAGGCTATTTTCGCCCTCCCAGGGGCTCAAGGGAAACCTCTGCAACTTTTGGAGACTGAAAAACAGGCCCATTTTGGCACTTTCAGTTTCATCACTTCTGGTATTTCTGGAATGCCTGTTTTTCGGCCTCCAAAGGCTGCAGTGGCTTTCCTTGAGCCCCCAGAAGGGCAAAAAAGGCCTCAAATGTGCTGAAAATTAGCTGGGAAATGCGCGCATGCACAGTGCAGGTAACTTTGGCTGGGATTCGCATGCCCACACAAATGGCTCTGTGTGTCACCTGTGGCATGCGTGCCATAGATTCACTATCACGGGATTAGGTCTTTCAGGTACTAGTGATTCATGTCCTGAATTGATGTCCTTAAAAATAAAAACCATTTCTATTTCTAGTGTGACAGATTTGAGTTTGTACAAAGAATAACATGATATTCTGAAGATGCATTGCAGTAGATTAAATAAACTAAAAGAATTCAATGAAAAAAGTCATTAAGCATTGCCTCTAGGGCAGTCAATCACCATCACAGCTACTATTGATTTTCATTTGTCTCCAAAAGCCTAAATCAGCAACATATTTTAGAGAAGAATCATGGCTGATTTGAGTCAATAAGGTCTATATTAAGTTTGCATGACAAAAATGTTCTGGCTATTTATTTTAAATACATTTTCTTTCTCTGTAATAGCAATGCAGTTTAATGAGAGTTTACAATCTTTCAGGGTAATGATTTAGCAATTAGCATTAAAAACAAAACTTTTTTAAAAGTTCTGTTTGAAAAAACCTTACTTTTCCTACTGAGATTTGAAATGTTCAAATGATGCTTTGGCAATATTACAATTTCAAAACTGTTTTAAGTTTGAAAGTAAAAGAAAATACAAGGAAACAAAAATATGTTTAAAATTTGGGAATGCAGGAAAGAAGGGGAAGAAAAAAATAGAAAGAATTTTGAAGTTTGGTACAAATATGAGTATAAAATACAATAATCTTTTCCTCTAAGATTAGCCATAGCACATTGTATTTCTGTAATATTAATAAATTGCAATTATCAAATTCCCAAATTAAAATGTACTACATATTCATTGATTATCTCCCCTTTTAAATCCCATTAAACACTTAGCTTATTACCTAAAACATTAAAATTAATAATCCCTTTAAAGCTACATAGCATATATAAATCAGATTCTGCATGGTTTTTCCCCATCTTAATTCCATAAGATTTGTTTAAAATTTCAAAAAAGAAGACATATTAATTTACTTAATTGATCCTGAACCCTAATGTTAATTCAATTTCAGCTCTCCTCCTATAACATTTCATTTATTTCAGTATATTTAATACATATATTCCATTAATTATTCCGTTCATCTTTATACATTTAAAGAAAGGAGCCTGTATTCCAATCCTAAAAATGTCAACTCCAATACAACCCTTCTCATATTTCATTTCAATTATTTCAATACATTTAATAAACATATTCCATTAGTTATTGCAGTTATCTTTATACATGAAAGAAAAGAGCTTAGATTCCAATATCAAAAAGTAACCATTCTATTTTCCATTTTATCAATCTATATGTCCTATTTCATAACTTTAAACTTGTTTATACCCCCATCACCTTGCAGAATCCCCCTTCTGAATATTAATCAGCCATTATCTCTGTCTTTTAATTAAACCTTTTCCATTTTTTTTATAATTCCCATGTTTCTTTGTTTCCAAATCCTGTTTCTTATCCCTTCTTTCCCCTTCCATTTTCCCCTTTACTCTTTCACTCCAATTTTTACCCCCCCCCCCTATTTATAGCTTCCTTCCGCCCTTCTGCTGATTCTTTTTGCCTTTTTTAATTTTCTGGATATTCACCTCTTTATTTAACTTCTTACATCTCCTATATTTGTTTCCCACTCTTTTTCTCCTTCCTTCCAAAATTCTTTGTTCTCGAAAGTACTTAAAAATGGCCTCTTCTGTAGTTCGCTCCACCTCCTCTTCTGCCTTTTGTCTTTGTTGTTCATATTCTGCAATCACGTTTTCCATAAATTTTAAAGCAAAGCCCAACGGTTCACCTTGCTCTTGTAATGTTTCTTTCATGTTTCTAAGTTCCATTTTTAATTCCAGAAGAGATATCACCATTATACACTTTTCTGGCTAGCAATTTAATCCAAATAATGTCTATAAGATTAGTTTCCAACAGTCAGCTTCTGTTTTATTCCTCTCAGATTTTAGTCCTCAGCTAATCCAATACCAGATCCATGCCAGAATCAATAGTTAGTCCAAGGGCAGAATCTTCCTGTTTCTTTCTTTGTTTCAATGTTTCAGTTTTTCAAAGTTCTTGTTTTATTGTTTCAATTTTCCTTACAATTTTTAAGAAACTAAGTCTTTTAGAAAAAAAATAAGTTAGATTTAACCATTAGATGGCACTCTTTGTTATAACAGATCTTCACCCCTTTTTTCCAGCTATTCAGAGGTTTTTAGACCACAATTTTCCAAGAAAAAAAATCAAATCCAATTGGTATTAATTGTTTCCTTTAACAATCTATAATTCAACTTTATTAGTGCCTATATAGAATCAGAATATACTTATCCAAATTAGTTAGATGGTTTCTTCTTCCAGCTTCTATCTTTCTCGGTTCAAAGTCCTGCCGCTGTCAAAAACAATTCACACCTTTTTTTTCTCCTTTCTCTTTGCCGCTTTAAATCCTTTTTTTAAAATTCTGTAAAAAATTAATCCTGGGGTACCTTCCATTTAATTATAGTGCTCTGTTCCTCCTGCTATCTGCTTCTTTCTCTCTCCTGCACAATCTTATTCCAGCTTAATCTTACCCTTCAGGGTGGCCATTTTAGACTACCACTTCAGATGTCTTCGGGAGGGAGTAATTGCCAATCCAGGGAGGGGATTTGTGACTTCCTACTAGCCAGATGACAGTCTCCCCTTCCTCTGCCACCCCTACAAAGTGGCTTCTACACCAAATCTAACCAATCGGGGCTCTCCGACGCAGAAGCACAGACCAAAACCACGGACAATTGCGGTCAGCGGTCCATCTTCGGGGAAGTTCAAAACTTGAAGCCTCAAGGTCTATGTGTCTATTGATGGCTGATGTCAGATGGTGCTCCATTCAAAATCCAAGAAAGAAATATTTAGACTCTATTAATTAGAGAAAAGATACCTTTTACTGGAAGTCAAGTGGCACCAACAAAAGAATTCTGAATCTGAGAAAATGAGCACATACAAAGTGATGGCAACATTTCCACCCCCAATAGTTCAATTGGCTCATCCAATTAAAAGTTGTGTATAGCATAATGGTGGTGATCTCCAGGCATCTCCAGGTGGTGATGAAGCCTCTGTCTGTTGACCTTGACATATTTTGATAAAGAGCTGTGGCTGCGGATAGCATAGGATAGAAGCCTAAGCGAGAACCTTCCACCTCAATTTATACAGTTCTGTTTTGTAACACCTCCAGGTCACTTCCCATAACCATGTCCCTCCTCTTCCCCCCATTATTTATGACAGTCGAAAGATGCAAAGCAAAGGAAGAAAATCTTTTTTAAAAAACAAATTTTATTGATTTTAAAGACAAACAAACCATCATTAACCATTAAATACATAAAACCTCTTTCCATTATTAATTTTACAAGTCAAGTAAAATATTATTTTATGCAACCTAATTCTGTTTTATGCCATTTCAATATAAACATATAGATATCTCTTAACAAATTTCTCATTATTTCTCTTTTCGTATTCAATTTCATTGTTATTATTATTATTTTCTATATTTATCCAATTTATAATCATCATCTTTATTCCTCTCTGACTTGATTACCATTATTCTCATCCAACATTCCTCCAAGGTTTTATTAATTCTCAAACAAAGCAAAGACACACAAAACACAAAAATATAAAACTTCTTTTAAGAAAGTAGTTTGGCCCTAGATTACCTCTCTTTGTATGGACTTCAATTAAATTCGTGCTCATCTTGTATACCATTACCTATCTTATTTACCATTCTATATCTTCTATATAACTTCTCCCCGCTTTTCATTCTTCTTATTTCTATTTTATTTAATTCATTTTAATTTAAATCATTATATTTGTATTTTTTGTCCATTCTTTCCAGATTATCCATTTATCTCATTCCCTATAGTAAAAAAAAAAAAAAAAAAGAATTTCTCCTGAAATCACTGATCAGAGTATGATGCCTTTCTATCCTCCCCCTAAATTAATATTTAAAATAACACCTGATACCCAATCTGATTCTGCTTAGTACATTCTACCTACTAACCTTTAAAGAGAAAAAATAATAAATTCATAATAATTAATATAATTAGATAATAAATCTAAATATTAAATCTTATAACATTCCGATTGTCTATTTCAAAAAACAAGTGCTACAATTTTATTAAATTTTAAAATCTATCATTACTAAACATTTCAATATTTTAATCTTTTATTAATTCTTATAACATTCTAGTTTTCTATTTCTAATACATAATACCATCTTATGTACCTTGCAGAATCTTCTTTTTTAAAGAAATTATACCTTACCCTTTATCCCTAAAAAAAAAATCATTTTTTCCCATCTTGTTTCATACCTTTGTGGCTTTTCCCTCCCTTTTCCCTTCCTTTCTTATCCCCCCTGGCCTTTTTACCCCCCCTACTAACCTCCGCCTTTTTCGCTTTCCCTCTCTGTTGTAATCCTTTCTCCTTTTGCTCAGTAACATTGAGTTGGTTTTGCATCTTATTTTTTCCTTTCTTAAGTGTTTTTTTAAGTCTTAAGTCCTTCATTTTCCTTCCTTTCTTTCTCCTTTCTCTCTTAGTTAATTTTTTAGATTCACTGAAGATGGCTTCTTCTTTTTCTTCTTCTCCTTCTATTTCCTCCATCTATCATTGTGCTTGCTGATAAATAGCAAGCACCATTTCTAAAGAAAGGAAAGCTTCTTTCACAGCATCCTTACTTTCTTGATATTCCTTTCTAAGTTCATCATCAGATAAAGCCATTCTTTGTTCTTCTTAGAGCAACCAAAATGTTTCAAAAGTTAAAACAATTCCTCAAAGTCCCAGAGACATCAATCAGTCCAAACAATGCACAAAGTTCTCACTTTCTCTTCCTTGGTG